>OZ023209.1:13451096-13613596 GCA_963995525.1 Escarpia spicata | reverse complement strand
AAAATAACACTGTCAACTTTTGTAATTATACTATTATTGATATTAGGAATAGGTGTATTAAATGTTTTCGTGGGTGTGTGGAAATCCATGAATTTACATTTATTTACGTTAAGAGAAAGTTTATTTATTTCTAGCCATTCATACATTTTCTGGAGTTCTTCATTAATCAGTGTTTCAGCATCATCGGTGTGTGAGATTGTGAAACTGCTCATTGTACTTAACAAAGTAGTGTCGTCTGCATAGGATATAAAATTGAACATTTGAGAAAAGTCATTAATATAAATAATAAACAGAATTGGTCCAAGAATGAAGCCTTGGGGTACTCCGGTTTCTATACATAATATATCAGATTTTACATCACTAATTTCTACATATTGTGTTATATTTGATAGATAACTTTCGTAAAGTTTCAGAGACACCCCTTCAATGCCGTAATGTTTTAATTTACAAAGTAATGTATTGTGGTCTAAGGTATCAAACGCTTTAGAGAGATCAAGAAATATGCTGAAAGGTATCTTATTATTATCCATGTAGGTTGTTATTCGGTCTACAAGGTCTAATGCAGCATATTCCGTCGAGTGACCAGAACGAAAGCCATAATGAGATTTCGAAAAAAAGGTTGTTATTTTCAAAATAGTAAGATAGTTGATTTCCCATATTTTTTCCAATACCTTAGATATAGCAGGTAGGAGAGAAATTGGTCTATAGTTGTTGATTATTGATGGGTCACCGTTTTTAAATAACGGAATAACTTTGGCCACCTTTAGTTTTTCAGGGAATATTTCCGTATTAAAAACTTTATTTATAAGCAGCGTTAAAGATTTTAAAATTTTAGGTGCGATTTGTTTTAGCAAATTGTTTGAAATGAAATCAGACCCGGTACTATTTTTAGACGGAAGGTTATCTATCGTTTTTTTGTAAAATTAGTTCGTGAACGTTGTTAAGTAAAAATTTGTAGCTAAGATGTTTATCAAAGTAATGCCTAAAATCTTTGTCACCTAAATATGTTATGTTATCAACCAGTTTTCTGCCGATATTTATAAAGAAGGTGTTAAATGCGTTAGCTATATCTAGAGTGTTTGTACTTTATATATTATTTATACTGAAAGATTCGGGAAAACTATTATTCTTGTTTTCTCTTGAAATAATGTCATTTATAGTTTCCCACGTGTTTCTGATATCAGATTTATATTTAGCAAAAGTTGACGCAAAATGATGTTGTTTGGATTCACGTAAGCTTCTCTTTAATATGGTACCCTAAGTTGTTAAGTTAATACGCATAATTTCGTATACCCTTGAATTGGGATTTGTAAGTTTCATTCTCATATATAATTTATCTCGAAACTGTATGGATTTTAGCAGACCCGTGGTAACCCATTTAGATTTTTTGTGCTTGTATTTATTAAACTTCACTAATTTACTTACCATATGCTTGTTCTTGGCCATTTCAATTACTTCGAATATAATGTCGTTGCTTAGATTAAGGTATGTCTTCAAATTTTGGTCTAGTAAGTTGTACAAATCAGACGAATTAATGTCATTTATTATATTTTGAGTGGCTTTATCGTATATTGTGTTAATGTTTATCCATCTAGGGTTTGGTGGATTTACTAACGAAATGTCGGAGATAATAAAGCAAGGGAGGTGATCGGATATCTTATTTATTAATACACCAGATGTAGTTATGGATATAGAACTCTGACTTTTACAGAATATATTGTCAATTTATATGCCATTTGAGCGTGATAATCTTGTGGGAAGTGTGATTTGTGGAAATATACTATGAGATGTCAACAGATCGAAGAATTCACTGCAAATTGGTATTTCGTTTATCTTGAAGAGATTAAGATTGAAGTCTCCGGCAATGCTAATGTTTGTGTTCGATTGTTCTATTGACAAGATAAGTGTGGTGAATTCATTAATAAATTATCTGACATGTTCTCTTATCATACTCGGAGGTCTGTATATGTTGCCAATAGTAATTGGTTTTGATAAACCACCCCCAGTTACATTAATATTTAGTCCCTCCCAGTGTTCGTATAAATTTATGTTTAGTTTTACTATATGTTGGAATCTTTTGTCAATATATGTGATTAAACCACCATTGTTTCTGGTACTCTTTCCTTGAGAAATACAAGCGTACCCAGGTAGTTGTATATTTGCTAAGTCGGTTATGATGGATATCCAACATTCTTCTAGACAAATTACGCTAAATTTATAATTTATGTCCTGATTTGAGCTGACGAAAGAAACAAGTTCATCAAATTTAGAATTTATAGACTGGATATTTAAGCTGAGTATTGAAAATTGTCCATTTTTATCATCAGCAAGTATCTTAAAGTAATCTATATCGTAATACGATGAAAGTTGTATGACTTGCAGTTCATTGTTATCAATATTTAATGTGTTAATTAAATTGTTGTCGTTAATACCACCCAAGTGTGAAAGAAATGCATGGTCCAGTGTATAACGAGGGTATTTGCACCAAAGAGGCAATCAATAATGTATTGGTGAACGCCAACCGAATAATAAAATTTTGTATGTTTTGTTAGACAATGTTCAACAAATAAAACAAAATAATATGACGATGGACAAGTATCAGTACAGTACACATAGTCAACAAGAAACAGAAACAAATAATATGACGATGGACATGTATCAGTACAGTACACATAGTCAACAAGAAGGAACAGAAACAAATAATATGACGTTGGACATGTATCAGTACAGTACACATAGTCAACAAGAAGAAACAGAAACAAATAATATGACGATGGACATGTATCAGTACAGTACACATAGTCAACAAGAAGGAACAGAAACAAATAATATGACGATGGACATGTATCAGTACAGTACACATAGTCAACAAGAAGAAACAGAAACAAATAATATGACGATGGACATGTATCAGTACAGTACACATAGTCAACAAGAAACAGAAACAAATAATATGACGATGGACATGTATCAGTACAGTACACATAGTCAACAAGAAGAAACAGAAACAAATAATATGACGATGGACATGTATCAGTACAGTACACATAGTCAACAAGAAGGAACAGAAACAAATAATATGACGTTGGACATGTATCAGTACAGTACACATAGTCAACAAGAAACAGAAACAAATAATATGACGATGGACATGTATCAGTACAGTACACATAGTCAACAAGAAGAAACAGAAACAAATAATATGACGATGGACATGTATCAGTACAGTACACATAGTCAACAAGAAGAAACAGAAACAAATAATATGACGATGGACATGTATCAGTACAGTACACATAGTCAACAAGAAGAAACAGAAACAAATAATATGACGATGGACATGTATCAGTACAGTACACATAGTCAACAAGAAGAAACAGAAACAAATAATATGACGATGGACATGTATCAATACAGTACACATAGTCAACAAGAAGAAACAGAAACAAATAATATGACGATGGACATGTATCAGTACAGTACACATAGTCAACAAGAAGAAACAGAAACAAATAATATGACGATGGACATGTATCAGTACAGTACACATAGTCAACAAGAAGAAACAGAAACAAATAATATGACGATGGACATGTATCAGTACAGTACACATAGTCAACAAGAAGGAACAGAAACAAATAATATGACGTTGGACATGTATCAGTACAGTACACATAGTCAACAAGAAACAGAAACAAATAATATGACGATGGACATGTATCAGTACAGTACACATAGTCAACATGAAGAAACAGAAACAAATAATATGACGATGGACATGTATCAGTACAGTACACATAGTCAACAAGAAGAAACAGAAACAAATAATATGACGATGGACATGTATCAGTACAGTACACATAGTCAACAAGAAGAAACAGAAACAAATAATATGACGATGGACATGTATCAGTACAGTACACATAGTCAACAAGAAGAAACAGAAACAAATAAAACGTAAATGGCTTTGCTGGCTGCATAAACATATATTACCATGCCATAGCTCACAACAACGAAGTGATACATAATAGCTTAAACCACTGTACAGTAATACACTAGATGAAAGAAACAAACGAGTTACCTACGAAACATATATAAGCATTACATAGTTACATTAATTATAACATTGTTCATAACAAAGTTGAACGGTATTCGAGGCCATGTTATTTATATATAATTATAGGGATAACGCTTACAAATCACCCCTGCCAGTTACGTATTTACCTATCCAATCAACACATAACCGATCGCATAAACACAAAAAGCGATGACGTAGTACGCACAGCGCGTTAGGGATAGGGAAGGGAATCGAGATCGGTATGCTTGCAGACAGTCTCTAATATTACTACGTTCAACGTTATTGTCCACTACATCCACCAAATTTAGTAGAAATCATGTACGTTAAAAGGCCTTTCTCATTCGGGTTAGCGGGTGGCCCACCTGGCACCCACCTTTACACTTGTCTATGTCCTCCCACTGTAGATCATGTCGACAGGCGATGGTCCATTGTGTCGCGCCGTCCTTGAAGTAGGATCCAGGAAGGCATTGAAACGTTGCACTTGAGTTGAAGTCACACGTGTAGTGTCCGACAACTCTTGTGTTGTCTACGTACGGCAGGGTCGAACATCTGTTACCTTGTTGACAGTCAAAGAAACAATGACCTCATAGATGTAGGTAACACTCACTTGGAACCGCACACCAGTCCTCAAAATTGAAAGAAAAGATCTATTGTCGATCCATCGCACCCTACGTACGTGAGAGCACATCGATGTCCTGAGTGGCACGTGTCTAGAAGTGATGCACTCTTCGTATATAAACATAATTCAGACTTAACCGCCTTTCAAACTATCTCGGATACTTCAAATAATACTAAACCACAAACGTATTAACAGTATCTCTTACGTTGTTTTTGTCGCTAGGTTGACCGACCTTTGCAGCTGGGTACCAGACGCCACGTCCCATGCACCGGATCTCTGCCTGATCCGTTCCGTCCGGGAAGAACATGCCTCTCCGATGACAAGCAGACAAGACAAAATGGACAATTGTATTGGGACTGCACAGCAATATGACATGTCGTGATTCCCACACAGCCAATGTCCACGTTCTAACAGTGCGAGTGTTTGAGCGTGTGCCTGTGCGTGTGTGCGTGTGTGCGTGTGTGCGTGTGTGCGTGTGTGCGTGTGTGCGTGTGTGCGTGTGTGCGTGTGTGCGTGTGTGCGTGTGTGCGTGTGTGCGTGTGTGCGTGTGTGCGTGTGTGCGTGTGTGCGTGTGTGCGTGTGTGCGTGTGTGCGTGTGTGCGTGTGTGCGTGTGTGCGTGTGTGCGTGTGTGCGTGTGTGCGTGTGTGCGGGTAACCACGTACGTTAGTACGTACATATACGTGCGTACGCACACACGCACGCGAATGTATGCGGTGGTAAGTGCGTATATGTACGTAAGTATGTGTATGCGCCCCTGACACATACACCCTCCTATGCAAAGCTATAATGCAAAACAAGCGTAGATTGAAATAGGCCAACTTAATGACATTTAGTTTTATTAATTTACATACATCATGTAAACGACAACATAGTTATATCAATACATGTTCACAGCAAGCATGCCGGCCCCAAAGGTATTGCTAACCAATACCTACAAGACCTGGACGTATTACAAACAACCAGTACTAACTATCTCACGACACTACATTTACAATTGACACCGTATCGGTGGGAGTCAATCCGCCACCAGGTCACCTGAAATCAAATGTGACCGACCCCCACCAACCAACGCTTCAAACAACAACAGACTTGTTAGAGACACCGTTGTCGTGAAAGCAACTCTACCACTGCTGGAGTGTAGCCAATAAACTGATTTTCTGTATATAAGCTAAGTAAGATACCACTGCCGTCACCGCTACTGTCAGAGACCTGGGTATATATTTTAACACTACCATCTAGATAAGATACCACTGCCGTCTCCGCCACTGTCAGAGACCTGGGTATATATTTAACACTACTACTTAGCTAAGATACCGCTGCTGTCCCAGCCACTCTCAGAGACATGGATACGTCCCTATTGCTACCCTCTAGAAACACTGCACCATCTATAGATTTGCCCCTAATTAATCACGCCATCCTAATATATTTCCTGAATGCGTCCGATACCCACCAACCAGCTGCTCTAATCTGTGCATCCGACTCACCCCTTAATGCTACTGATATTGCAGCACCTATCCGGAAACTATGCCCCTTAAAAACGTTACTGCTAAGACCGGAAAATTCAAGCAGACTCTTTAGCGTAGAAACAAATTCCCTGCGCAACATGGGCGTCCCATCCATATATGCAAATAACGGGGCCTGTACTGTCCCCCTAGCCTGCTGAAATTCACTAAACCATCTAGCTGGTTGAATTGATGTGCCTGGTACACATCCTCCATTAAAATGCAATGACTGCGGGCCCAGTCTACCGCTGTGCATAAAATGTCTAAAAGAGAGTTACCAGTTCCCCACTTACCGTGACATCATGAAACTGCAGCCAACCCTGCACCGTCCTATGAATTGTTGCATACTGCATTGTAGCTAATTCGGTTGGTATGTAATCATTCATTGAAGACGCTTCTGAGTATGATAGGTTATGAATTATGCGAAACTCTCCCGGGAATTTCTTAGGTACAACTCCAACCGGTGATACTCGGAATGCAGGATCAGCTGGTGGTACATCAAAGGGGCCCAGGATCCATTGCAATGACTTTTCTTTCTTTAACTTATCATCTATCACATGTGGGAACTCAAACATGGATTTCATGTTTACCACCTTGTTAGTTATTTTGGTCTACGTTTGTTCTGTGTAGCACACTTGACCCCTGCGTGCCCTGCCCCGCACCACTTGAGATGTATGTATTTACAGGGATTAAAGGGACACTGACCAGATGAGCTGAAGGTGAAGCAGAGACCTGCTCCTCGTGGACCTGTCCCTTGCTAAGAAAGGGAGGCCTCACCTGCCCGATTGTCTCCCTGGAGGCATTTTATAACATTATATGGCAGATTATGCTCAGTGAATTAAAACATCCTTAGGCATATACCCCTTGACCAACGCCTGTCTGCTGATCTTTTCGAGTATCGTTCTCTCTCTCACCCCTACCCATGTCAACATACTTCTAAAGCCTGGATATCAACAACAAAGGTTCATAAACATGATATGAACACCAAATGAACGCCATCATAAACACCAAAGATTATATAAACCGTGATAAACACCAACTAATCACTTAACCAATATGGACACCAAAGATCCATATATACCGAACCGATATGAACACCAAAGATTCATATTCCCAGAACCAATATGAACCCCAAAGATTCATATACCCCAAACCGATATGAACACCAAAGATTCATATACACAGAACCGATATGGACACTAAAGTTCCATATAGACCGAACCGATATGAACACAAAAGATTTATATACACAAAACGGAAATGGACACCAAAGATCCATATACACTGAGCCGATATGAATCCCACATATTAATATACATAGAACCGAAATGGACACCAAAGATTCATATACACAGAACCGATATGGACACCAAAGATCCATATACACCGAACCGATATGAACACCAAAGATTCATATACACCGAACCGATATGAACACGAAATATTCATATACAAAGAACCGATATGAACACCAAAGACCGATTTGGACACCAAAGATTCATATACACCGAACCGATATGAACACCAAAGATTCATATACACATAATCGATATGGACACCAAAGATCTATATACACCGAACCAATATGAACACCAAAGATGCATATACACAGAATCGATATGGACACCAAAGATCCATATACAAAGAACCGATATGAACGTCAAAGATTCATCTACACAGAAACGATATGGACATCAAAGATCCATATACACCGAAACGATATGAACACCGAAGATTCATATACACCGAACCGATGTGAACACCAAAGATTCATATACACAGAACCGATATGGACACCAAAGATTCACATTGACCGAACCAACATGAACACTAAAGATTCATATACACAGAACCGATATGGACATCAAAGATCCATATACACCAAGCCGATATGAACACCAAATAATCATATACACAGAACCGAGATGGACACCAAAGATCCGTATACACTGAGCCAATATGAACCCTACAGATTCATATACATAGAACCGATATGGACACGAAAGATTCATATACACAGAACCGATATGAATACCAAAGATTCCTATACACAGAATCGATATGGACACCAAAGAAACATATACACAGAACCGATATGAACAGCAAAGATTCATATACCCCAAACCGATATGAGCACCAAAGATTCATATACACAGAACCGATATGAACACGAAAGATTCATATACAAAGAACCGATATGAACACCAAAGACCGATTTGGACACCAAAGATTCATATACACCGAACCGATATGAACACCAAAGATTCATATACACATAATCGATATGGACACCAAAGATCTATATACACCGAACCAATATGAACACCAAAGATGCATATACACAGAATCGATATGGACACCAAAGATCCATATACAAAGAACCGATATGAACGTCAAAGATTCATCTACACAGAAACGATATGGACATCAAAGATCCATATACACCGAAACGATATGAACACCGAAGATTCATATACACCGAACCGATGTGAACACCAAAGATTCATATACACAGAACCGATATGGACACCAAAGATTCACATTGACCGAACCAACATGAACACTAAAGATTCATATACACAGAACCGATATGGACATCAAAGATCCATATACGCCAAGCCGATATGAACACCAAATAATCATATACACAGAACCGAGATGGACACCAAAGATCCGTATACACTGAGCCAATATGAACCCTACAGATTCATATACATAGAACCGATATGGACACCAAAGATTCATATACACAGAACCGATATGAATACCAAAGATTCCTATACACAGAATCGATATGGACACCAAAGAAACATATACACAGAACCGATATGAACAGCAAAGATTCATATACCCCAAACCGATATGAGCACCAAAGATTCATATACACAGAACCGATATGAACACGAAAGATTCATATACAAAGAACCGATATGAACACCAAAGACCGATTTGGACACCAAAGATTCATATACACCGAACCGATATGAACACCAAAGATTCATATACACATAATCGATATGGACACCAAAGATCTATATACACCGAACCAATATGAACACCAAAGATGCATATACACAGAATCGATATGGACACCAAAGATCCATATACAAAGAACCGATATGAACGTCAAAGATTCATCTACACAGAAACGATATGGACATCAAAGATCCATATACACCGAAACGATATGAACACCGAAGATTCATATACACCGAACCGATATGGACACCAAAGATTCACATTGACCGAACCAATATGAACACTAAAGATTCATATACACAGAACCGATATGGACATCAAAGATCCATATACACCAAGCCGATATGAACACCAAATAATCATATACACAGAACCGAGATGGACACCAAAGATCCGTATACACTGAGCCAATATGAACCCTACAGATTCATATACATAGAACCGATATGGACACGAAAGATTCATATACACAGAACCGATATGAATATCAAAGATTCCTATACACAGAATCGATATGGACACCAAAGAAACATATACACAGAACCGATATGAACAGCAAAGATTCGTATACCCCAAACCGATATGAGCACCAAAGATTCACATACACAGAACCGATATGGACACCAAAGAACCATATACAAAGAACCGATATGAACGGCAAAGATTCATATACCCCAAACCGATATGAGCACCAAAGATTCATATACGCAGAACCGATATGGACACTAAATATCCATATACACTGAACCGATGTGAACACTAAAGATTAATATACAAAGAACCGATATGAACACCAACGATTCGTATACACCGAACCGACATGGACACCAGAGATCCACATAGACCGAACCGATATGAACACTAAAGATTTATATACAAAGAACCGATATGAACACCAAAGATTCATATACACCGAACCGACATGGACACCAAAGATCCACATACACTGAACCGATATGAACACCAAAAATACATATACACAGAAACAATATGGACACCAAAGATCTATATACACTGAACCGATATGAACACCAAATATTCATAAACACAGAATCGACCTGGACACCAAAAATGTTATCGTATACCCCAAACGATATGGACACCAAATATCCATATACACAGACACGATATGGACACCAAAGATCCATATACACCAAACCGATATAAACACCAAAGATTCATATATACAGAATCGACATAGACACCAAATATTCATATACACAGAACCGAGATAGACACCAAAGATCCATATACACCGAGCCGATATGAACCCCTCTATTTTATACACATAGAACCGATATGAACACCAAAGATTCATATACAATGAACTGATATGAACCCCAACGATCCACATACAAAGAACTGATATGGACACCAAAGATCTATATACACCGATCCGATATGAATACCAAAGATTCATCTACACAGAACCGATATGGACACCATAGATCCATATACACCAAATCAATATATGAACACCCAAGATTCATATACCCAGAACCGATACGAACACAAAAGATTCATATACACAGAACCGATTTGGACACCAAAGATCCATATACACCGAACTGATATGAACACCAAAGATTCATATATACAGAACCGACATGGACACCAAATACCAATATACACCGTGATGAACACCCAAGATTGATCCATTGAACCGATATGAACACCACAGAGTAAGCATATAACGCACCATGATGAAATAGCTCTCCTTATGCATCCCTAAAGATTTTATAACACTATATATATATATATATATGTAATTATATATAATGAACACGTGCCATCTCGTTGATGTGATACTTCTTATTCGTCCAACTCTACTCTTAACAACAACTGCCATTCTCATCCCAGATTACTACACCTTCTCCCCCGTACTTACGACACGATGCTATGTGTCTATCTGACTGACTTGACTGCGGATACTCACTTACCTTAGTTAAATGCGACTCCTACTTGCACCCGCCAAGATCCATGTCACTGGCCAATCCCACGTTTTTTGTTTGTTTTATTTATTGTTTATTATTTACTCTCAGCATTACAACAGCAGCAGTACGACAACTGCCACTACCAGTATATTATTCATTAATACAATAACAAGTACAAGCTAGCTTGTTACACTGCGGCCTACTTGCCTAAGTACCACGCTAACCATCTAACACACAAGACAAATCACTGCCCAAACAGTTACACCGGCGTTCGCCACATTCCCTGTCTTTATATCATTATCGTCGCCCCCCAATACCCTTCACGGCCAAAAAGCCGGCACCCCGCATACACGGCAACCCTTATGCCGCCAGAAACTGATACTGTCGGTGTCACAAACGGCGGCCAAAAACTCGGTTTATTTCCAAAACTCTACAGGAACCCTCCTCCAAGGAAATATGGCGAAAGCTATGTCGGCGAACTATCTGCGGAACCACTAATCTCTCCACGCCCCTCCCGACTAAAAACTGGGCAAACTCAAACAACCGCATGCCCATTAACAGTGTGTGCTCCGTCCCCGAGTTTAGGTCATTGTCCGCTAGCACCACTGTCGCTACCCGAGGTAACTCGTCCGTCAACATCCTCGTCACCGTGCCTACAAACGGAGTTGACACTGCCGCCCCGAGGGCCGAAATCCCGCACACTGAATCCGGCAATCAGTGCCCTCAAAATCAGAACCCGCTTAGTCCCGTTACGAAACGCAAATCCGACGATGCTACAAATCTGTTCAATTTTGGGAAATGTAAATGCCTTCACACAGGACATGGGAACGAATATGTAGAATATACAATGGGGGGAACTGTACTAAGTACTACTGTAAAAGAAAAAGACTTAGGGCTGACAATTAGTGCTGATATGAAGGTTTCAGAGCAGTGTGGAATTGCAGCTTCAAAAGGAAATCAAATCCTTGGATTGATTAGGCGAAATATAGCATATAAAGAAAAAGAACTAATAATACCACTGTACAAAACAATAGTTAGGCCTTATTTATAATATTGTATACAAGCCTGGAGGCCATACCGCAAGAAGGACATAAATATGCTAGAAAGAGTACAGAGGAGAGCGACTAAAATGATACCAAATCTGAGGGATCTTAGTTATGAAAAACGCCTAAAAGAATGTGGTTTAACAACACTAGAGACCAGGAGATTGAGAGGAGATCAGATAGAAGTGTTCAAAATATTGAATGGTTATGAAAATATTGATAGAAATATGTTTTTTTCAGTTAACAAAGATAGAAAGACCAGAGGACATGAAGTTACATTAGTAAAGGAGCAGTGTAGATTAGACGTAAGAAAGTTCTCATTTTCACAAAGGGCTGTGAATGAATGGAACAGATTATCTGATGATTGTGTGGGTGCTAGTAGTGTGAATATTTTTTTAAATAAAATCGACACATACCTCAGAAGGGCTGGATATATGTAGATAAAAGGGTTGGACTCTCGATAAGCCAAAGGGCTTCCTTGTCCACCTGCCATCTAGAGTTAATTCTCTGGATGGCAATCTTGTTAAATCTTGTTAAATCTCTCCAGCCAAAAAACATCACTGTGACCCAAAACTAACGCTAAGGCTGTACCATATCCACATAACAAGACCGTATTAACAGAAGACAACACAACTTGATAAAAAATAAACCAATAACTAACTACAAATTAAACGTAAAATTGAAGTAAATTATTTGGCGAGCGAAGACCACGAGCAGAACAGCTCAATATTTCCGTGAACGGCGAATGGGACGAACCAGTTCTTTGTCCCTGTCTACATCCGGTGAGGGCTAATAACTGCTATGTAACCTTACGCGCACGTGTAAGTCCGCTTCATATATTGTTCACCAGGTTACTGCTGGCCTTCTTCCGCTAGGGGACACTACCTTCCGTCTTATTCTGTCACTTCACATAGGATATTTATGTACGTATGAACTTGTGTACGTATGTACGTAAGCATGTCTGCATGTATGCATGGATGTATGTATGTATGACTGTATGTGTGTATGGATGTATGTATGTATGGATGTATGTATGTATGACTGTATGTGTGTATGACTGTATGTGTGTATGACTGTATGTATGTATGACTGTATGTGTGTATGACTGTATGTGTGTATGACTGTATGTGTGTATGACTGTATGTGTGTATGACTGTATGTATGTATGACTGTATGTGTGTATGACTGTATGTGTGTGTGACTGTATGTATGTATGACTGTATGTGTGTATGGATGTATGTGTGTGTGACTGTATGTATGTATGACTGTATGTATGTATGACTGTATGTGTGTATGTATGTCTGCATGTATGTATGGATGTATGTATGTATGACTGTATGTATGTATGACTGTATGTGTGTATGACTGTATGTGTGTATGACTGTATGTGTGTATGACTGTATGTGTATGACTGTATGTATGTATGACTGTATGTGTGTATGACTGTATGTGTGTATGACTGTATGTGTGTATGACTGTATGTGTGTGTGACTGTATGTATGTATGACTGTATGTATGTATGACTGTATGTGTGTGTGACTGTATGTGTGTGTGACTGTATGTGTGTGTGACTGTATGTGTGTGTGACTGTATGTGTGTATGAGTGTATGTGTGTATGACTGTATGTGTGCATGACTGTATGTGTGCATGACTGTATGTGTGTATGACTGTATGTGTGTATGACTGTATGTGTGTATGACTGTATGTGTATGACTGTATGTATGTATGACTGTATGTATGTATGACTGTATGTATGTATGACTGTATGTGTGTGTGACTGTATGTGTGTGTGACTGTATGTGTGTGTGACTGTATGTGTGTGTGACTGTATGTGTGTATGAGTGTATGTGTGTATGACTGTATGTGTGCATGACTGTATGTGTGCATGACTGTATGTGTGTATGACTGTATGTGTGTATGACTGTATGTGTGTATGACTGTATGTGTGTATGACTGTATGTGTGTATGAATGTGTGTGTGTATGAATGTGTGTGTGTATGACTGTGTGTGTGTATGACTGTATGTGTGTATGACTGTATGTATGTATGACTGTATGTGTGTATGACTGTATGTGTGTGTGACTGTATGTATGTGTGACTGTATGTATGTATGACTGTATGTGTGTATGACTGTATGTGTGTATGACTGTATGTGTGTATGACTGTATGGGTGTATGACTGTATGTGTGTATGACTGTATGTGTGTATGACTGTATGTGTGTATGACTGTATGTGTGTATGACTGTATGTGTGTATGACTGTATGTATGTATGACTGTATGTATGTATGACTGTATGTGTGTATGACTGTATGTGTGTATGACTGTATGTGTGTATGACTGTATGTGTGTATGACTGTATGTGTGTATGACTGTATGTGTGTGTGACTGTATGAGTGTGTGACTGTATGTGTGTGTGACTGTATGTGTGTATGACTGTATGTGTGTATGACTGTATGTATGTATGTATGACTGTATGTATGTATGACTGTATGTATGTATGACTGTATGTGTGTGTGACTGTATGTATGTGTGACTGTATGTGTGTATGACTGTATGTGTGTATGACTGTATGTGTGTATGACTGTATGTGTGTATGACTGTATGTGTGTATGACTGTATGTGTGTATGACTGTATGTGTGTATGACTGTATGTGTGTATGACTGTATGTGTGTATGACTGTATGTGTGTATGACTGTATGTATGTATGACTGTATGTGTGTATGACTGTATGTATGTATGACTGTATGTATGTATGACTGTATGTGTGTATGACTGTATGTGTGTATGACTGTATGTATGTATGACTGTATGTATGTATGACTGTATGTATGTATGACTGTATGTATGTATGACTGTATGTGTGTGTGACTGTATGTATGTATGACTGTATGTGTGTATGACTGTATGTATGTATGACTGTATGTATGTATGACTGTATGTATGTATGACTGTATGTGTGTATGACTGTTTGTATGTATGACTGTATGTGTGTATGACTGTATGTGTGTATGACTGTATGTATGTATGACTGTATGTGTGTATGACTGTATGTGTGT
Organism: Escarpia spicata; assembly: GCA_963995525.1. Taxonomy (NCBI): domain Eukaryota; kingdom Metazoa; phylum Annelida; class Polychaeta; order Sabellida; family Siboglinidae; genus Escarpia; species Escarpia spicata. The sequence continues at coordinate 13,598,383 of OZ023209.1, read as the reverse complement.
ATGACTGTATGTATGTATGACTGTATGTGTGTGTGACTGTATGTATGTATGACTGTATGTGTGTATGACTGTATGTATGTATGACTGTATGTGTGTATGACTGTATGTGTGTATGACTGTATGTATGACTGTATGTGTGTATGACTGTATGTGTGTATGACTGTATGTGTGTATGACTGTATGTATGTATGACTGTATGTGTGTATGACTGTATGTGTGTATGACTGTATGTATGTATGACTGTATGTGTGTATGACTGTATATATGTATGACTGTATGTATGTATGACTGTATGTGTGTATGACTGTATGTGTGTATGACTGTATGTGTGTGTCATTGATAATCAAATAAGTTGTTTCTTGTCGTACAATTATCACCCAACAAATATCGTTCTTGTTTGAAATGAGCGTACGTGAAGTTGTATTATCCATTATGGCACTAATCAACCAACAATGAGACTATAGCCATATCTGGTAAATGGAAACAAACCAACATAACTAGTTTTGTTGGTTATTTCGAGGGTCACATTCTCGGATTGACAGGGGTGAAGTTGATCTCAACAATGATCCTCGATTTATGGTTCATTTTAATTGTTCTAATCCTCACTATTCTATCACTGTTGTCTTCATCAACCGTCTCCACTCCCCTATTTCGCTCTCCTTCTCCATTCCTTTGCCAATGTCTCCAAATACATCTTTACTCAATCCTGCCGTAGCTGTATTGGTCGGTCCATTTGAACAGCGCACAATGGCAACTCCTCACCAGATACGTAACAATTTGTTCACACCAACCTCCTCCCTTAGCTCCGCCATGCACTGCGTGTATATTATCCTCACTGCAGTTATTCTACTCACCCTGCTGTCTTTGCAAACTAATTCTCTTCTGTTGTTTCTTCCACCATTGCCATACATATATATGCGTGTTATAAAATGGAATTCCATTAGTTTGATTCTTCATCATACGCACTTTTATATTCTTTTCCCTGCACGCATTTATATATCTACCTTGCACGCGTACAACACAGCGGCGCCAAGGCGGACGTCTCAGCTGTTCGACTTTGCGTTCGTCACAGTTGGATCCGCCGGACAGGTTATCACTGTAACACATGTAAACACATGTACCGAATTTAGTGCTTCTGGACTTATACGAAATGTGTCAAAAGTACGTAGCAAATTAATTATCGTGAGCGTTCTGTTTGTATAAAGCCGGAAGAACCTTCTGTGTTTATGTTTTATCTCATTTTTCAGCACTCAAAATTTTCTCGCTTGTAGTATTTATTACTATATTGTTTTTTTCTCTTCGTTCGACTTTGCCAAGTATTTGGTCACCAGCTCATCCACTCTGTTGAGTTGTTTTTTAGGTACCGTTCAAATAGTGAAGCGAGCGCGTGCATTCGTGCGTTCTTGTGTGTGTGATTGTGTGTTTGTGTACTTGTGCGTGAGCGTGTGTAAGTAGGCATAGACATACCTACGCACGTTCATAAATTTGTATTCTCATATGTACTGACGTGCGTATAGCATGTGCGGTGGGACGTGTGTGCGTATGTATAATGGAATTTTTTTTCTCAAAACAATGTCCTTTTAAACAATTGAAACTGCTCTTTATAAGAATTTGCCTCTCAGTGAAAATTCAATAAAATGCCATTTGTTGACAGGTCAATAACTTCTGTATCAAACAAAATGGTGTAGTGTGTAGCTCCAGTTTAATTTCATCGGTGGAACTGTTTCACTTCCTTCATCGTACCATCTCCACTCCTCCTTGTTTTGTCAACTTTCATATAATATTTGCCACGGTCACAAATACCAAATACTGACACAGAAACAGTCAGTCGGAAATTTGAAGTATTTTAATTTTCTGAGGTAACATCATCCTGTAGTACATCATCCCGTAGTGCCCAACGGTTTGTCACCAATTGTATTGACTATGGCGTATGCCGTCAGCACGTTACTAACTACCTATATGTTGACTTGACGCTGATGAAGACACCGTAGTGTTGTAAACTGCGTCTGCGATGCCATACACACCGAAAGGTGGTTATGTTCGCTGACGTTATGACTGAAAGATCACCCAGTAACAGCGTTCATACTGTAAATTGGTAATCTGTTGTTGTTGGTTGCAAAAAGAAAAATCATTAATGTATAAAGTAGCCTACACATAGTACTGGATACGTCGATATAATAATAAGAATAACACAAATATACACGTAGCAATAGCAGTAGCAGTAGTAGTAGTAGCAGTAGCAGTAGCATTAGCAGGAGCAGGAGCAGTAGCAGTAACATGAATTATTTGAAATTAACATAAATATATTCGTTCACGTACGTTTGCAGTCGACTACAGCGTCACTCCACGTGCCGTCGTGCCGAGGACATTGCTATTTGAGGAAACACAAATTGGGCCGTCGTATAATATTATGATGCATGGGTGTCAAATAAAATGTTTTCACGCCCATTTTTTTGGACTGGACCAAGCAGCGGAATGTTATAGTGAGAAGGCACATTGATATCAAAATGGATCAAGCAAACAAATGTTATCATAAAACATGCCACGTCCATTAATGATAAACTGGACTAGTAAAATAACTATAACGAGAGAACTCTGTCACATCCATTGATGACAAGCTGCAATAGGCAATGAAACATAATGGTGAGATGGCAATGCTACGCCAATTGACATCAAATTGTGCCAGGCAGAAAGACATATTATAGCGAGAAGGCAATGCTATGTGCAATTATTTCAAACTGCACTAGGCAACAAGAAATACTATAGAGAGAAGGCATTTTTATATCCAAAGATTTCAAAGAGGATTAAACAAATAACTATTTTTTTTTACAAGGCAATGCTACTATAACTGATGTCAAACTGCATTTGGCAACACGAAATAATGTAGCGAGAAGGCAATGCTCTATTCACTGATTTCAAACTGGACCAAACAAAGAAATTATATAGTGCAAAGGCAATGCCAAGTCTATATACAGTGTATAGTGGAGTCTCTTAGGGGAATGATCGTGACGCTGTTGTACCTTAGGATCGTACAATTGTGTTGAGAGGGGGCTGCCCGGTTTTAAAGGTCAAGGTCAGGTCAAGGTCAACAATTAATAATTTTATAATCCTATTTCTACCAATTGTCCAATATCTTGAGACTTAAACGATATTTTATAATTTTGCAAAGGCTGCTTTATATGTTGATGCACTTCTTTCCACAGGATGATTTACTAATTTGCATAAATTCTAAATGGACGCCAAATTAACAAAACATGTACATCGTCTTCTTTTTATCAGTGCTATTTCCATAGAAGCCCCAAACAAAATATTTTGCACATGTATACTTTATGAACATATGTAACTTTTGCGAAGGGCCTGTCCGGTTTGAAAGCCAAGGTCAAGGTCAGATGAAGGTCAAAAGTCAAATGATGTCATAATTCCATGTCTACTATATAGTAACACTCAAACAATATTAATTTGTGTTTCATAAGGTTATACTATGTTTGCAAAAATCTACTTCCCGTCGTAAACTTTACCAAATTTGCATAAATCCAAAATGGCTGCTATGGTGCGCTAAACTAATTACGTTTGCTGGTAGTTTCACATAAAGATAAAGTAAATATACGTTTTAAACTTGCTTATCCAGAACACATACAGCTACTATTGGTACAATTACTACTATAAATTATTTAAGTAGTACAATGAATCATTATCACTTGAAATTCGACAAGTGATGTCCAAAGAGCAAGCATGGGTATTATATCTACCGTCAGTTTAACACGATAATAATTTCAAATGAGACATGCAGCTGCACGCGTGTAATATAACATATAACAATAGTGCGTGGTGCACATGTACATTACTAGAGGCAGTTACATTTACTTAATTAATTAATTAACTAATTAAATAACACATCCATTGCTGACAATACTAACTAATTCCTCACATGCAGCTGACATGCGCTTGTACTTAACCCTCACAAAGTCCACGGCAGAGAGACAGAACTTCGTTCACCTTTACATACGATGTAGTGCTGTTGTTCATGGTATATGTAACACGCTCAATCAGCTTGAATGCTGTAGCTGTAAATTCCAAAGGAACAAATCCAATCTGAGATGCGATGGTGAACCCAGCTGTGGCTGTCGGATATGCTTTCCATGCCTTCCAAGCTGACTTCTTGCCGTTACCACTGAACTGAGATGTTGCATCAGAGCCTGAGAAGGCGTAAAGCACGAGCTTTTTCCTCCCCAAGTTCTTGGCAAATTGAATTGCTGTGGTAGAAGCGGAAATGCTTTCCTGTACATGTTCTGACGAGAACAGTAGTTGCCCCCTCATCTAACGAATAGTCTACATGTAGACATATTCCACTGTCTGCCTCTTCGTGGTCATTCGCCGACATTTATATATTAGCGCGATTCGATTTTACACTTGAACCACTGGTAATATAAACATGGTTAGTTTGTGGGTAATCAACTAATGTTTCACTACATCTTTCGTCAGAAGTTTGAAGAGCTCTTCATTGTGTGTGGCACCCTGTAAGAAGCCCACAAATACACGGACAATTTGTATCGCGGGACACCTTTCTGCGGACGCCTTTCCCTCGTTTTTGTCGAGTTATGGCTTTCAAACTGTCCGGTCGGTATGTGTCCCAAACGATGTCAATCCTAGAAAAGTTGTCTTTCAGTCTAGGGAATGAGTGTGGTGGTGTATAGGCTCGTGTGTCGTGTCCTTGGATGAATGCCGCATTAGGCACACTAAGCACGGGGTGGCTGGTTCAAAGTAACACGATCACGAGTGTGGACGTAGGGCGACTCAAACGCATACACGTGCATACTCGCATTCCACACTCACATTCAAGATTTAACAAGATTGCCATCCAGAAAATTAACTCGAGATGGCTAGTGGACAAGGAAGCTTTTGTCTTATCGAGAGTTCAATACTATTATATACGTTTATCCCGCCCTTTTAAGGTATGTGTCGATTTTTTTTTAAACATATTCACTATACTAGCACCCACACAATCAATAGATAATCTGTTCCATTCATTTACAGTCCTTTGTGAAAATTAGAACTTTCTTATATCTAATCAACACTGCTCCTTTACTAACGTAACTTCATATCCTCTGGTCCTTCTATCTTTCTTAACTGAGAAAAAAATATTTCTATCAGTATTTTCATAACCATTCAATATGTTAAACACTTATATCTGATCTCCTCTCAATCTCCTGATCTCTAGTGTTGTTAAACCACATTTGTTAGGCGGATTTAGTAACTAAGATCCCTCAGTTTTGGTATAATTTTAGTTGCTCTCCTCTGTACTCTTTCTAACATATCTCTGTCCTTCCTTCGATATGGCCTCCACGCTTGAATACAATATTCTAAATGAGGCCTAACTATTGTTTTGTACAGCGGTATTATTAGCTCTTTTTTCTTATACGTTATGTTTAGCCTAATTAATCCAAGGATTTGATTTCCCTTCGAAGCAGCAACACTGCACTGCTCTGAAACCTTCATATCAGCACTAATGGTTAAACCTAAGTCATTTTCTTTTATAGTAGTACTTAGTACAGAACCTCCATTGTATATTGCACATCTTCGTTCCCATGTCCTGTGTGGAGGCATTTACATTTCCCAAAATTGAACAACATTTGCCATTTTTCAGACCATTTTATTATTCTGTCAAGATCTTGTAAATGATGTCTATCTTCATCACGTTTAATCCTTCTAAACACTTTTGTATCATCCGCAAATTTCAACACCTTGGTTGGTATATCATCATCCAAATCGTTGATATATAATAAGAGTAAATCCCAGTACTGATCCCTGTGGTACCCCACTCAAAACTGATTTCCAGTTTGAAGCCTCCCCATCAACAACTACCCGTTGTCTTCGGTCAATCAGCCATTTCTCTATCCAGTTAATTATACCATTTCCTATGCCATGAGCCTTTAGTTTAAGCAGTAATATTTGATGTGGTACTTTGTCGAAAGTTTTCTGAAAATTTAGGTGGATGATATCTACTGGTGATCCCTCGTCTACCCACTTAGTGATAGCTTCCAAAAAACATAACATATGTGTTAAGCATGACCTCGCGTTTAGAAACCCATGTTGAGATGGGTTTAACAAGTTATGCTTAACAAGAAAATCCACCATGTGATCTTTAATTAGTCTTTCCAATAATGTGTAAATCACTGACGTTAAACTCACTGGTCTGTAGTTCTCCGACTTGTTTCTGGAACCTTTCTTAAATAACGGTATAATGTTTACTTCTTTCCATTCTAAAGGAACCAATCCCTCTTCTAATGACAAGTTGAAAACTGTTGCAAGTGGTATGCTAATTTGTTCTACAATTTCCAATAGTAGTTTGGGCGAAATCCCAGCCACTCCAGGTGATTTATTATCCTTCATAGCCCTAATATTCTTAGCTACCATTTCCGGGATTACAATTAACTGTCCTAAATAGTCTGATTCTGCCCCCTTGAACTTAGCCTCTGGTACTGGCAGTGAACTAATATCTTCCCTGGTAAACACTGAAGTAAAATACTCATTCAGGTCTTTTGCCATTAAGAATCCCTCTGGTATTATATTTCCAGCACTATCTTCTAGAGGACCTTATCTTGAACTTTCTGTTTGCTCCGAACATATGCATACAAACTCTTGCTGTCTTGTTTTATATTACAGGCTAATTTTTGTTCGTAGCTTCTCTTCGAATATCTAATTTCAGTTGTAGCTTGGTTTAGTGTTTTTTTTATATAAATGTTGTATCTTCGTTATTTCCAGTACGTCGATATGACTTCCACATCATTTGTTTGTACTTAATTTTTTAAATGGTTTTTTAAAGAAGTATTTCTTTCTTGACGGTTTCCCTTGTTTTTAAAGGGAACAAATTTATCGGCCATGCAGTCTATTTCACTCTATAAGATATTCCAGCATTCTGTTGCTGACTTATTCTTCAGTGCATTGTTCCAGTCTATCTTTGTTAAATATTTCCTTATTTCCTTACATCTTCCTTTTGTGAAAATATCTCCCGAACTGCTTTTTATTATTTCATTCTTATTTTACTTTGATGGTAAAATGTATCTGGTTGTGATCACTACTTCCCAGTGGCTCACATAATTTGACATTGTCAACTAATTAATTCTGCGAGGACAAAACTATGTCTAACACATTCTCACCCCTGGTTGGCTCTAGCACATGTTGAGAAAGGAAACTGTCTTGTACTAAAACAAAAAGCTTGTGGACCTTACTCCCCGTACTCTGTAAAGAGTTCCATTGTCCATGACCATGGCTAAAATCTCCCAAAATAATACAGTCCCGTTTGCTAACTTCCCTTATAGCGTTTTGCACTTTTTCATTCTCTTCTACACTTATGTTTGGACTTCAATAAAACAACCTCACCGTTAACGTTGAGTTTCCTGTAACTGTGTTACACCAAACAGCTTCTTCGCAATCTGCTTCTCTTTGTAATTTTAATTCATAAGCCTGGATAGAATCTTTAACATATAAAATAACTTCACCTTCTCTTCTTCCTATTCTATCTTTCCTGAAAATTACTTAGCCTGTTATTCCCAAATTCGGCATCTGATATATCAGTGGTGGTCCATGTTTCGGTTATACCTATTATGGGAGGGTCAATATCTGCTACCATAATGTTTAGTTCACTTCTTTTGTTTATTATGCTCTTGCATTTAAACAAACGCATTTATATCCTGATTTAGTACAGTTTTCCAGGCTCTCCTTTGCTGATTTCTTTCTGCAGTCTTTATATATGCCTTCGGTTGCTGGCTTCTCTGTGAATCCCCCTGCGAATCTAGTTTAAATAGATGCAGCCTGTCCCACTGTCAACATATTGCAGCAAGTTCTCTATGAAAACTGCTGCCCACGTTCCACTTAGATGGAGGCCATCTCTCATGTACATATCTTCCCTCCCAACAAAGTATCCCCATAAATATACGAATCCAACTCCCTCTTCTTTACACATCTTCTCAACTAGTGCGTTGATCGCCATCCTCTTGCAGTTTCTTTCTGTATGGTGGCCCCCTTCCTCCCATTACTAGTAAAATTCCTGAGAGAATAATCTGTCCGACTCTTGTTTTCTTTAACTTCGTCACTAACTGTCAGTACTTCTGTACTATCCCAGTTGTTCCCTCCTTGTCAGCATTGATTGTTCCTACGTGTACTAGTATAGTTCCTCCCTTGCCATGCCCCAATACCTTATCTACCCTTTCAGTCACATGTTCTATCCTAGCCCCCGTCAAACAAACAACGACGTCCTCCCCTTCGCTTTGGATCTTATCCGACTTTCTCAGAATAGAGTCGCCCATAAACACCCTCTCTTTTGTTAATGCCTCTCAATCACTGCCTCAGAGTAGCTCCTTCTCCGGTTTGCACCTGTCTGGTTGTAATCTTGTTCCCCTGTCTTCTGCTCTCCTGTCACAATCCCGTCCGTTCCATTCTTTCCTGACGCTCTTTCTTGTCACCTTTCCTCCTATCACCGTCCCTCCAAAATTCTCTTCTGTCACATTTATTCTCACTTCCTTTCTTCCCGTCATCTTTCCTCCCATTGCATTTCCTTCTCTCATGTCCCATCTTTTTTCGCCTCCTACCTCTTTCTCCCCTGTCACCTTCACGCCGGTCACATTTCCTGCCGTCGATCCTCCAATTTCTTCCCCGCCGATCACCTTCCCTCCTCTCAGTCTCTTTTCCTCGGTCTTCTTGCCACTACTCTGCTCCTTCAGCCTCACAGTATTCCCAACTCTCACCCTGTCATCTCTTTCTCCATTCCATCTGTCTCTTTGTTGATTCTCATCTCCATCCCCTTCGCAATGTCTACCAAGCTAGCTACCTCCTTCTCCAGACATTCCACCTTCTAACACCCCACGCACTGAAAGGTGAATGCCTCTTCTTTGGTCTCTGCCCATGACTTCCCACAGCCGGGTAGGGTAAAATCCACCCAACTATGGCAGTCGTCACACATCAAGTGTCTCTTTGCCTTGACCTGCCGCTTGCAAGGCGCCATATCAAAATTTATTTAATACTCTGCTTAGCTATTTAAAATAGTTTAGTCAACTGTCTTTACACTATTCACTGTATATGTAGTCTTCAAGAAGGAAGACTGTCTACTGTGCACAAATGTTACGTAAGATTGCCTTGTTTATTTCGGTTACAGTTTTTGGTTATAGTGACAGCCGACTATCTATCCTATCAGAAATGGTAACGTTACTGGTAGTGACCTAACTTAAATACAATCAATTACGTTACGCTAGACGGGCTTATTTATTTAGGTTATACCGCGCCCTAGCGAATACGTGGGACACCAGCTACATAAACTTAGTTCGCCCGGTTATCGCAAATGCTTAATTTTAACAACAAAGCTACCTAATCAAAATGTCTAACAGGTACTGGCTTACACAGATATTATTTGACGTAAGTAGTTTTATGTTTGTTACTTTATCATCTGTATATTTTACCACATAATGAGGTTTGTTAAATCTTGTTTACAAACTTATCGTAGGCTAACTTACCCTATTATCACTCACTAGACTAAAGTGTTCTAAAATACTTTATCTAACTAACTTTAAGCACAACTGCTACTCAATATATGTTTACTGCTACTTTATTAATGATATCAAGGCAAGAATAATACTTATCAATCAGTAATTCCACTTGTTTATCAACTTTTCTGCACCACTAATTTATACGATCTATCTCCGCCAAATATAGCCTCGAAGTGGCACATACATAAGCACACACATGCACACGCGCGCGCGCGCACGTACGCATTCACAATCACACGCACACATATGCACACCCACTCGCATGTACGCGCACGCGTGCACACACACAGACATACACACACGTACGCAACACACACACACGCGCGCAACACACACATCTTCCCCAGATACACGCACTGACACAACTGCTGCGATATTGTTTACAAGTACATACACATCAACTTATGCTATGTAGTATGTGTAAGGCAATGAAAGGACTGCGTTAGCTCATGGTATCACGCTATTGTAAATATAATCAATTTTTCTTGTCCTTCTTCACAATTTATCGTAATAGGCGATGGTGAACGTAGACACTCGCAAACAAGTGGATCAGGCTAAGAATCCTAATGCTACTGTTTCGAATATTGGACACTTTCGTTCATTCTTCATTGCTTCAGTTGACTCAGCTGTATAAATGAGTATCTTGCTATAGACACTGGTGGAACAGTCTTCGCGTAGTAATGGCTGCGTTATTGTACGTTTTCCAGATAAGTCGGGATGGTGTTCTAACCAACCGGTTTGTCAGGGAAAAGCGCTTTGAGCAGTCCTGATGACCGGATACCGCGTTACATAAGAACTTACCTGCATATATTTGGCGCGGCAAAAGAAGGTTTGTTATCAAGGAGTGTTTTCAATTAGGCATGTAAAGTGCTATCTCGGAGTCTCGGGATTTGTATGCTGGTCAAAATAGACCCGCATTGTGTGATTATATCTAGCTATACGTCCGTCGTCATTCTCGGATATGTTGCAATGATAACGCCTGATGCTTAAAATGCGGCCGCTGTGACGTATACCAACCATATATGACCAATGTATATACATCTAGATATATACATATATATATATATTATATATATATATATTATATATATATATATATATATATTATATATATATCGTGCATGCAATTATTACACTTTTTTGTTTACTTTGATGTCAAATAGTCAAATTGTATTCACAAATGTTTGGTTATAAAACGCATTTTGGAATACAGAAACTTATATTTTATTACATCATCATAATAATGGCAATACGTTGCACATATAGCGTGTTTGTTTACGTTCAAATCGAGTGTGAAATACCTGAGCTAATTAAGTTGTATCGATTGTTTGTATGTGTGTGTGTATGTGTGTGTGCGTGCGTACGTGCGTGTGTACAGGTAAAAGTAAGCATTCATATAGCGCGCAGTACCCAGTCTTCAGGGCTGCTCAAAGCGCTTTACACGTTACTCCTTGACAGACCCGTTCAATTGAACACATATCTCGACTTCTCTGGGAAGCTTCCAGCCACGCTTCAATTCGTGCGCGAAGACTTTTCGCACACAAATACCCACCACTGCCAGGTGTGTGTGTGTGTGTGTGTGTGTGTGTGTGTGTGTGTTTGTGTGTGTGTTTGTGTGTGTGTGTTTGTGTGTGTGTGTGTGTGTGTGTGTGTGTGTGTGTGTGTGTGTGTGTGTGTGTGTGTGTGTGTGTGTGTGTGTGTGTGTGTGTGTGTGTGTGTGTGTGTGTGTGTGCGTGTGTGTGTGTGTGTGTGTGGTATGTTGGTGTGTGTGTGTGTGTGTGTGTGTGTGTTTGTTTGTGTGTGTGTGTGTGCGTGCGTGCGTGTGTGTGTGTGTGTGTGTGTGTGTGTGTGTGTGTGTGTGTGTGTGTGTGTGTGTGTGTGTGTGTGTGTGTGTGTGTGTGTGTGTGTGTGTGGTATGTTGGTGTGTGTGTGTGTGTGTGTGTGTGTGTGTGTGTGTGTGTGTGTGTGTGTGTGTGTGTGTGTGTGTGTGTGTGTGTGTGTGTGTGTGTGTGTGTGTGTGTGTGTGTATGTGTGTGTGCGTGTTTGCCATTCTCTTCCAGTCGTTCTACGTGTCCTGTCGGTTGCTGCTACTAAGGTATACTGCTAGGCACCGTAACGCAACTTGCAATGTATTTACTCACACGCCCTGTTGGAATAACGTATCATTTCATTGAGTTCGGCGAACCACGTGTTGTGATGCTACCGTTCTACCTGAGGTATGACTGCGATGCATTCCTCGGGTACCATCTCGTAGGTTAATTCATCATTTGTGTGTCGGATCGCGTTCAATATCTTTCACAGAGAGTACAGCATAACGTAAGCAAACACAGCACTTCTAACCGTTTTGTTCATTTCAGCAGCTGCTTATAAAGCAACGCACAGGTATCCAACCATCTCCGCTTGTATTAACAATGTGTTTCTGCAACGGATGTAAACTGCAATATTCTTTGATATTAGGTGCTTTTCTATTGTGGACTTTACTCGGAACGCGTTACGAGCGAGAATACAAATGCAACGGAGCTATCCAGGCCACATTGACCTCATATAGTAGCCAAAGCTTTCCATAACGAGTGCTCTATTCCGCGTACTGTTGACGATGCAACGCCTCTGTAAGTCGAAAACTGTTGGGTTAATGACCACAGAAAATGCGTTACACGCGAGAACACAAAATCAATGCCATTAGCCTGGTCACATTTGACCTCAAATATTATCCAAGCTTTTTCTTCGACTAGTACCCTAGACTGCTGACTAATGTCGGTTGGTGTGCTGCCAGTGATGACTACATATAACTACAACAGTTTATTGATCGACAAATTAAGCCAGTTGTAATTTCAATGTACACTCGCCAAGGCAGGCCGTATTTCTAATCAAAGGCATCGTTCTTGTTCTTCATATAACGCTTCTATCTTGTATGTACACTCGATGGAGTGATATATCACAACATACACGGTGCTTTCGGAACCTGGATAATCTCCAACACCACCCCGTCCCTCAATATTGAAAATAAATCTCCAATAAACACCCCTTTCGGGACCGGTAATTAAATTACGGAGCACTGAACAGCTCATTGTGCAAGTAACTAAGCAATGCTTTGAACACACCACTGGTTCAGGGGTACACCGTTTGGTGCGTACGTGCGTCAATGCGTGCGTGTGTGTGTGTGTGTGTCTATATGTGTTTGTATGTGTATGTGTGCGTACGTGTGTCTCTGTGTATTTACGTGTGTTACTGCCATTTGGAGATTTGTCGGTTCCTCGGGTGGTTGCTGATGGAGGTGTCAACGGGAGCAGAGGGAGGTTTGTCCAAACAAGTAACCACGCTACGGGTCTACACGAATGAATTCATAAAAGCTTAGCGGCATTTAGCCCTGCGAATATACAGTGTTAATCAACAACTATCACCATCGATTTTGTGAGTTGGGAACGCACGAGTGGCTTTTGTGACATCAACAATATATTAATCATATAACATTAAACATGTTTTGTGAACATATTTAGAACTTGTCTGTGCGTGCATTGTTTCTTCGCACCCATTTGGAAATGTGCAGCTTTGTGCATATTTCTGAACAGTTGCACGCATTTATATACTACATTATGCCATCTGCATTTGCTAACGTGATTGTACTACAAACCAAGTATTAAGTACTGTGACTGCACCAGAGTTAGTGTGACCTATTAGCAAAAAACATACATTACAGTAATGTCAACAATCGTACGCAAGTATTTCAAGACAATAGAGTCAGATCCAAGACTATACAAAGAAATCAATGCTATCATATGCTGATTATATTGTTAAAACAAATTACATGAACATATCTGATAGAATAAACTGTTTTCAAAATGTAACATAATTACGCTTTACTATACAATTTGAAAATTGTTCTAATTGTGTAGTAAAGCATATAAGTTATGTAGCGTCCAAAGGAAAAACAATCAGGAGGGTGAAGATCAAAGATAAAACTATCAGGGTCATGGCAAACAAAGCTAAGACGCATAGAATCTTGTCTAACAAAGCTACAACGGACAGTGTCCTACGTTGTCCAGGTATATGTTGACATGATAGATACTTGTTTGTTTCATGCGGCTCATGAAAAACTGTGTGATTGCGATCGTTTTACCTCAATGACCTTCATGTGTGAACAAACATTATCAGAAATGTCATGTTGGGGATAACGCTACCGTGCCTGGTTCGTTATGCGATATGGCCTGTTTTAATATTTCATAATGTAACTAATGCAATGATTAATAGTTTGTCCATATTCGACTAACATCTACTACATATATGCATTAACAAATGATGTGTAGTCGATAAGACATATCAATTTAAACATGATCAACTTCCGTTTGTATGCCCAGCATAAACCGTCAAAATACAGTACGGCCATGTTCATTGATTAGTGGGGAGCGGTGGTCGCGCGGTAGAGCGCCGGTGTGTCGATTGAATATACGGTGGTTCGATTCCACCTGCCGCCGTTTCAAAACTTAGGCAGTTTTGGTCACCTCACTTTCCTTGTGTCTTTCGGAAGAGACACTAAAAGCAGTTGGTCCCTTCTATCTGGTGTCTACGCAAGGGGAAGCAAACGATCCCACACAGGGGGTAAATGTGTAACCTGTCTTAGACTCACTATTGTCTAGAGGAAGACTGGGGACACTGAAATGTGGGACGCGAGTAACGAGGTTATATTCCAAGCACAAATTTATACCAACAGAGATGACTATGTAAGTGTTGCAGTTAAACCTGTTTGGAACAGTCGGTGGGTGGAGACTGTGACGTGTTGCCGAGGCGTGTTGGCAACCAGGTGCGTGTGAAGACAGTGCGGACAGTGGGTCTCTACATTGCAGTGATCGTTAGAGGCGAGCCGGACAGCGTACGGCAACGACACGCGTAGGCAGTGAAGTGTGTCACCTACGGATGTAGTGGCTGGATGCGACCGCGTGGTCGACGACTAAGGCGGGGTGCGACAGCGTCATGGGTGCCCGGGTAAGGGTATAGCGGCAGCTCATCATGGCATCGTGCGACCGCGTGGTCGACGGCAAAGGAGGGATGCGACAGCGTCATGGGTGCCCGGGTAAGGGTATAGCGGCAGCTCATCATGGCATCGTGCGACCGCGTGGTCGACGGCTAAGGCGAGATGCGACAGCGTCATGGGTGCCCGGGTAAGGATATAGCGGCAGCTCATCATGGCATCGTGCGACCGCGTGGTCGACGGCTAAGGAGGGATGCGACAGCGTCATGGGTGCCCGGGTAAGGGTATAGCGGCAGCTCATCATGGCATCGTGCGACCGCGTGGTCGACGGCTAAGGCGGGATGCGACAGCGTCTTGGGTGCCCGGGTAAGGATATAGCGGCAGCTCATCATGGCATCGCGTGAATGCAACGATCGGGGAGCGGAGCACGGTCTGACCTGTTGGGGATCGAACGGGATCGCGCGGCTGAACCGGACCGTCGAGAACGAACGAACGGACTGTTAATGACAACGTGGCTCAACCATACGTAATGAGGTGACACTTTGATATCCGAATTAGTTGTCATAAATTTACATAATGTCGGCTAGCCATCGTTGCCTGAAGGACATTCTATGTTGCCCCACCTGTAGGTTGCCAACATATAAAACGTAGCTAACCTTTTATATGATAAAACGTATTATTATTTTGTCAACGCCAAGTTACATATTTGCAAATATAAAATAGGTGATAGCTGGGTGAGATGACATGTTTAGCATATGTATCCAATTTAATGGTACAACGCAGCATATTCGTCGTGAATAATTATATGGTATTAGCTTGAATATTTACAACGTAGTGTAGTTTTTACTGAATACTTAGCGCCCCTGGTGGCAGCTGTGTTTTGTATGAGCTCGTGGATTTCACTAGTTTAATGCGTTTTCTAAACATTCGATCATCGTTATAACTGTACAACCGTTTTATGATTCTACGCGCTATGCTTGGGTTAATGCTGATTGGAACTATACTCGTGAACATTTGTGATATTTGGACTCTACAGCCTGCAATTACACATGTTTCTGTTAACGAAGTCTACGCTGTTATACCTATGTTGACCCACATTCGGTACGACAGGCACGATCTGCTGCGCCACAGCAAGGTAATAACGAAAGACAATAGACTCTCCGAGCCGGTGTATTGTTTATTGAAGCTACTTGGGATAGCCGTACCACCGCGTGGGTGTCAAGCTACTTGGGATAGCCGTACCACCGCGTGGGTGTCAAGCTACTTGGGATAGCCGTACCACCGCGTGGGTGTCAAGCTACTTGGGATAGCCGTACCACCGCGTGGGTGTCAAGCTACTTGGGATAGCCGTACCACCGCGTGGGTGTCGAGCCGGCAAGAACAGTAGACACAAACGTACTTCAGTACACACTGCACCTGTTGTGCAATCGGCCTCACCGTCAGGTCAAGCGATATATGTGATTGTAACTGCCAGGACACATATTCCCAGAACAATATTGTGCAAATCACCTCGCCGTAGTGATCCGTGCAACTTAGTTCATGTTTCTACACGCGATAATACGAGCCCTACAAAGAGCAATCTCTCAGTCGCTGTCCTTAATGCTCGTTCTGTCAGAAATAAAACGTTAACCATCAATGAATTCATCATCGACCACAACATTGACATCTTAGCCATAACGGAAACGTGGCTGAAAAAGAACAGCGACAAATCGATAATCGCTGAACTGACGCGGAAACACGTGCGTGTCTGAATGCCAGCCAGACGTCTTCGGTCTGCTGACCCGAACGCACTAGTTGTTCAGAGAACACGCAGCAGAGCCGGTGACTGTACATTTGGTCACGCAGCGGCAGCAGTGTGGAACGCTCTGCCGTCAAGTGTTACTAGCAAAACATCCCTGGTCTCATTTAAATATGTGATGAACACTCACCTGTTCACTGCAGCGTATATGTATCTCGGACCCTTACAAACACTGCTTTACCATAGCTGATTGATGTTTAACGTATATTTATTATTTATTTATCTATTTATTTACTTTTCGTATTCATTGTGTATTAATGTATTGATGTTTACATTAATTTAGTTTATTTATTAAAGCAATATATTAATAATGTGATCTTAATTATTTTCTTTTATGATATTTTACATCACATTCCTTTTCTACTTCTACTATATTTATTGTTTTAATTGCTATTATTATTACTTCATTTTATCTATGATATAACGACTATTGTTTTTTATTCATATGCATTATATTTAACATACACTTGTATATTATTGTAAAGCGCTGTGAACAATATTGGATGTGGCGCTTAACAAAATAAAATATTATTATTATTACTATTATTTAACCAGGTGTATTTTGAAGAGTCGCGTTGTTTTCAAATTAGCTTTTGGTGTTATTGCATACTACTCCAGATACTGTGTGCAAGGTGTTCAATGTCTGTTTATGCTGGGTTGATTAGGAATGAGTGAGGCAAAAGAAAATGAAAGAGACTGATGAATGTTCCATGTAGAGAAGAAAATATAACACTGTTGTTTGTTGTGGGGATGATGCGGTAGGATCGGCAATATAACGTGTCTTGTGTAGTCTGGTTCTCAACATGCTGTTGAACGCGTGGCACATTCTCTACACACCAGAAATGTCTTAGATCGGTGACTGGGGTCTTTCTGGTCAGCTCTGGAATTCGCTTGATAAATGACTAATTTGTTGTAAAAATATTCATCTTTTCAAAAACAAATACACACAATTTTGCATTGTTTTCAAATTCGCTTTTGGTATTATTGCATACTACTCCAGAGACTGTGTACAAGGTGTTCAATGTGTGTTTATGCTGGGTTGTGAAGGAACGAGTGAAGAAAGAGAAAGTGAAATGAATGTTTCATCTAGAGAAGAAAATATAACACTGTTGTTTGTTGTGGGGATGATGCGGTAGGATCGGCAATATACCGTGTCTTGAGTAGTCTAGTTCTCAACATGCTGTTGAACGCGTGGCACATTCTCCACACACTAGAAAGTTCTTAGATCGTTCACTGGGGTCTTTCTGGTCAGCTCAGGAATTCGCTTGATAAACCACTAATTTGTTGTAAAAATATAAATATTTTCAAAAACAAATACAGAGAAAAATTATTGAATAGTTATGCATTTTTGAGTACGTATTTTGTTTAATACTGGTGTTGGGGTTTTATTATTATTAACTTAACTTCTTTTTTTAAAGAACGGCCTGCCATCAATGGTCATGAGAATTATGTTTTATGTATGGTAAGGTCAAATGTGTAATCACAAACGGTGTTAAACAGTATTACGTATGTTTTGGTTAGTAGGGCAAGTAATCATTGCTACACTTCTCCTTGCTTTTTAACCATTGTATATAACTATAATTTAATAATTTGCTACATTTTGCCTGTCTTGTTGTTGTTGTTGTTGTTGAAATAAAGTTTCATTCATTCATCCATTCATTCATTCATTCATTCATTCATTCATTCATTCATTCATTCATTCATTCATTCATATTGGCGCGAGTCTAATATATCACAGGAATTCATAATGCGTTCAAGTCGAGCAATAACTAGTTTCGCTAACATTTTAGAGAACTGTGGTAGAAGAGACTTCTTATGCTGGAAAACACCGCTTTTCAACGACAGATAACATATTTACGTCGTAGGTTCGGCATACATTCTATTACATTTTTAGCCGGACTCATTTTAATGTCATCGTAATCGGACGACAATTTATAACCACAACTAGTAACGGTGCGTCTGAACTCTTCCTTATCAGTTGGTGTCGAGAACATTGACCGTTCATTGCGTTTGCCCATACAATCAAAAACATAAACGCCTGGTGGAGTTTCAATATGTTTTACTAACTCCGGTCCAATGCTTTTAAAGTACGTATTAAACGTGTTTGCTAGCACCATTGAAAGAAACTGTTTGTATAACTTTTTCCGATACGCATTTTTGAATCCATTCATAAGCCAAGGTTTTTTGTTCACGCTTTCTTGTATTATCAACGCGTCGAAGCGGACGGTGTTGATTATACAATACTGTGAAATCGTTAGAAAATCAGTGTATGCCTCAGTAATATCAGTGTGACTAAACACCGAGTCTCACAGATCACTGGTGATATCATTTGTAAATATATTGTCAATAAGTGTTGCCGATACATTCGAAATTCTGGTAGGCTTAGTAATTACTGGAAACGTACCAAGGCTGAAAATCAGTTCTAGGAAATAGTTGCGACCACTGTGAGTCATGTTTCAATAAATCTATAGTGAAATCGCCACAAATGAATGTAGTTGTCTTAATCGCAACTTGATTAAATAGGCGGTCAATGTAGTTACAAAGTAAACGTACATCAGACCCGGGTGCTCTGTACAGGCAATCTGTTACCACATGTTTATAGATGGCTAAGCGAGTGCAAAGCAGTATTATTACACGAACACAACTATTGACCGGAACCATGGCGTCTGCCAGTGTCCAGTTAGTTTCGTCGCTTCCTTCTGTCGACGATCTTCTTCTTCGTGTGCGAGTGGCGCGGTTTCTTTAAGTTGGTGATGTCAGCAGCGACCATAACAAGCACCACCGCCACCACGAGGCCAATGGCCGCCGCTCCGATCACTTGTGCTCGGCTCGCCTCTATCGGCGGCGCCAGGAACTTGGGCGCCTCCACTCGGTCTGAAAAAGGAATGGAAACTAAAGGTGTTTGTCTTATTAGATTTTGTCAACGAAAAGATACTTATGATAGTATCATATCTGTTGTGCCCACAAAACGCTAAATACAAAGGGCAAATACGGAGACAGACATATAGACACACGCACGCACGCAACACACGCACGCAACACACGCACGCAGCACACGCACGCAACACACGCACGCAACACACGCACGCAACACACGCACGCAACACACGCACGCCCGTAGGTTTACGAACGGGCACGCTGGCGTGGCAGACAGTTAAAACGAGAGATACATTATCTGACAGAATAGAAACGTATGCTAGCCAATGATCGTGATAATGGGATATGAGTGAAGAGATTTGGCGTAGAATTGACTTAAGCCTTTACGTTATTTCCTGGTCGCTGTTTTACTGAACTGAGAGACCGAAGATTCTTGGTTTATTAGTTCTTTATTAAGTTCCCTACTCGGCAGAGGAGGTTGGAAACGGGAACGTATTACGTAACATACAGCCTAGATTATCCAGGCGCCGGGAGATGGGAGCACTGTAGGGCAACGAAGTCAAGCAGCCGGGCGAAAGTCGGTTAAGTGAGACTAGTCACGCGCCTGTCGCACCTACCGACACAGTCAGGTACTAGTGGCTTCCACACTCCTTGGTCGCTGCACGTCGCCACTTTGAACGTCTGACAGTCAGAGAACATCCGGGAATCGCTGCAGGTCACGTTAGCCGCCGTACGAGCCGCCCGCATGGTGGTGTTGGCGATCATGCCGTTCCAATTTGCAAATGCTCGGCACTTGACTACTACAAATAACAGTGTAGTAACTGTCTTTATTACTAACATAATAAACAAGGGTTTTATTTGTGATGCTATCCACCACGTTTCAACTTCTATATAAGAAATATGAAGAACGGGAAAACATCAGGCAGCAACCATGTAATCACTGAAACATTAGAAGCACTTGAAGATACCATCTCGAAGACGCTAGCTATGCTGTATACTAATTGTTTATCAGAAAGACGAATACCCACCGCATGGAAGAACGCAAAGATGGTAATGAGTTCAAGAAATGAAACAAGAAAGATTTAAAGAACTACAAATCGATATGTTTGTTATGAAACATCTACAAATTACTCCCAAAAATACTCAACTAAAACCAACCACGAGAGGAACAGGGGATAGACGAAGTGTACATCGAACTCCTGAAAGACATCAACACCAACGGCCGGAGAATATTTCAATAATCCTCGCTTCGCAGACGACATACTCATATGCGCTAGTACACCGCAAGAACAAAATAAAATGCTAGCTGAAGAAAGTAAAAAACATTTCAAACTCAAAGTGATGGAAGAAAACGGCACACCAATATATATCATACACCACGCAGATAAGGAACGTTGAAAGCTACGTCTACCTGGGAGAGCGATGCAGTAACAGTGACAAAGACCAAGACAAGGCAACTCAAAGAAGAATTACGGCCGACTGGACAGCATTCGCCAAGCACCACGACATATTCAAGGGTAACGTTCGAACCTGCTTAAAGAGACAAGTGTACAACTCATGCGTGCTTCCAGCGGTGGCATACGGCGCGGAAACAACCAGGCAAAGAGGAAGCCGCACAAACAAAGCTGGAAAGAAGTATGTTAAACATCACGGGAGAGAAAGCAAACATATGGGTAAACGAGAAGACAAAGTCCAACCACGGGACACTACGGCTGCACAATGATGATGATGATGATGATGATGATGATGACGAACTACTTCTGTCTACAAGATGCTGACTTAATTTGTTCTAAAACAGCACATTACCTTTTCTACGCACTTCTACGGCCAACGACATGAAACATGTATAAAGGTTATTTGATAACACTAATAACATCACGTGCTACTTAGCGAAGACACGTGTTCTCGATATATGTGAATCGCAGTCTGTCTGTTGCGGATTATAATCGACGATAATATGTATTTATGGTTTCGAGTTGATTGTTTTGGATGTCACCTTTCAGGAACCAGTTGTTCCAGCGACATGTGAAAAGACGTAGATATACCACCAAGGGGTAAACATATAACTTACCCCTACAGTGGCCAATATTCGGCTGCCACGTGCCCTTTTCTGAGCAGTTGATGGCAGCGCTGAAGACGCCTTTACGTAGCCAGTACCCAGAGAAACACATAATCCTCATTGATGACCCGAATGTCGTGACAATGTTGGCGTCACGAGCCGAGTAGAACACGACAGGGGGTAGGCCACAGTCCACCACTGAAACACAACCAAGGGGTGTTCTGAAATGTGCCGTATCTCAGGAAAATGTAGTATTGCATTGACGAACGTATTCCAAGTGCTTCATGACATATTATATATACCAAGCGCCTTGGAACATTTGTGTTCAACTTACAACGATACTAATCTAAAGATTACCACAGCAATGTTCAAATAAGTTGTATGCATGTATGTATGTATGTATGTATGTATGTATGTATGTATGTATTACTTTCCATTCTTTCCACATTTCACTCTCGATTGTTCGCCGGTAGGTTCCTTTATCTGCTTTTTACATCAATTTGTTCGTGATCCTGATTTTCATTCCACTTTCCTACCACCTTAACATTGGTCTTCCTATTGTGATCTTGTCTTGTCAATTTTCCTAGGCTCATTCTGAAAATATCCTTTTCCGCAATTTGGACCAATCACTTTCTTTTTATGTATTTCGTCTTTACAATTCCACTTATTCCATCATCTTCAATCTTACATGTGTGGCTTCTCCCTAGATAGGCCTAATCTCTGAGCGCAGTCGGTTTCTGCGTCGTTTACCTTCTCATCCTGTCTGTCTGTCTACATCTATAAACTTCAGTTCACAAGTCTCTCTGTCAATGCAGTTGTTCAAAATTCGTGAATACAAGTCAATATAATGTAATACTATATATTTTGAACATTGGTTGATACATTCACTCATATATATTCGAAAGTTAAATCAATAAAATGGCAATGTCCTACTAAGATTCAATAACATCAAACGCCGGGTCATAGACTTACGCCGACAATGCCCAGGCTTGTGGCTCCAGCGTCCCGTCTCATTACATCTCGCATCCACGGATCGTCCGGTGTCGAATGTGTATCCCAACTGACACGAGTGCCGCACGATGCTTCCGTACACCGTTTCTGTCGCATTGACCATCCCGTGCTCAGACGGACGCACCTTCCCACAATGCAACACTGCACTCAGAAGGAAAACTTAGGGGTAGGGTCAGCATCCGGGGAGCACAAACACTATACAAAGACTGTTGACCACACACACACGCGCGCATACGCGAAAGCGCACGCGCAAAATGACATACACACAAACGCACACACACACCCACCCACACACAAACACAGACACACGCACATGCACGCATGCATGCATGCACACAAGCACGCACGCACGCACGCACGCACACGCAAACATAGACACACATACACACGCATACGCGAAAGCGCACACTGACACACACACGCACGCACGCTCACATCCACACACACACACACACATACACACACACGCACATGCCTGCATCAACACATGAACACATGGACACACGTGCGTACACACAAACACACACACACACACACACACACACACACACACACACACACACACACACACACACACACACACACACACACACACACACACACACGCACACACACACTCACACACACACACACACACACACACACACACACACACATACAATCACACGAACACACACACACACACACACACACACACACACACACACACACACACACACACACACACACACACACACACACACACACACACTCATAATGTGTATAAATATTCCAGTTTTCCAGTTATAAGAGTAATCAGTTGATTTGTAAGTCTCCCGTCAGAACAAAGGTAATCTGACTGGTATTACTCACGCTGGCACGGCGCCTTCGATACGTTCCAGGCAGTTCCGTCGCAGTAGACCAGTTGCGTTGCAGATCCGTTGTTGAAAACCTTTCCAGGTTCACAACGATATTCCGTCGTCGTGCCATTCAACGCCAGGTGTCGCACCGACTTGACGCCTGGAATACTGGGTAGCGGAGGACAGCGGCCGCCTAAAATATCAATAGTTGTTGATACTTTACAACTAGACGCCATACTGACTAAATGATATATTTTGAGTAGTTGAATTAATTTTATGTACAGCACGGTGTACGTTATCAAATTACTTAGTGCAGATATCAATAAACGGTTGATACAGCAAATCAGACACTATTGATGTATATGTTGGCCTAGGACTAATGCCGATGGCACATTGACGCGTAAACGATGCATAAAGCGTACTGCGTATATCATCCCTAAAACACATCCGTTTACGCATGGTTTTGAACACACGCTTTTCAATGTGATATGACACATTGGTGTCTTCACGGATGCATTTGACGCAATTTTCGAACATGTTGCAAAAAGGGGCGGTAACGCTTGGAAAACGGACCAAGGATTCCCAAATAATGTCATCATATGAGGCGTTAATTTACTTTGACCCTTAAGAATGACTCGACAGTGTCTGACGCGTGAGCAGATAGGAGAACTGATCGAGGGGGTCCGGAGGAGGCCGAACATCTACAACCCGCGCCACATTTCCAACCACGATTCGCAGCAATGCTGCAATGTGGGACAGTAGCTACAGCAATAGGAGACGGGAACAAGGGTAATAGTTTGGATAGACCTACCGATAGGCATATCTACAAAATCCATTTCTGTTCATACTATAGGGGATTTAGGTTATATCGGTAATCTTATATTGAATTATTTAGTTCAAATGTCGTCGACATTGCGACTAAAAAAACTAATTACTTCAAGATATATTCCACTGGATGACTGACAGCAAGTTGAAATTAAATGCAAATAAAACTGAATTGATCATTATTGGTACTCGAATGCAGCGTTGTAAACTGGATGGTTTTTTCCCTACGCGTATTTTGAATCAGTATATCACGCCAGCAACCTCGGTGCGGAATCTAGGAGTGATCTTTGATAGTAACTTCAATTTCCGACAACACATATCTCAAACATGTCGCTGCTGTTTTTATCATATTCGTGATCTTCGCCGTATTCGCCGGTATATGTCATTTTCTGTTGTTAAGATTATTGCAACAGCGCTTGTTAGCAGCAGACTTTACTATTGCAATTCCCTCCTTTATAATATCGCTAGCAAGGATATCACAAAACTTCAGCGTGTCCAAAATTGTCTAGCAAGATAGTTATAAGATCTCCTCGTTTTTCTCGCTCTGTACCACTTTTGAAGTCTTTGCATTGGCTTCCTGTACGATATCGTATAATATTTAAGATCTGTACCATTACATACCAGGCACTGTCCAATAAGCAACCATCTTATTTGCATTTATTGCTTACTCCTGTAAGAAAATGTATCCAGCTTCGATCATCTAGTACTGACCTACTTTTTGTTCCTAGAGTCAACACTAACATTGGAACTAGGGCTTTTTCTGTTGCTGCACCAACTCTTTGGAATATGCTTCCTCTTAATGTTAGATCAGTAGAAAATATTACAAAATTCCGTCGTCATTTTAAAACGTATCTTTACAACCTTGCTTATCCACCGTAGCTCCCTAGCGCCTTGACCCATCTGTTGACAACTGGAAAACTACTTATGGATTTTGAGATTGACCAACCCTTTTGTTTTGATGCGCCTCTGAGCTTGGTTTCCAAGGATTTAGGCGCAATAGAAGTTATATTATTATTATTATTATTATTATTATTGTTATTATTTGTGACTGTACAAAATGTTAAAAAAGATTTTGCTCTCGTCCGTTATGGTCAAATTTCGCACCTATGCAACTATTTCGCACCATATACGCGTCAGTGTGTCATGCTTTTACGCATCCGTTTAGCGCACGCATAAAATGCATGCAATAAACAGATGTGTTTACTTGTCTAAGAGTCATCGGCGTAAGTGGTGCCGTACTTGCGCAGTTGTCGGCGTCAGTGTCATTCCACAGTCCGGACTCGTTACATTTGACCCACTTCGACGTAGCCCCGTCGACGAAACGCTCTCCGGGTTTGCAGTCGTATCGAATTACGTCTCCGAATCGGTCCCCGTCACCGTTCTGAGTGGCGCGGAAGACGTCCGGAAACAATGCCTTCGTGACCACGGGACGCCGGGTACACGTGATCGCTGAAGCAAAACAGTTGCTTAGTTTGTGCATTGTATAAATACATACATGCGTGCATGCACGCATGCACGCATGCCCGCACACACACGCACGCACGCACGCATGCACGCACGCACGCACGCACGCACGCACGCACGCATACACAAACACACACACACAGACATACATACACACACACACACACACACACACACACACACACACACACACACACACACGCAAACACACGCACACACACATATGTGGTAGTACCTACGTTTATGCTTAGCAGCTTATGGAAATCTTCCGGTGTTTGATCGTGATTGTAATGTTAGTTTTCACGTTAATTTTGCTAAGGGACTATATTCAAGAACATGAATAATAAGCGTTAATACAACTACTGATTAATTATTATATCGGGTACGATTTTGCAATTCGTTTACAGAACATGACGATCTTACAACGCACTAACAGACGAAGTATTCCTACCAGTGCAGTCCGACTTCGTCCAGTTCCATCCACTTTCCAAACATTGCGCAACCACAGCGGTCGTGTTGTCGTCTTTGAAGCTTGATGAAAAACGAAAACGCCAATATTGACGTCAAAAAAGACTAGGCTCTGCGATTTCTGTTCGTTATCTTCTAATCATTGTGGCAGTTTCGTTAAACTCACTTACGTCTTTTCTACACTATGCCGCAGAGAGTTAAATTACCTCACTGAATACAATCTTCTTAAAATCCGTTGGATATCCGTTCATCTTTAATATCCGTTCATATATATATATATATATATATATATATATATATATATATATATATATATTTATCACGCACTGATGGTATTACAATTACTCATTGTTATACATGATAATCATGCCCTTCCGTACATCGATGAATACTATAGCGATAACCATTTTCAAACGTTTCCGAATTCTGTCCTGTTTTTTGGCGTCCACCTGTGTTTGGCAACTGCGCTTTCAGGTCCCAATGACCGTTTTTTCCATAATATTGACGTGGTATGAGCGACCATCTGTCTTCAGTAACTGAGGTTTTTTAAGAGCGGTCACTCAAGACAGATTCTACTATAACGAAAACGACACTTCAGTAAAATCCGTCCCACGATTCTGTTATTATAACTACATTGTCGACTAAATGTGATATGGCTTATTTCACACGCGAATTGCAATGTGTGCGTTTGAGATATCTTGTATTAATGCTGTGGCTGAACCGAAGTGGAAAGATCGAAGGAATGCATTGTATCCTACACAGGTGCAACAAAAACATATCAGTTACAAACCTGTATCCTCTGTTGCAGTGCACCGTTACAATACCGTTAAACTCCACCCCGCTTCCTCTAACACGTCCGTTCTGTACCATCAACTTGCTGCATCGCCTCACTGAAACCACAACTCTGTTTGAGACCTTGCAGAACTATACATACTGAAACCACAACTCTGTGTGAGACCTTGCAGACACACACACACACACACACACACACACACACACACACACACACACACACACACACACACACACACACACACACACACACACACACACACACACACACACACACACACACACACGCACGCACACACACACACACACACATATGTGTATATATATACATATATTCTCCTCCTCTGACAAACTAGTAATACATAACTACAATAATAAAGTATTAGGTGTCAATTCAAAATAATAAAACATTGTGATACGTGATATATAAAGATTATAATGATATTGAAAACTAGCTTCATAGAGTAAGTCTGAAGGCTAGTATTGAAAATGTTCATGAGTAAAATTATACAAAATGTAAACAAGGCGCTACACGTATTTGTCATCATATTATTTTATATCAGAAGACGAGGAAAAGGGGATTGTATACGTCATCGCTAAACGACTTCAGCAACGTAAGTGTCACGATGATAATAGAGTGTCTGCGAGTTTACTGATCTCGATTCCCTTCCCTATCCCTAATGCGTTGCGCGATCGGTGTCGATTGTTGGAGATACGTAGCCGTCAGGAGAGTCTGCATCATGGCATTTCACGGGCCAACATATCATACATTTATGCCCTTTTCAACTGGATATGTGGTCCTAATCACAAGCTCAAATGGACAGACCATAATGCATCTAAATAATGTTGGTATTATGTGTAAAAGCACAACAGGACGAAGATAGGATGCACGGTTTTTAATGCAGGCACCTTTTACGAGATTTGGATTTGCCTGTCTATATTCGTATGTATCTCACGCAAGATAACTTTTCTAACATTTTATTGGCACAAATTTAACGGAATATGTGTTAGATATTTAGCACATAGATATCTTACGGAAGAATTGTATCATTTTTTGGTGAAATCAACAAAAAACGATTGCACGTACAATTTGTACCTCCACCGTTATGTATTACATGCGGAGACAGTTCTTAAAAATATTTTTTCTGATGCAATATACACAACAGCAATTAAAATGAAGCGGTTAATCAGTCATAAACAGTTGTACATATACAATGCTGTCGTATTGATTACTTTGATCCATCCATAATTTGAACATAAAATTAATAGGGATTACGCTTACAAATCTCTCTTGCCGGTTACGTATTTACCTATCCGATCAACACATAATCGATTGCATAAACACAAAAAGTGATGACGTATTACGCACAGCGCGTTAAGGATAGGGAAGGGAATCGAGATCGGTATGCTTGCACTCTCTAATATTACTACATGCAACGTTTTTGTCTATTACATCCAACAAATTTAGTAGAAATCATGTATGTTAAAATGTCTTTCTCATTTGGGTTAGCGGGTGGCCCACCTTTGCATTTGTCTATGTCCTCCCACTGTAGATCAGGTCGACAGGCGATGGTCCTTTGTGTCGCGCCGTCCTTGAAGTAGGATCCAGGAAGGCATTGAAACGTTGCATTTGAGTTGACGTCACACGTGTAGTGTCCGACAACTCTTGTGTTGTCTACGTACGGCAGGGCCGAACATCTGTTACCTGTTGACAGTCAAAGAAACAATGACTTCATAGATAGATAACTCTCACGTGGAATCGACCACCAGTCCTCTCAATTGAATGACAAGATCTATTGTCGAGCCATCGCACCCTATATACGTGCGAGCACATCGATTTCCTGAGTGATATGTGTCTATATCGGAAGTGATGCACTCTTCGTATATAATCATAGTTCAGACATATCCGCCTTTAAAACTATCTCAGATACTTGAAATGATATTAAACCTCAAACGTATTAACAGTATATCTTACGTTGTTTTTGTCGCTAGGTTGACCGACCTTTGCAGCTGCCAATATCTGGGTACCAGACGCCATATCCCATGCACCGGATCTCTGCGTGATCTGTTCCGTCCGGGAAGAACATGCCTCTCTGATGAAAACAAGACAAGACAAAATGGACAATTGTATTGGGACTGCACAGCAATATGACATGTCGTGATTCCCACACAGCCAATGTCCACGTTCTAGCAGTGTGAGTGCGAGTATTTGTGCGTGTGTCTGCGAGTGCGTGTTCGCGTGCGTGTGTGCGTGCATGTATGTGTGTATGCAGGTAACCACGTACGTTCGTACGTACATATACGTACGTACGAACGTATGCGGTGGTAGGTGCGTATATGTACGTAAGTATATATGTACGTATGTACGTGTGCACGTATGTACGTAAGCATGTTTGCATGTATGTATGCATGTATGACTGTATGTGTGTTTGTGTCATTCATAATCTAATAAGTTGTTCCTTGTCGTACAATTATCACTAAACAAATATCGTTCTTGTTTGAAATGAGCGTGCGTGACGTTGTATAATCCATTATGGCACTAATCAACCAAAAATAAGACAATAGCCACATCTGGTGAATGGAAACAAACCATCATATCTAGTTTTCTTGGTTATCTCAAGGGTCACCTTCCCTGATTGTCAGGGGTGAGGAAGGCTTCAACAATGTTCCTCGATTTATGGTTCATTTTCCAAGTCCTCTCTACTCTATCACTATTGTCTCCACCAACTGTCTCCACTGCCCTATTTCGCTCTCCTTCTCCGTTCCACTCCCAATACCTCCAAATATCTCTTTACTCAATCCTGCCGTAGCTAGTAGTCGCAGTCTTGTTAGTTTACCGTCCACTCCCCGGGCATCTGCTTCCTGCTCTTACCGTTCTTGTCCCATTCACTCCATTTGTTCAGCCCAACTGGGCCACTCCTCACCAGATACGTCCCATTCGTTCCATTTGTTCAGCCCACCTTGGCAACTCCTCACCATATACGTCCCATTCGCTCCATTTGTTCAGCCCAACTAGGCCACTCCTCACCAGATACGTCCCATTCGTTCCATTTGTTCAGCCCACCTTGGCAACTCCTCACCAGATACGTCCCATTCGCTCCATTTGTTCAGCCCACCTTGGCAACTCCTCACCAGATACGTCCCATTCGTTCCATTTGTTCAGCCCACCTTGACCACTCCTCACCAGATACGTAACAATTTGTTCACACCAACCTCCTCCCTTAGCTCCGCCATGCATTGCGTGTATATTCTCCTCACTCCCGTTATTCTACTGACCCTGATGTTTTTGCTAACTCATTCTCTTCTGTTGTTTCTTCCGTCATTGCCATACATGTATATGCCTTTTATGAAATGGAATTCCATTGGCTTGATTCTTCATCATACGCACTTTTATGTATTCTTTTCCCTGCACGCATTTACATATCTACCTTGCACGTGTACGACACTGCGGCGCCAAGAGAGACGTCTCCACTATTCGATTTTGTGTTCGTCACAGTTGGAACCGCCGGACAGGTTATCACTGCAACACGTGAAAACACATGTTCTGAAGTTAGTGCTTCTGGACTTATAGGAAATATGTCAAAAGTACGTAGCTAATGAATTATCGTGAGCGTTCTGTTTGTATAAATACGGAAGAACCTTCTCTGTTTATGTTTTATCTCACTTTTCAGCAATCAAAATGTGCTCGCTTATAATATTAATTATTATATTGACAGTTTTCTCTTCGTCCGCCTACTTTGCCAACTATTTGGTCACCAACTCATCCACTCTGTTGATTTTAGCTACCGTTCAAATAGTGAAGCGAGCGCCGGCGTTCGTGCGTTTTTGTGTGTGTATGTTTGTGTGTGTGTGTGTGTGTGTGTGTGTGTGTGTGTGTGTGTGTGTGTGTGTGTGTGTGTGTGTGTGTGTGTGTGTGTGTTTGTGTGCTTGTACGTAAACGTGTGTGTAAGTAGGTATCGACATACCTCCGTACGTACATAAGTTGGTATTCACTTACGTATGGTCGTACATATGGCGTGTGCGGTGGGACATGCGTGTGTATGTATAATGGATTTTCTCAAAACAATGCCCTTTTAAACAATTGAAATTGCCTTTCAATGGAAATAAAAATGCCATTTGTTGGCAGATCAATAACCGAAAACAAGCTGAAGAGGTAACAATACAACTAATCGTGCAGTGTGATGACATTTATGTAGTGCGACAAATGTGGTTTCTATTAACGAATTTGCACCATCAGTCGACAAAGCTAATAAACGAAATGTCAGCGCGCTGCTAGCAACCGTGTGGCTGATAGCGTGTCGCATCGTTACGCCGTCGTGTCAAGTCTTCCACATGCTCAAACAATGACCATAATATAAAACATGACAAAATTATGATGCCGTAATGTAACTGTATCTGTCAATGTTAAGTGGGCGAGGAAAACTGTTAGTAATTATAGTATCACTATTTCGAAAAGTATAAACTAAATTCAATTTGTATCCAATATGCACGATCTCTAAATCAAACAAAAGGTGTAGTGTATCGCCCCAGTTTCATTTCCACGGTGGAACTGTTTCACTTCCTTCATCGTACCATCTCCACTCCTCCGTCAAAAGCATGTGTATGAACGGTGTTTTGTCAACTTTCATATATTAATTGCTATGGTCACAAATAACAAATACTGACACAGAAACAGTCCGTCGGAAATTCAAAGTATTTTAATTTTCTGAGGTAACTTCATCCTCTAGTACGAGTTGGTTGAGATTTGTGCCCAACGGTTTGTAAGCAATTGTCTTGACTATGGCGTATTCCGTCAGAACGTTACTAATTACCTATGTATTGACTTGACGCTGATGAAGACACCTTAGTGTTATAAACTGCGTCTGCGATGCCATACACACAGAAAGGTGGTTATGTTCTCTGACGTTATGACTGAAAGATCACCCAGTGACAGCGTTCATACTGTAAATTGGGAATCTGTTGTTGTTATTGTTTGCAAAATGAAAAATCATTAATGTATAAAGTAGCCTACACTTAGTATTGGATACGTCGGTATAATAATAATAACACAAATATGCACGTTCACATACACTGGCAGTCGCCGATATCGTCGAGAAAAAAGATGAAGCGATATGTTAGTATCCGTGTCAATAGCAGCAGTGCCAGTACCAGTAGAAGTAGCAGTGCCAGTACCAGTAGAAGTAGCAGTAGCAGTAGCAGTAGCAGTAGCAGTAGCAGCAGTACCAGTAGCAGTAGCAGCAGTACCAGTAGCAGTAGCAGTATCGGCAGCAGGAACAGCAGCAGTAACAGCAGCAACAATATTAGTAATACTAACATGAATTATTGGAAATGAGCATAAATATAATCGTTCACGTACGTTTGCAGTCGCCTACAGCGTCACTCCACGTGCCGTCGGCCCGACACACGACCGTCCTGTGTGAACCTCCTTCGGGGAACTCGTAGTCCGTGTCACAGACGTAGGTGGCCGAGCTGCCGACGTAGACGCCGGCTCTGTGGGCGACCATATTTCGCCCGGCAGGATGCGGCATCGGACAGCGCCTTCTCAACGCTGAATCGACAAACAAAACGATGTTACTGAGAAGGTGCACCCTTGAAATTATTGTAGACATGACTGTTTGTGGCAACAGTGTTTCACTAGCCAACCAACAAGAACCAACCAGGAGGAACCGACCAGATACCTGGCAGTTCATAGAATCATATTCCATGATGTGTTAATGTTCAGTTTGGTTTAAAAAAACGTTCACCTTGTTGCAATGGTGTTGGTACATCTTTAGTCAGCGTTGGCGATGTAGCTGGGGATGAGATCGCGTTCTGCAACATAACCATGTTGACCATATGCATTCACCCAGTCCATAATGTAGTTATGTTTGTATTTAGGTATTCCTTTAGTCACCAGTATGAATGACTTGAGAAAGATCTACACGAGTAAATCTCAGTAGCAGTCACAAATATGAATGTATATGTGTTATCTCCGCTTAAACAAATCGGGTAATTTACTAAGACAATCAATAATCTTAGCGTTAAGAACGTTCTTAGTCGCTTTATGAAACCCGTCCGAGGTATGTAATTTGAGAACTGCAAAGGTACATTTTGAACAAAAAACAATTATATCCCATAAGTATTCGTACTAATGTGGAAATACATTTGATGAGGTTTTTTAATACGATGCCGCTTTGTGTCGAATTCATTTTTGTTAGTACACATATCTTTTGCTTCTATACAGGATATATATATACCCGAAATATGTGTCCTACCAGCATCGTATTGTGGGAAGACAGTACATAGCCAAGAGGAGTAAAAGGTTCATCCGAACAATGATGTAGCCCCTCCTTTTAATCTAAAGACGTCTTAAAAACACGAAACCACCACGCTTACCGCAGTACCTAGACTTACCTAGTCTACCCGTTTTAAACAACAGGACAAAAAATCACAATATGCTTCAATAGTATAATGCGTGATCATTCTAAGTGATCTTTATTGTTTGTTGTTGGCTTTATTACCACCGTAGCAGTAGACAGCGGTTTCTCTGCAGTCACGTGAGTAGTCACGTGTGACGACACGCGAATCGACGTCACCACATATGCTGCGACAACAATTTCTGTCGATTTGGTTTCAGCTGTGGTGACGTTCGTGGAACTGCCGGCTACTGTACTTACAGACGAGTCGACACGAGCAGAGGAAGATACGACAGATGATGCGGCGGCTGAGTCAGTTCTTAGAACAGTGACGCCAGTAGTTGGACTCGCGGCGATTTTGTAGACGTCAGAATGGATGGCAGCGTTGTGTGTGCTTGACGCTGGCGGTTCTACACACAACAGCACGAACGTGAACGACACGAAGATAGTTAATCAGTACATACATTGGAGATACCTAATATCGCGAGTACGTAAACATACATGCGCACCCATTCACGCATACACATCCGCATGTACCACCCCACTGCTCACATTCTCACTCTCTCTCACTCACTCACTCACTCGCGCACAAAAAAAACCACAATCATTAGTATTTTGAATAACATATTAGTTAATGTCATATTTTTGTTTGGCTTAGAAAACATTCACCTGGTTGAAGCTGCAGTGTAGTCGTTAAGATCGATGCGTCGATTGTCTGAGCGGTTGACATGGCTAGCGACGAGACCTTTGTGTGGAACACAATTATGACATTTGTTTACATTCATCCATCATGTGTTAGCATTTATCAATTTAATCTTCTGAGTGCACTGTTGACGAAATATCTACACTTGAGTAAACCTTTAGTAGTAGTCGTCACAAGCTTAAACCAAATATCACGATTGATTGTCACTTAAGTAATATGTAAATTTTAAAGGCATAATTATTGTTAAAGAAAATCAAATTTTCAACAATAATCGTTCACACTAAATATAAACTAAATTTTGTAATATCTCTGATATACATATAAAATTATATATATATATATATATAAATATATATTTATATATACATATGTACGTATGTATACTCTGTAACCACAACTTTGAATAACAACGAAACTTAAAATATTCAATATAGAAGAAACACAGGTGCTCAGTTATTTGTAGAAACGACGCGGCCAAGTTTACAATAGTTCCTAGACTTCATATATATTAACTATCCTGACACAAAGAAACCCTTGTCTAAAACTAAGCGATCTAACATCACAACATGTTTCAATAGTGTAATTCATCATTATTCTCTTAGTGTTTGTGTTTGTTGAGTTTGTTACCGCCGTAGCAGTAGATATCGGTTTCTCTGCGGATTCGTGAGTGGTCTCGTGTGACGACACGTCAGTCGGGGTCACCACAGATGCTGACACAATCATTCCGGTCGTTTCAGTTGTGGTGACTTTCGTGGAACTGCCGGCGACATTACCTGTAGGCGTGTCGACATTTGCACAGGAGAAAATTTATCTAAGTCAGTTGTGTGAGACAAGAAGAATAAATAGCTAGATTTACATTATGCAAACTTAATTTACTAATACATTGAGCAACACACTTTTGCATTTAGTGCATATATATACACACAGCAATTGGATCTGTAATTTTTTGAACTGATTAACATAACTATATATGCACATTTTGGTAGACAAATACATAAACTGTTCGTCGTGAAAACGTTTTACGATATAATTCCCAGTGAAACTGCCGTTGCATCAGCGAAAAAGCATCTTGCTACTTCCCTTTTTTGACGTGTAAAAAAGTAGACAACTAATGAATTTTCCAATTGAATATTTCGAAAAAAAGTTTAGTCGTTTGAGCATAATGTGCATACCTGCTTCATAGCGGTAACGACACCAACATTTGTTTGAGCGACCTGCAACAAGAAACAATTGACAAGGGTTGGAATTCCAATCCTTGTCTGTAACAACGACGACGTGCTAATGTTGTGTGAGCACTAGAATGGATGTGTGTTAAGATAACCGTGAAAACAAGACGAATTGGTTTCTTTCAAGAAACCAGTATGTTTTGTACATAACAATTTTTTTCTAAAACAAGTAATCGACATTAATAGCTGGGATACTTTGTATAAAAATATTAAAACAAGTCAATAATAACAAGACGTGTAAAATTTAAAGCATTATACCACTAAGGAACAAACAAATAGTATGTCGTTCAGTTTCGTATGTATCTGTTGTTGATACAATCAGGTATAACAAATATGCATTTGGTGCAACTCTGCGACACTCACCTGCTGGAACATTGTAACAGTTGATTCCAATGTGGCCGTCTCTACACACGCATGTGTAGTCTCTACCTGTTGATAAGCAACTTCCGCTTGCACAGTCGTTTCTGTTACAGATGCCGTTGTCTGTAATGTTCAATATCTGCTAATGTTACACAACCGTAAACAAGACGAATTGGTTTTTTCAACAACAAGTAATCGACATTAATATCTGGGATACTTTGTATAAAAAATATTAAAGCAAGTCAATAATAACAAAAGATATGTAAACAAGTAGCACTACAACATAAAGCAGTATACCCCTAAGGGACAAACACATAGTATGTCGTTCAGTTTCGTATGAATCTGTTGTTGACACAATCAGGTATAACAAATATGCATTGCAAATATGCTGCGACACTCACCTGGACGAAAATGTTCACAGTTGACTCCAATATGGCCATCTCTACACACGCATGCGTAGTCTTTACCTGTTGTCAAGCACCTTTCGGTTGCACAATCGTATGCGATACAGTTGCCTGTGTCTGTAAAGTTCAATATCTGTCAACGTTGCACAACCGTATGTGTTGTGACTGCCTATGTCTGTAAAGTTCAATATCTGTCAACGTTGCACAACCGAATGCGTTGCAACACCCAGTGTCTGTAAAGTTAAAATATATGTCAATGTTGCACACCGTATGCGATACAACTGCCTGTGTCTGTTAGGTTCAATATCTATCAACGTTACAAAACCGTATGTGTTGCAACTGCCTGTTTCTGTAAAGTTCAATATCTGTCGACGTTGCACAACCGTATGTGCTGTGACTGCCTGTGTCTGTAAAGTTCAATATCTGTCAATGTTGCACACCGTATGCGATGCAACTGCCTGTGTATGTAAGGTTCAATATCTATCAATGTTGCACAACCGAATGCGTTGCAACACCCAGTGTCTGTAAAGTTAAAATATATGTCAATGTTGCACACCGTATGCGATACAACTGCCTGTGTCTGTTAGGTTCAATATCTATCAACGTTACAAAACCGTATGTGTTGCAACTGCCTGTTTCTGTAAAGTTCAATATCTGTCGACGTTGCACAACCGTATGTGTTGTGACTGCCTGTGTCTGTAAAGTTCAATATCTGTCAATGTTGCACACCGTATGCGATGCAACTGCCTGTGTATGTAAGGTTCAATATCTATCAATGTTACACAACCGTATGCGTTGCAAATGCCTGTGTCTGTAAAGTTCAATATCTGTCAATATTGCACAACCGTATGCGTTGGAACTGCCTGTGTCTGTAAAGTTCAATATATGTCAATGTTGCACAACCGTATGCGTTGCAAATGCCTGTGTCTGTAAAGTTCAATATCTGTCAATATTGCAGTAGTTCACAACTGTCGACAATTGTTTATTCTTACAGCACGTAATCATTATCTGACCCATTCTCTCGCCGTCGGGTCGGTGTGGCTTATTTACATCCTATGAGAAGTCGCGTAGACCATACAGGACCCAGAAGAGTATGGCTCTTCGAGTTCTAATCGAAGCACCTGCTGATAGTGAGAACCAAGAAGAGGAAGACATGAACCAGTTGGACGCCACTGCTCCTGGCTCGAGTGATGGAGTTTACCCATCCAGTCGTGCTGCTGACAGTGACTCTGACTTGTGTGACATTACTGATGGATCTTTCAGGACTAATCTTGCAGGGATGATATCACTGTTGCTGCCGCTGGCCATGACTGCGATTCTCAATAAACTGATCTGCCACCCTGTTTAAATTAAATTAAATTAAGGAACATTTTCCAAATATCTGTGGTTCGTACTTATTTTAACGAATGTATTGAAATAAGTTTAAATAACACTACGGTGATACATCAAATCAGTTTGTTAGCGTACATATGAGCAGGATAACACCTATCTGACATACGTTTTAAATGATTATTAGCTGGCAATACACTGTAGACTTTTTCATTGTGGCCTATTGTTTAGCAGGTCGTTTGCGCTTTTGCGGTATCTTTGCTGCCGGATCATTAATTTTCTGAAGCAGGGTTGACCAGCATTTTAATGAGGTCAACATCGAACACTGGTATAGATGCGGATAAGGTAACGTTTTCCTCTTAGATTGGTTAAACCTGGAATGCGTAATTGACTTGGCAACACAAAGGAAACGCTCACACAGTAACGCGTATATATCTAGCTAATGCCAATAGCATAGCAATAAGACTATCTTTTAACAATTCTACACTAACAAGACTGGGGTCTGTCAATGGAAATGAACATCACATTCTCTCCAACCTCCGTCATTTTGAACAAACAACGAGTGTATGCGAGCGTCTTATAGTATTTAGGTAACGATTTCCTCTGTTTTCTAACATTTGGTAAATATTAGAAATTCGACTGTCAAATCGTCGCATCAAGTGACGGATATTTTTGCTGCTTTGTTTACCTTGTATACGCCCCCTTTTGTACGCTTTGTACGAATAGGTAAACGACTGTAATATTATATTATTGTGAACGACCATTTACTTCTAATAACTGGAATGGACGTGTATGATATCGTCAAGTGCGCAAAGTAATAGCTTCTATATTTTTTATATATCCTTATAAGAAATGTCAATGATGCCATATACACTTTAGTGTTGCCATTATAAAATAATCTAGTGTCGTCAATATCTCAGCAATTATTGACAATAGCACGACAAATGTGGTGCCTCAATCCATGTATTGAAGATATGTCCTAATGTTCAGGATGTTTCCGAAAAGGCACTACATTTAACTATCGAATATTTGCAAATTAGGCGCCGCCATTAGCGACATATTAAATCTGGTTCATACTGCTGTAAGTGTGCTTGATGGCAACATAGAAAACGTGTTTGTACCTATGTTTTGAATATCGACGAAGATACTCAGATAGTAGTCCTGCTAATAAAATCCCTTTAAATATGCAAATTAATAATATCAATTTAGAAAATCGATGCTTGTTAAGTCAACGTCGTTGGAACTATTTATCACAACATTTCAAATGTGGTGTAGAAACTGATTGTTATGTGGTCAGTAATTCCGGTAATGCCATGCAAAAAGATAGCGA
Organism: Escarpia spicata; assembly: GCA_963995525.1. Taxonomy (NCBI): domain Eukaryota; kingdom Metazoa; phylum Annelida; class Polychaeta; order Sabellida; family Siboglinidae; genus Escarpia; species Escarpia spicata. The sequence goes on along the minus strand of OZ023209.1, from coordinate 13,559,998 downwards.
GTGTTCTAAGAGTACCAGTGCGCAAATGATTTATACAATTTTGATAATAGTGCTAAAATATACTACCACATGGTGGATTACAACGATATTACACACAGGGATTAAAGGTATCATACTTTAAACGGCGGCGCCGAAATTAATGTTCGGCCAAAGAACAAATTATGTACAGTTATATGTTGTCAGAACACATGTTAATAACAGACGGGCTTGTCTTGTTCCGTGAAAACAAATAAATGACTTGTCAAACCTAATTTTGAATTAAGTCAGACAGGTCCAATCTGCACAAGAGCCCCAAACCGTTGTCTAGGTCGTGCCTCAACATGTGATTTTGGCAGAAATGCACAGCTTATAATCACATAGTTCAATATCCAGTTCAGTATCGTCTTCGCCACTCCCTCTTCAATAGCTGCTATTGTCACACGGTGTATGTGTAATACTATGTACGGGCTTCGTCTCCACTCTTTTATTCTAGCTCATTCCGGTCTCTGCTGGGACAGTCGTCATGCTGTTCTCCGGACCTTCCACCCCTTTTTAAGTTTCATTCTGTCCAACTATCTAACCCCAGACCGCGAGTGGAATCGCATTTTCATTCATAAATAACCCTTCGCCTATTCCTGCCCAGCAATTCTCTACTATAGAAGCACAGGGTGCAAGACATATAAACAGACATACCCAAAGCTCAAACGAATCCTTATTCTGGGATACTCGAACGGCTTTTAAGGTGAACGTTTCAAAAAGACGGGTCATCGGGACAGCTATGTTTATTATAAATCAACGGACATACGTCAATTACTTAACGATGACTTGTTCTACCCGACACATACATTCTCGCGTATCCTGAAATCATAAATAGTATTATTTCACAGGATTTGCATCGGATTTTGAGGAAGTAGTACAAACATTCTTCCATATCCTGAAGTAGGGGGAATACACATCACTCGTTTAAGACATATTAAATACATTAATGTTGGGGACATTGAGAATCAGTACAAGAAAGAACAAGCCGCCAAATGTCAGGTCAAAAATGTTTAGCGTGGATGTCATTTGCAGTCTTCACGCCTACAACTAACACAATACAAAGGAGAGCACCAGTCACGGAAAGACATTGATACACATTGAAGGAACGGCATAGGCTCATGTGGTCCCATAAAGCCTTTCTGGTTGTGATAAGGTGTGATAATTGTATGGCGTTGGAAAAAGGAACCGCAGTTCTGGAATTTCAAGCTTGTCGGACCTGGATAAACTCGGTGATTGAAAGCTAGCAAGTAAGCCTGTGGACCCCACAGAGGGTACTAAATTCATTGCTAAATACTATGCTGGCAATACTATGAGAAACATGTCGGAGATTCTGGTCCCGAAAGATGACGATTACATCACCTGAACTCAACTGGAACATCAACGACGGAGTCGTATGAAATACATGTTCACATGGAAGTCAGTCCGTGATTCCTCACTTCCAACACTGGATGCCACAAAATATGGATGGACACGTGACAACGAAACCAAATCATTAACGCTAGTCATATTTCCATCTAGTCCTTTCCTCTCCACACAAAATTATGGAATTGATAAGACGGTCATTATTCATACGTGTTATGTTGAGCATGTCAAGGAGAGGCAAACTGTCGAAATAACAGTACACAAGATGCTGCCACACGTGTAGATTGCGATAAAACGATACATCTGAGTTGTAACAGCTATGCCAGGAATTCAACCGAAAAGATGTGAATACCTTATTTGGGATGCTATGTCGTACACGTCATAGGTTATTTTGGAGGCATTTTTTTTTAATGGCTTTGATTCATTCATATAAGACTTAAGATGGTGTTCAAATGTTACGGAAAAGTCTTTTTAGGCACCATCATATTCCTTCATCAAATTAACATGAAGGTGGACACCTAATTTTAAACGCTGTAGTAAATATTTCCAAATATATTCACAAAACATCGATTTTCCTCGGTGGTTGCTGCTAAGTTGCATATGTTGTAGAATTTGGTTGGCATGACTACTATCTAAAAGTTATAATCGATATAGTTTACCTCCAAACGTAAGTAAAGGCAACACGTTGTGTCGCTGTTTAACATACTTATTGCAATATGGACCAAATTCTATATTTTGCTAATGGCGTCACCTAATTTGCATATTGCACGTAATGAACTGCAAGATGTTTTCGGCAACCTGCAGTATCATGTACCATCAAACGTGTGTATCGGCACCTCTTTTCAGATGCTAATCTCTATACTTACTGAGATATTGACGAACGCTAAATGCTTGGTAATGGCGACATTAGTTTGCATATTTAAAAACAGGCACTGGAGAGTTACCAAGGTGGCATTACTCTGACCACTTACAAGGACCTACCGTGGGCGTCAAAACTTCAAAAACCTTTCTCCGGACCCTACTGAAAGCTTTTCCGACTTACTGCCCGATTATATACATATTTTTTAATTGATTAACATGAATTTACGAATACTGTGAAGTTGAAATCAACAGGACTAGTTCGTTCGACAAAATGTTGATGACATAGAAAGTCATTGAAACATGTTACCAAACTTGCATTTGCAACAACATGCTAAAGAAGCTTATCAGATATATTCCTACTTCTGTTTTATGACGTTTGGAAAAGAGTAGCCTGCTGACATTATTGTCCAATTGGATGTTTCGAAAGCCAAAACATACAATATCAATCAATGTGTAGTCTTTTATATACCTTTTTTACGGTCTTCTTGAACACTTTTGACCGCAACGCGTTGTTTACAGTAGCACCTGTTGTTGTCATCGCCTGCAACGACGAAACATTTTAACCTGTGTTGTTAACGCCATCTTTGTTTGTTTGTAACAGTGAAGAATTGTTAACGTTGCGTCGCTGCTATCTTGAATCGACGTGTATTATCTTTACAATTAAAATACTATCACATAAATACTGGTTTCATATGTGAAAGAAACTACGACAGCATTTTAGTTCCTACTTTTTCTCACACAAATAATTGTTCACACAAATAATTAGCGTTAGGCGTTGAAATGATTTACATGTAAATATATTACAAAACAATCAGTACCAATAATGAAACCTATATTAACAAGTTGCAATACTAATTACTAAGATTATGCCCACAAAAGAACACCAAGATTATATGTCATTAATGTTTTAAGAACATGTACAGGCCCCCTGTACGTGTTCAGTTAACACAATCATACGAGATATACATTTAGTGCAATTCCACTTACAAACACACCACAAACAAAGCATACACACCTGTCTCACAGTTGAGTCCTATGTAGATGACATTGTCGTGAGAACAGATGCACCAGTAGTTTCCTCTTTTCAAACAATGATTGTCAGATTCACATCTGTTATACTGGCATATTCGTGAGTCTGTAAAAGGTGAGCTGAACCTTTATTCAACAATGTTGTGTCAATGCAAATAAAAGCGACAGTGTTTAACAAAATACACAATTAACCACATTATGTAATATCGTCTTTATTAAAAAATATTGTTCTAATACGTAAAACAACTTTGACTTCGTGATAGTCGCTATTGCCGCGAACGCGCACATAAAATCACTGCCATAGTCCACGCGCATGCACCAGGGCGTTTGACTGAGACGTTTGTAACATCTACACTCTTAGAAGGCAAACTGAGTGTTTCGGACTAAGGCACGATACTAATTCTTACCTATGATCATAGCCTCTATAGAAGAGCTGCCGAAACTGGGTGGACTGGAAGTACATTCGAAACATTTGAAAACTCAAGAGCTGGTTTCTTAAGCTCCGCACACACCAAATTTAGTCAATTAGTCGTACGTAGTTGTCCTTATTTGGCATCCAGACGTCAAAGTGATCCGCCATCTTGGCTATACACAATCGAATGTTGTGTATTGTTTACCATTGAACCGAAACGATTCAGCAGTGTTTTGATGGACAGTGCCATCTCTAACGCCTGACAGTGATATACAATTATCAAGGAGACCGGACACAGATTTGCAGCTGAAAAAACTAGTGGACTGTTTACCTCGTTTGAGTGCAATAGACGCTAACGCGCCTTCTGGCAGTTGTTGTGTACAGCCCGCCAAAGGCCGTTGATATGATACGAGACCGGATGTCACGTAATCGCTAATGGACTCAATTCCCTTTTATGGTAACATAACTGCGGATTATTAAAACAAAACGATTATTTAAGTAAGTTTCACTATAATAAGTGAGATACATTTTTAACAAGAAACGGTTCCATTAACTCTACAGTTCAATATTTGTCAATGTTACATAACAGGTAGTTCACAATTGACGACAGTTACCAAATCGTAAGCCTAAGGTCATATACGTAATTTTTAATATATATTTGATAGAGGACTTTAAAACGTCGATATTTTCAAAAATAAAAGTAATATTTAGGTGTGTTTTAAAGTAATACTTCTCTGACATAATTCTTGCAAAGGATGTTTAATATAACAATAATTATTATTATTTAGACACTCAATTCCATGCTAAAATTGTATATCCTGGAGTTTACATATTGTGTGTAAAACCCGAAATACACGTGACAATGCGATTAGGTTTCATGTGTCTTCGACGCATCTGCAATTATTCGTCGAGAGCTGTCTTTAAGCCAATATATTCGAAAATGCTATTATTTCAGATCAGTTAATCATATTAACTATTAGCTCATCAACACAATAACTTCATGCTAGTGTTCTCCTATAAAATAATATCAATTACAAAGTTGGTTACACAATTTCAATTACAAAATATTTACCGTATCTTTTGTCACTGTTATTCGACACGTTTCTTCATCTACTCACCCTCATCACTGTCGAAGGATTCCGCCGAGAGTGACGTCAGAAGCGTAAGACTCAGCAGCAGCCAGAGCCGTGAGCCGAGCTGACGGCTGGCCGGGCAAGTCGACCGCTTCATCTCGCCAGCATCAACAGAAACAAGAGCAACCAGACATGGCGTCGGCTCGAGAGAACGACAACTGTTTCAATTTGCGCCGTCAGCGCCCAATGTCGCGTACCAGTTAATTCCCGGAGGACATCCTTAATGCACATTCGATGTTGACATTTTAATGTCATCACCCGATGAATAATACATTTGCTTAGTTGACTTGGATGGTATTCATAGCTATGATAATAAATGTTTCCAATTATGTTAGGTTACCTCCGCAATTGTATTTTAGCACATTTCTTTCCTGAATCATTTGTAAACAAATCGAAACTATTCGTCCTTTTAATGCAGATTTTTTATTTATTTTTGATGAAAATACAGGGGAAACCGAGAAAGTTAACATCGATGCTGCAACCCGCAATTCGGGAAAAGGTGCGAAAGTTCCCTCTCTAAATTTATATTATAAAAAAGGTATTTTATTGCATAGTGCGTTACCCAGTCCTTAGGACTGCCCAAAACCATCTGGCAGATCAGTTCATTTTCATTGCGTATATTGCATAGCAGTATGGAGATCACATTGTAAGAAAGGCATATGTAAGCTAGAAAGAGTCCAACGAAGAGGACCCAGTTCCTGCTTGCGAACGAGTCAAAATATTTCAAATTCAATGCGAGCTAAACTGTTAAAATGGCGTGATAGCAAAGGTAAATTTAGTTAGTGGAAACAACACATCGCGTACTCTGGTAATCTATCTTTATTTCATAGTTCACGAGAGATAGGATCGGATCTGAATGTTTATCGACCTTTATGTTCTGCTGCCGATCGTTAGCCCCTCCGACGTCCAGAGACTCACAGTCCATCTATCTATCTATCTATCTATCTATCTATCTATCTATCTATGTGTGTTGAATGTCTTCTACCATTGTACCAATTGCTCTTGAAGGGTCACTTTCCCGTCCTCTTCCACCGCCAGATCGTCTGCCTGCAGCAAGCAACTTCTAGAAACTGTCCAACGAACACAAACACTCGTTTTTCTCCTTATTAGTTCCACCATTACGATTGCTGCGAGTAGTGCGACCTCTTCCTTTCTGACCTACCTATGAACATGACCACCTACAGTTGCTCCACATGCGTACAACACACTCACTACGTTCTCAAAGAGTACTGGTATTCTTACAATGTTCAAAGTCTGTATAAAAAACGAAGTATACGTGCGTTAAGCGAATACATAAAGTAATTAAACAACGCGAGATGGTGCTACTCGATCGCCATTTTCAGAGCCATTACCCGCATCGCTCTGTGGAATAGCAGACACGATTATAATATAAGTAGAATCAACGTTTATTTATAGATCTAAGAATAGAAACAGTCGCCGCTCTCATATCGATTTGTCGCCAGTCGTCGACCAGAGGCTAATACAGACTGCTGCTCGTTGTCTCGTCGAGTACTGTTGTGCGGCCGTCGGGAGGTAAACATGTCGTCTAAATGTTGCACGCTGATGACATCTCCTCTGGTCACTTCGCTTTTATGTCGTGCTTTGCTTTTAGCTGGTATCTACTGTTGGACAGGCGCAGACGACGTGCAAGGTAAGAGAATATTGAATAATAATACATGAACGATATTATCAATCAAAAGTACAGTTTATTGATCACATAGAATGTTTTAACGCCAAGTTAATACGATTATAGTATACGTTGCGCTATTTCTTGTAACTCTTACATAAGGATGGACACCTGATTGAAAAGTACGACTTGCGATGTTGTAATGATGATGTTTCGGTCACTGCTGTTATTTTTGTTTTTGTTGCTGCTGCTGCGTATTACGATTGGACAGTGTTCGTGTGATTCTGAGCGAGAACAACAAGGATTTTCGATCATGAAATCGAAAGCCCAGCTTTCAGATCTATTGCGGAATAAGTATCTCACAGAAAAGGGACACAAGAGGAAACAAATAGCAGGATGGTGTGTGGACCGGGACTGTCAGGAGAGGTTGAAGTGCATATTGTCCTGAGAAAGTGGAGCGCCCTGAGCCCACTGTTGTTTATCGCAGTGGAGGAACTGATAAGCAGAAAGACTGGTACAAGGGATATTCTCCGGAAGCAATTGTATTCACACGATCTGGCAGTGGTACAACTGACAGAATGGAAGGATATGTTCAGCAGACATGGCCTGAAAGTTAGTCTGGAGAAGACTTTTGGTGGGGCAGCAAAACAAAGAGCTGGAAATACACATGGACGGGAAGAAACTAAAACAAAAATACTTTTTTGTATACCTGGGTGGAATGATAATTCATGCACCGAAATTCGCAGGAGGATAAAGGCAGAGGCAAACGCTTGGAGGAAAGTCGAAGGTGTGATAGGAGAGAGGCGCAAATTGCATAAACTCAAAGAAAAGGTGTTCTACTCATGTATGGCCTAGACACTATGGCACTGGTAGATAAACAACAAGAGAGGGTGGAGGTTTGTGAAGACAACAGGATAAGACGAACTGCGGGAGTGGACAGTGATCAGAGAAGCATGGAGGACCTGAGAGGTTGGATGCCCCTGGAATAGGGTGGTGAGGCGTTGACTGGGGTGGGCTGGGCAAGTGGAGAGAATGGGACGAGGGCGGTTGGCAAAGTAGGCAGATGTGCAGAGTGTGGAGGGAAGAATGAGGCGAGGATGACCTAGACTGCGATGGGAGAACTATGTAGGGAGAGACATGGTGGGCTTGGGACATGGTGGATAACTAGAACAGAAGATGAAGGGGATTGGAGACGGTTGATGGAGAGAAAAGTGGAAGATCAGTGAGGGAAAAAAGAAGAAAAATATAACTGAAATCGAGACCAGCCTCACCAGACATGGAACCAAGAGGAGAACAATGACAATCATGCATAAATAAAGATGCAACGTAGTTCAATTTTTGGTTCTAGTATATGCAAACTATTTTGACATAAATGCTGGATTATATATGACTTATGTAACTCCATTAAAAATGCCCTTTTATTGTGAAATTCGTAATTGGAAAGATTGGAAAATTATGCAGATTTATAACAAATTCTGTCGACCATCTACGATACATAATTTACTTCCGTATGTCATCCACGTATCGTGGTGACACGTTTCCAACGGTTTCTGTTTGACATTCCATTAACAACACCACTTCCACTGACCATCCATTTGGAGCATCAAGGTGAATATACGCAATACATATCTAGTTAGTGTGTTTTTCATTGTCACAGTACTGACACGTGTTCCTTTTTTGTCAGATGGTTTTACTCTCTGCCCATTAATGGTTTTGGGGCAAAAGCACATATACCAAATTACACTGGATAGATATGTGACGTCTCCAAGATACAAAAATGCCACAACAATCGGCGCCGAGTTCTCTTCCGGTAAGTAGAAAGGTACAGCACATAACTAGAATAAGCGTATTTGTGTGTGTGTGTGTGTGTGTGTGTGTGTGTGTGTGTGTGTGTGTGTGTGTGTGTGTGTGTGTGTGTGTGTGTGTGTGTTTGTGTTTGTGTATGTGTGTGTGTGTGCGTGTGCGCGAATGCGTGTGCGTGTGGGTATGCGTGTGCGTTAATGTGTGTGTGGTGTGTGCGTGTGTGCGAGTGTGCGTGTGCGTGTGCGTGTACGTGTGTCTGGGAGGGTTCGTGTGGGCGCATGCATGTGTGTATGTATGCACGTGTGTACGTGAATACATACTTATACGTACGTATGTACGTGTGTAAGTGTGTACGTGAATACATATGTACTTACGAACGTGTGTGTCTGTGTGAATTCCGGGTTCCTCTCGATGCAATTTGGATTACAGGGCAAGTCCACTCACTTCACCTTACTCCAGTTCACCCAGTTACTTGAAATAGTGACAAACGACATTGGTTGATATGTGTGCATGAGTGTGTGTATGTGTCTCTCTTTATGCAGTCATCCCATCGCGTGTATGTTCATATGTTTACGTATATTTATGGATATGTTCGCATATGTACGTACGTATAAGTATGTATATGATATGAGCGTGATGATGTGATCGAATTGTGATATCAGATCAAGTGCCCAATGCTGTGGTTACAGTTAACAGCTACATTTACTGGGCTGATTCCAGTAGAATTATTCGAAGTATGACATTAGATGGTTCTGAACCTGACATGTCATATCCGGCGGTGAGTAAATTATCTCGAACATTCGGGTATTCTTTTGGCGAAAAGAGTTAACTAGTAAACAACAGGAAGTTCGAAGGTTTTATAGGCACCCATTTTAACGCAACCAATACCAGCAATTAGATTAAATGTATAGTAAGTATTTTACGAACATTGACATAATTATATCACTGCCATTTCTGCTGGAACAGCGGTGGCGTTGTTAATTATAACCCGAGTAACGTAATTAAATGGGGTTAACGTTTGTGGAGTAATGCACTAGGACACTTTTAGTTTTTGTTTTTAGTTTGTATACGTTGCGTTGGTGATATTGCCGTTAACCGAGAACTACGACGACTGTATTTCTCAAATCTCGAAAGTGTCAAAGTGGAAGTGATCATCCTGGAAGACAAACAAAGGAACACAATCGTTGACATTAAACCAATAAAACCTCTTGGAATGGTGTTGGACCTGATAAATAAGTACGTTTCAAAATGCACGCCAGGGAACGTCAACGATGTGCCATGTTTATTTGTATCAATACAGTTTCCTATATGAACCTTGATGCTGTTAGCGGGGCAGTACACGATCGCTGTTGTTTTATTTTTAGATGTTTAAATTGATCAAGTTTGATTTTGTTTAGACTATAACAGTCAAATGAACACGTCTAAATTTGGAAGGAACTTCCAAAAGAGATACATAACTAAACACGCCTGATACACATTAAACTTAATCCGAATGTGTATTGCTAATAGTGATTGCTGATTCAAAGGGACACAAAATACAGCTATGTGTTTAAACACTGTGACATGCCGTTGTTGACAAGGGTATTCGATCACTCTGATGATGACAACGATATTAGTTTAGAACAAGCTGGATACCAGATCCAACCACATAAACTAGGGCCAATGGTATTGTACACACACAAATGCTAGACCGCGTTGTGGAATGTAAAAATGTCAAACGCGGAATAGCTCTGAAATGGGCGATCAAGTAGCGCCATCTTGCGTATTATTAAATTACATGGCTTTATTTACTCAAGTACGTTTCGTTTTTGTATATCTGTTGGTCGTTATCAGTATATTTTTTTAGAATGCAGTATCCGTATGCCATGACGTGTTGACAACTAACCTAGGTCTTCGAAAGAATTGATGACGAGCCGTAAATTTCCCTTCCCGCTCGCTTATTGGCAAAGTCTCCGTGTCAAGATCAAGATGTCAGCGTTTAAGATATCGGACGTTTCATTAGACTCTTCCCGTCTGAGACCACATCCCGAGGGAACCACTAACGTTAACATGTTGATTATGGTTGCAAATTTAAGCTACATTTCGAGCAATAATTGGCGTTCGTAGTTGGGCCCGTGGTGATACGTCATAGCAATGCGCATTTTTGGGGAGCATTTCGTTGGCAGGGCGCTGACCTGTATGCGTGTGTGTGTGTGTGTGTGTGTGTGTGTGTTTGTGTGTGTGTGTGCGTGTGCGTGTGTGTGTGTGTGTTTGTGTGTGCGTGTGTGTGTGTGTGCGTGTGTGCATTTATTTGTGTTGACTTATCATTTGTTTACTAAAGTTGTGTTCTTCACATGTTCGCGTGATTAATGCAGTAGGCTGCTGCACCTTTTATGTATCACACACGAATTGATTTTTTTTGGTTGGGAATTACGTTGGCAGGGCGCTAACGTATATGCGTGTGTGTGTGTGTCCGTCGTTGTATGTGTACGCGCAAGTGCGCAGGTGTGTGTGCGTGCATCTATTTCTATTGACCACTTAACTATATACTAACGCTGTGTTGTTCACGTGATTGGCGCAGTAGAAGAAGCAAACAGTTGTAATTGGCATGTCGTTGGTACAAATTCACCGTATACGTAACGCTGACAGAATGCATTGATGAATATTAAACATACATGTGTGTGCGCGCGCGCGTGTGTGTGTGTGCATCTATTTTTATTGACTATTCAATTGTCTACTAACGTTGCGTTCTTCAGGCTTCTCGTGATTAGCGAAGTAAGGTGCAGCTGCACAAAGGAAACTATATGTATTTGTGTTACTGGCGACATTCAATTTGATAAGCAAACAGTTGTAATTTATATGTCGCTGGCACAAATTCACCGTATTTGTAGCGATGACAGCATGCATTGATGAACAGTAATCATTCAAGCGCAATATACGCTAAGTGGGTTACCTTTTCGCTTTGTGTAATTACAAATCAGACCATCACTCCGTCGGAAATGAAGGTAGCCTGGGTTCATTGCGACGGCGAAGACAGCCGCTTTAACGCAGCCCAGGGTGTGTTTGGCAGATGTATTTTATAGGTGGTGTTCATATAATGTATGCATGTTTTAATCATACGCTTTCTATGGCATTACATAATAAAAATCATCCATCTCACTTAACATTTAGCTGGTTCCATGTAATACAGGTATGATTAATGTGAGAATTAAACTAAGACTGTATTAATGAGAGTTGAACTCTTGTGTTAGATCTATATATTCTAAGGAGTACTGTTGCTAGCTCTGTATAATCTAAATTGTACTGTTGCTAACTCTGTATAGTCTAAGGTGTACTGTTGCAAGCTATGTATAGTCTGAGGTGTACTGTTGCTAGCTATGTATATTCTTAGGTGTACTGTTGCTAGCTCTGTATAGTCTTGGGTGTATTGTTGCTAGCTCTGTCTATTCTAAGTTGTACTGTTGCGAGCTCTGTAACCATTTGAGTTGGCGCCAAAATCGGCATTTTGTATTGCGCAGCGGCCCTAGCAGTCAGGTTTTTGCACGACGGGTTTTAAACTACCACCCACCATCCCTGCCTTGTATCGTATAGATGTAGTTAGTTTAGTATAGTACTATGGGACTATATGAATGGGAGATGTATTTTATGTGTATTTTTTAAATAATGTATGCATGTTGTAATAACACGCTTTCTATGGCATTACATAATAAAATACATGCCGATTTTTTTTCTCTCACAATCCTGGTGTTCCTGTTGTTTTCAGTGGTATAGGATTATTATATAATTAAAGATAGGTTTGCACCGGAACCAGCTCACTGAACACTTAGCTGGTTCCATGTAATACAGGTATGAATAATGGGATAATTAAATTAAGACTGTATTAATGAAGGTTGTATTCTTGTGTTAGCTCTATATAATCTAAGGTGTACTGTTGCTAGCTCCGCATAGTCTAAGTTGTACTGTTACTAGCTCTCTATAGTCTAATGTGTACTGTTGCTAGCTCTGTATAAACTCAGTTGTACTGTTGCTAGCTCTGTATAGTCTAAGGTGTACTGTTGCTAGCTCTGTACAATCTAAGGTGTACTGTTGCAAGCTCTGTATAATCTAAGGTGTACTGTTGCTAGCTCTGTATAGTCTAAGGTGTACTGTTACTAACTCTCTATAGTCTAATGTGTACTGTTGCTAGCTCTGTATAATATAAGTTGTACTGTTGCTAGCTCTGTATAGTCTAATGTGTACTGTTGCAAGCTGTGTATAATATAAGGTGTTCTGTTGCTAGCTCTGTGTAGTCTAAGGTGTACTGTTACTAGCTCTCTATTGTCTAATGTGTACTGTTGCTAGCTCTGTATAGTCTAAGGTGTACTGTTACTAGCTCTCTATTGTCTAATGTGTACTGTTGCTAGCTCTGTATAATCTAAGTCGTACTGCTGCTAGCTCTGTATAGTCTAAGGTGTACTGTTGCTAGCTCTGTATAGTCTAATGTGTACTGTTGCAAGCTCTGTTTAGACTAAGGTGTACTGTTGCTAGCTCTGTATAGTCTAAGGTGTACTGTTGCAAGCTCTGTATAGTCTAAGGTGTACTGTTGCTAGCTCTGTATGGTCTAAGGTGTACTGTTTCTAGCTCTGTATAGTATAAGGTGTACTGTTGCTACCTCTGTATAGTCTAAGTTGTACTGTCGCCAGCGCTTTATATTATAAGCTAATCAGCTAGCGGCGTGGTTGTAGCTAGATTGCAACCGTTTGAGTTGGCGCCAAATACGGCACTTTGAACTGCGCTGCTGCCCTAGCTGATGGTTCTTTGTACGGCGGGTTTTAAACTCCCACTCACCGTGTGTAGTTGCATAGTTGTAGTTAGTTTAGCTTAGTGCTAGGTAGATCTCATGGGAGATGTATTTTATATATTGGGATCACAGCTAGTCTGCTGGCAACACCTTGCCGGTCGTCGCTGTTAGCATTCCATTCTAGCGACCAGGAATACCTCCGTAATATGATAAAGGGAGTCGTCTGTCGCTATGTGTCCCCTGACTGAATCGATAAGCGCAGCAGACACGCTGTGATTCCACCCATTGCAGCACATCCAGTACTGCCGGGGGCTTCTGTGAGGTCATTAAAGTTGCCCCAGTAGCTGGCTTATCGTTGCTGTGGCAGCGCTAACTACCCAGGTTATTGCTAACTTAGCTGGATGTTTTATTTGGCACTGTTCAATTGTGTAACCCGAGAACTAACAAATATAAAAGGCACGAATGTAATGTATTGGCCTTCTTTTTGAAGTATTTGCTTAAGTTGTGACAGCCGGATGGAGGAGTGTTTACGGGTCCTTTTTTAGATCACAGTGCGTGATTGCACGATAAGTTACACATTTTCACCTGTATGTGGTGGTCTTTAGTGTCCGTAACCTGCAACTAATCTCAGCCCTAGAGCGCGGGAACATAATTGTTTGAGCATCGGACTTCAAACGAGAGATTCCGGGTTAGAATCCCGTTTTGAAACTTTAGAAAGTTAGTTCACTCCTCATTGTTCCAATACAGTCTGTTGTATGAAAGACTGTCTGGCCATATACATTGGTGGGTATTTTGTGAATGATTATTCTTCGTTCAGTATTTGCAACGTAGCTGAACGATTCCCCAAAAAAGTCGAGATGGTGTTCGATTGAACATTTACAGAGAGTAAAGTGTAAACCGCTCTGCGCAGTCCCTAGGACCGGTAGTCGCGCTATGTTAGAATTAACTTTTCCTTTTTATCAAAAGGATGCAGGCAAGAACACTTCAACAGGTGTACACGAGTCAAGGTCTTTTTGAAGCCGTTGATGTCAATGTAGCGGCGTGATGAGTTTGCAACACACCGTTCCAACGTTCTCGATCTCCTGTTCCTTATTCTTCACATGTACAAGTTAAATACGTTTCCAAACAAGGACATGTCTTCCTACGTCAAGGCATGACATGCGTTGCTGCCCAACATGTTGTTCATTCAGAAAAAATGCAAGCCAGAAATTTAATGACCTGCGTGACCTGTGCAAAATACCATCTGCACGGATGGTGTAGGAACTTGTACATTTGAGTGAACTAAGACAGATTACTCCCCACATATAGAATTGCCCTCAAAATGTAGTCTGTGAATACAAGTCACCTACGTTAAGTTTCTTGCTGCAGCCACCTCGCACCAAATTATCGACTTATTTATCAAACTGCCAGACGGATACAGTGTTAAAATAAAACATATAATATATAGCTACATTATACAGTGCAGAATTTTCCGTTCACCTGCCGCTTTAATTCCAAACGTTTCGCTCGCAAATACGCCCCTGTAAGCGCCGCCACCAATATCCGCGAAACATCGAGTTACGGGGGAAATCACTGTTGCTTGAATTATTAATTAAATGTGCAATTGTGCAACGCCCAGCACGTGTTCGCGCATGCGCTGCTGGTCTCGCTGAATCACGCAAAACTCGTCGCTGGTGACATTTGCCTACTTACATTAACATAATTATGAAGTCAATGCATGCCTCTCATAATTACGCATTTATACGTCAACAAGACAAACATGTGTTATTAAATACATGTCAGCCAGAGATGTATGTAATCACACTGAAAGTCTTTTACACGAACACAACAGCAGCTATACCCACTCTGAAAAGTCTCTGTGATTTTGGTCGATAAGGAGTTAGAGTTACTGAAATATCAATATAATTGTTCAAACATAACAAATAATAATTATTCGTTCAGTAAGTTGAAGTAATTGACCATATAAAAATATACACCTGGTCTGTTGATATGTAATTTTATATAAGGTATTATGTTGTAATGTATGCGATTCCGTTTACCGTATGTGGACTGAAAAATTGTGTATTTCATACTTTATATGGGCGAAAAGTTAAATGTATACACCTGATTGATGGTAAAAAGTTGCTTTGCATTATGTCATGACCAATTACGTGGGACTATAAGATGATTAGGGGGGAAAGGGGTGTTCAAGCGCCCAGCGCCACAGCCAGTGACGTTGGGGTCGGCTAGCCCTCTGTGGGGGTGAAAAGTGAAAATAGTAACCTGCCGGTAAACCGTAGAACACCCAGGTCAACCTCACCTCCTTGTGGTTCCCCCTGGGAAACCACTACCTTGCGGTTGTGGGCAAACGAGGCTCTGACTAGGGGAAGGAAAACCCCAAAATTAAACCTACTGCGGAGGGCCAACAACCCCCCCAGCTCAATAATTGTTACGGAAACTAAACGTGTGACTTCGCCAGCACATGCTGGAAACGGTTATGACGAGGCGACGCTTCATATACCTGAGGACATCAGATACATGGAAAGTATGACACTTCCGGATCAAAGCCAATCGGAAGTTCGGCAGTCGATAGCGTCGCTGACCAGACCAAAAGAAACTGTAAATATAGGATGTTGGAATGTGAGAACGTTATATTCAATAGGTAAATCAGCACAACTTGCAAAAGAAATGGATAAATACAGAATCGATGTCATGGGCATTAGCGAATGCAGATGGACAGGACACGGGAAAGTCAAGTTAAACACTGGAGAGAGTGTTATTTTCTCTGGGAGAGAAGACAACCTACACAGACATGGAGTGGCAATAATGATGAGAAAGAAAGCAGAGCAAGCATTACTAGAGTGGAAACCTATCAGTGATAGAATTATTTATGCTAGATTCTTTTCAAGATATGTTAAACTATCAATCATACAAACATATGCACCAACAAATGAAACAAGTGACGAAGAGAAAGACCAGTTCTATGAACAGTTGCAGTCAGTTGTGGGCAGTGTACATAAACATGACATGCTCATGGTAATGGGGGACCTAAATGCCAAAGTTGGAGAAGAAAATTAGGGCTACGAAGACATAATGGGAAGCCATGGAATTGGTGATAGAAACGAAAATGGAGAAAGACTAATTGACTTCTGTGGATTAAACAACCTTGTGGTAACAGGAACCATATTTCCACACCGACGCTTCCATAAGCAGACATGGACATCTCCAGGAGGGCGAACCAAAAACCAAATTGACCATGTGCTAGTGAGCAGGCAGCACAGAACATCAGTTATGGACACTAGAGTGATGAGGGGGGCAGACATTGCGAGTGACCATCAGTTAGTGCGCTCGAAGATCAGGCTGAAGCTAAAGAGGAAGCAAAAGACCAGTGAGAACAGAAAGAAATTCGACACAATCAAGCTGCAACAACCAACCATAAAAATGCAATTCTCATTGAAGCTACGGAACAGATATGATGTACTACAGAACTACGCCGAGACAGATAATGACATTGTTGAGAGAAAATGGCAAGAATTCGAGGTGGCCTACACAGAAACAGCCAAAGAAGTACTGGGTTACAAAAAGAGAGGACAAAAACCATGGATCAGCAAAGGGTCATGGGAACTGGTAGAAGACAGGAAACGACTAAAGAACAACATGGAACAAGCAAAGTCAGAAAGGATAAAGCAGAGCTACAAGGATAAGTATCAACAAAAAGACAAAGACGTAAAGAAAAACATGAGACAAGATAAAAGAAAGTGGGTAGACAACCTGGCTGCAGAAGCAGAGAAAGCAGCCGGGAATGGAAGGATGAAAGAAGTCTACAACATCACAAAGACACTTAGTAACGACAAACACAAAACAGCGAATGCAGTAAAAGACAAATCTGGAAACCTAATAACTGAAGGACCAGCCAAGCGGACAAGATGGAAGGAGCATTTTGAAGAAGTCCTTAATATACCTATGCCCGATGACCCCGTTATAGATATTGAATTAGATCCAATCATAGATGAAATCAGCACAGACTCTATAACAAAAACAGAGATTAGATCAGCACTGAGGAAGCTAAAGAATGGGAAAGCTGCAGGTAAAGATGACATTACAGCAGAATTGTTGAAAGCAGACATGGCGACAACAGAGAATTGGCTTCTAAGCTTATTCAAAACAATTTGGGAACAAGAAAAAGTACCAAAGACGTGGAAACAAGGACTGATTGTTAAAATACCAAAGAAAGGTAACCTTACAGAGTGCGGAAACTGGAGAGGTATTACTCTAACATCTGTCCCTAGTAAAGTGTTCGGAAGAGTGATAATAGACAGAATAAGAGATGGAGTTGACAACAAGTTGAGAGATGAACAAGCAGGTTTCAGAAGAGGACGAAGCACAGTTGAGCAGATATTCATCCTTCGAAACATAATAGAACAGGTAGTGGAATGGCAAGCAACGCTATATGTAACTTTTGTAGACTTCGAAAAGGCATTTGACTCTGTACACCAAGAGAGCCTTTGGGAAATCATGGCGAGCTATGGAATCCCATACAAGATAATCAGAATGGCCCAGATTTTGTACGAGGACAGTGAATGTGCAGTGTTAGATGAAGGTGAACAATCTGAGTGGTTCAAGGTAAAAACTGGAGTTAAGCAAGGAGACGTAATGTCCGGATTTCTTTTCTTGATGATAATCGACTGGATAATGAGGAAAACAACTGAAGAAAACAACACAGGGATAAGATGGAGATTCATGTCAAAACTTGAAGACTTGGACTTTGCAGATGACATTGCGCTTATGTCATCAAGTTACAGACACATGCAAGCAAAGGCAACAAAAATGAATGCATTCGCATCAAAAACTGGCCTAAAAATCAATAAAAAGAAAACTGAAGTACTGAGGATCCTTTATTCGTAGAACATCAATTACTTCCAGTTAGACGTGGATACACGTAAACAGTAGCACATCCGCATAGTAATTAATTTGTGAGCTGTGTCAACTTAAGAATAATGGTAAACTATTTCACAGTTATCGTGCAATGTGAAGAACAAGGAACAAGATGGGCTCACGATCAGTAGAAACCTCAGATATTGGTTATAAAACAATATAATCAGCCGGAATGTCACGACGCGGCGGAGACCGAGTTTCGAAGACAACTGACAAGTTCAAGTTGAAGTCTGTGACAGTGGAATACGAACTTACAATCTTTTCAAAGACTACGCCGTGAATTCGTTCTTCAGAATGCTATTTTAATATGTTGTGCTGTGATCACTTTGGAAGGTAACTGATACTTAACCCATGGACATACATTAATCTTGATATAAACAAAGACTTTTAGTTTACCAATCGTGTTATATGTTAACAAAATTTAGTCTCGTGGCCGCCTTAAATCGGATATTAACACTGGCCTAAAAATCAATAAAAAGAAAACTGAAGTACTGAGGATCAACAGCAAATGCAACAACAGAATAGAGATTGATGATCAACAACTGAATGAAGTAGAGAAATATATATACCTGGGCGCAAACGTCAGCAAGCAAGGAGGAGGGGATGACGATATTAACAACAGAATACGAAAAGCAAGGACATCATTCATGAAACTCAAGCAGATATGGAACTCAAATGTGTACACATTAAAAACTAAACTCAGATTATACAATACTCTGGTCAAATCAGTGTTACTGTATGGATGTGAAACATGGAAAGTAAACAAATGCGACAACAAAAAACTTGACATTTTCCATTTCAACTGTCTCAGAAGAATTTTAAAAATTAGATGGCCAGTAATAATTTCGAACAAAGACATTGAGAACATAACAGCAGAAGAGAAGATCAGCACAGAAGTACAAAGAAGAAGGTGGAATTGGATCGGGCATGTGCTGAGAAAGAAGGCCCAAAACCACTGCCTGACAGCACTGACATGGACGCCGGAAGGAACAAGAAAAGTTGGTCGACCAAAAACAACGTGGAGAACCACAGTGGAAAAAGAACGGAAGCAACTGGGCTGGGCAACATGGAGCAAAGCCAGACACATAGCCGTTGACAGGGCGAGGTGGCGGAGTCGCACAGCAGCCTTATGGGCCACAAGGCCCGAAGAGGATAGGTAAGGTAAGGTAATAAGATGATTAACAAATAAATCGTTGATTTGGAGAATATTGTGTAACGATTTGTCATTCCCCGCCATTTTCTTGATTTAGGAGTTAGGGTTACATATATGACGACATCTTCATCGATATTTCTCGCCAGTTATTTTTTGTGATAGTACATGGATATGGAAACATACTGATATGAAATTATCGGGCCAATATAGTATGGGTATGAGTGTGGAACAAACGGAAGCACTATAGATTTTACTGAAAAATTACCGAACGTATCATATTAATGATAGAATATTAAATGTTTTGTGTTACAGTGCTGTTGGCAATTCACTTATGTATATACCCGTGAATTTATAACGAGATTCAAGTAAGATTATTTTATTGATGGCATATTTTGTTATTTTAGCCATTTCTGCGAATTGTTGCCAAATACTCGTTATAAATGTCGTTTTTCTTATAGAACGGACACCTTAATTTTGGTTAATGTTTGGAAATTATTAGATTATAGTTCAATTAAAACGAAAGTATCAAGAAACCTATGGTGTCGTGGGGGTGCAGCCAACTCCTGTTTTAAGGCCCTTTTGGAAATCAGCACCAGGACTAAACCTTATAAAAACGTCCTATTATGCTTCTAGCCGATCTGATCTGCATTTACTGCTGCTCTCCAATCCAAGCCGTGATGCGATTTTCCAATTCAATTGCTTCACATTGAAGCAGTTTCATAACTTGACTGAAATGTGATAAGTTTTCGACATTCCTTTTAATCTTATAGAGTAAACAATAATCTTCCCCAAATATATTCTTGACACAAATAAAACAAGATATGCCCATTGCACACTTTTCCCATTTCACCCATAAAACATTTAAATATCACTATACATGGAAATATCTTCCATCTAGTGTATTCATGAATGACAATGCTCTTAAGAATTTGTAATATAATATATGCAGAATATCCTGGTTTAACCGCTCTCCATACTTCCGCGCTCATGTCATACAGCGCGTATCCTTTATTCGTAGAACATCAATTATTTCCAGTTAGACGTGGATACACGTAAACAGTAGCACATCCGCATAGTAATTAATTTGTGAGCTGTGTCAACTTAAGAATAATGGTAAACTATTTCACAGTTATCGTGCAATGTGAAGAACAAGGAACAAGATGGGCTCACGATCAGTAGAAACCTCAGATATTGGTTATAAAACAATATAATCAGCCGGAATGTCACGACGCGGCGGAGACCGAGTTTCGAAGACAACTGACAAGTTCAAGTTGAAGTCTGTGACAGTGGAATACGAACTTACAATCTTGTCAAAGACTACGCCGTGAATTCGTTCTTCAGAATGCTATTTTAATATGTTGTGCTGTGATTACTTTGGAAGGTAACTGATACTTAACCTATGGACATACATTAATCTTGATATAAACAAACACTTTTAGTTTACCAATCGTGTTATATGTTAACCAAATTTAGTCTCGTGGCCGCCTTAAATCGGATATTAACACCTATCCATGCGTTATATTTTAGATATTCGGCTGTTTTATTACTTTTACTAGTTTTATTTCTAACTCAAATTTATACGATTTGACATTTTTATTTATTTAAAATGTCATGCTTTCCATATAAGGTAAACTCCTTTCATGATGTGGGCCAATTACAATTTATTTTTATTTTTTATTACCACAAACTCATTTGTATCACAGGAAAACATGCCCCAGTTGAACACCAACTCATCGTTATCAGATCAGTTAATGTTATATTTAGTGGCCACGTTTCACAGCCGTAGAGAAGTGTTGGCCTAATTTTGTAGAGCAGGACCTTCATCTTTTGTAGCACTTTCTTATCACATATCACTCCAGATAGTTCCCTCCACCTAGCCCACCCCTTTGACACTCGGCTCTCAGTTTCCATACTGACACCTCACTCCTTGTCTTTGTCAGAACCAAGGTACTTAAAGTTCTGTACAGTTGGGAGGTATACCTTGTCCTGAGACCCATACTTTGTTCATCTTCATCGGCTTTGTGTGCCCCGTTGGCGGAAGGTGTTCCGTCTTTGTTCTGCTGATCTTTAGCCCACACCTCTTCATTTTGTCTCTCCATTTGTCCAGTCTGTCTTCTATCCTGAATCACACAACACCAGGTCATCTGCGAACAACATAGCCCAGGTGTCTGCTCCTTGACCTCCTCTGTAATCACGTCCAGGATAATGATAACAACATAGCCCAGGGTGTCTGCTCCTTGACCTCCTCTGTAATCACGTCCAGGATAATGATAACAACATAGCCCAGGGTGTCTGCTCCTTGACCTCCTCTGTAATCACGTCCAGGATAATGATAACAACATAGCCCAGGGTGTCTGCTCCTTGACCTCCTCTGTAATCACGTCCAGGATAATGATAACAACATAGCCCAGGGTGTCTGCTCCTTGATCTCCTCTGTAATCACGTCCAGGATTATGATAACAACATAGCCCAGGGTGTCTGCTCCTTGATCTCCTCTGTAATCACGTCCAGGATAATGATAACAACATAGCCCAGGTGTCTGCTCCTTGATCTCCTCTGTAATCACGTCCAGGATAATGATAACAACATAGCCCAGGTGTCTGCTCCTTGACCTCCTCTGTAATCACGTCCAGGATAATGATAACAACATAGCCCAGGGTGTCTGCTCCTTGACCTCCTCTGTAATCACGTCCAGGATAATGATAACAACATAGCCCAGGGTGTCTGCTCCTTGATCTCCTCTGTAATCACGTCCAGGATAATGATAACAACATAGCCCAGGTGTCTGCTCCTTGACCTCCTCTGTAATCACGTCCAGGATAATGATAACAACATAGCCCAGGGTGTCTGCTCCTTGACCTCCTCTGTAATCACGTCCAGGATAATGATAACAACATAGCCCAGGGTGTCTGCTCCTTGATCTCCTCTGTAATCACGTCCAGGATTATGATAACAACATAGCCCAGGGTGTCTGCTCCTTGATCTCCTCTGTAATCACGTCCAGGATAATGATAACAACATAGCCCAGGTGTCTGCTCCTTGATCTCCTCTGTAATCACGTCCAGGATAATGATAACAACATAGCCCAGGGTGTCTGCTCCTTGATCTCCTCTGTAATCACGTCCAGGATAATGATAACAACATAGCCCAGGTGTCTGCTCCTTGATCTCCTCTGTAATCACGTCCAGGATAATGATAACAACATAGCCCAGGGTGTCTGCTCCTTGATCTCCTCTGTAATCACGTCCAGGATAATGATAACAACATAGCCCAGGGTGTCTGCTCCTTGACCTCTTCTGTAATCACGTCCAGGATAATGATAACAACATAGCCCAGGGTGTCTGCTCCTTGATCTCCTCTGTAATCACGTCCAGGATAATGATAACAACATAGCCCAGGGTGTCTGCTCCTTGATCTCTTCTGTAATCACGTCCAGGATTATGATAAAAAGTAAAGGACTAAGGGCCGACCCCTGGTGTAGCCCAACTTCAATCTTGATTTCCTCTGTCTTTCCAGCATTTCTCATGATGCTTGCAGTACACACTTCATACATGTCCTTTATGATGTTAACGTAGTATTCTGCTATGCTCTTCTTTCGGAGGCTATACCAGATCAGCTCTCTAGGAACTCTGTCGTATGCCTTCCCCAGGTCCTCAAACACCATGTGTAGACCTCTTCTGAACTCCTTATGTTTATCTTGGAGTATCCTGAGGCAGAACAGCGGTTGCACTGTCGATTTTACCGGTTGGAATCCATATTGTCTTTAATTTATCTCCACCAATAAACAATAAACAACCATTATCATTATAATAATAATTTAGTGAATTTGTTTGGTGTTGTTATATAGTAGAATTAACATTTAAATTATTTGGCTTAAATTTAATCTATTTATTTATTTAACTTATTAATTTAATATGTTTAGTTGTCTTTTAGACACATTTGAGTTTTAACTTGACTAATTATATAAAATGTACTGAATTTATCTTTTAGTGCTTATCAGCAGGTTGTTTACCCAGATGTATTAAACGGTACATTTTCTACATTTCAAAGGCAGACAACAAATAAAAAAATCCACAATAAATAACAATATCTTAATGTTCATGTGAAAGGGTACAAAAGTCTCATAGTGTAAAAACATGCCTTGTAGTTATGCCACGATACATGTTTATGAACTTAAAAGTACGCATATACACTACAGAAACTAAAATATGCATGAGTTGAAGCTGAAACACAAATATGCATTGCATTTTTTTATTTTGGCCGATTCTAGTCACACACATTGACACTTGAAAGTTGAGAAGTCAAGTGATTGAATTGAGCAAGCTTTTAATTAATTAAGACCAACTCAACTCAAAGCTTAGCCAGATACCTCACGCCATAGCGAGAAACGGTAGGATCTACTACTATTGACCTAACACACATTGTTAAATATTAAAACAAAACTTAACTCCAAATCTAATTAATAAATCGGAAATCAAGCGCATTGATATCAAAACCTGTAGGTTGTGAATAATTTGCACAAAAAGCATACTGAATAATGCAGGGACACGCAATCGGGGCCAAATATATGTGACTTGAACTAAGTCAGCGGGCCACGCATGTATTACTGAATATTGATGATCGTAAGCCTCATGCGAACTGGGACATTATGTTATGGTTTGTATCTGAATATAGGCAGTCTTGTTCATATGCATTGATGTGTAACTTGCAAATCATTACCTCTTACGAACACTATTCATTATTATGAAACATCAACGTCTAGTAATGTGTTGTTATTGTGAACAATTAAACTTCACTATTAAAGATACTCCTTGTTCATAGTCAATGTTCTTGACACATATCAATGACGTCATGTCATGACTATGGTGACATTGGATGCACTAGCTGCACCACCAAACATATATGTAAATGAGCTTGGCGTATTTGATCACACTAGCAAATGGTATCGTCAGAAAACAGTTGTGGTAGAACTCTACAGGCGTAATTTTTTTGTGGGTAGCTTTACTGAGTGTCATATCACCGCATTGTAGTCCAATGAACTCTATCTGGACAGCTTCCGGTCCTTAGATTGGTAAACTTCTAGTCTCAGCAGCTCAATGAACGTTACCTACGTGTCCGGTCTTGATGGTTTGTTTCCATTAGTGATGCAAAGTGCACGTGGTCTGTGTTCTGCAGTTGTGTCTCCCTTAGGTGCAACGTGATTTCGGAAGCGGAAACGAACAGGAAAATATAATTTATGTTATATTCTCGCACCTAGAGTTGAACATTAGGTAGACTATATTGAGATGCGCCGTGTTGTTGACAAGAAATACAAAATCGCAAATACATGTGGAGTCAGCAATTTCCAGTATTTCTGTGCCGTAGTCTACCATTCCGCACGTACCGCCATACACTCAAGGAATATACCAAGACAGCGAGGTTGTCCGTTTAGTCTCAAGCCAAGCAGTATTATTACAACAACACAATTGGTGATTGGAACCATGGCGTCTGACAGTGTCCAGTTAGTCTGGTCGCTTCCGTCTGTCGACGTTCCTCTTCTTCTTTTTCTTTTTCTTCCGCGAGAGGCGCGGGTTCTTCAAGTTGGTGACGTCTGCGGCGACCATCGCAAGCACCACCGCCACCACGAGGCCAATGGCCGCCGCTCCGATCACTTGTGCTCGGTTCGCCTCTCTCGGTGGCGCCAAGAACTTCGCCGATCCCACATGGTCTGAAGACGAAACGGAATGATATCGGTGATATAGTGTTTCAAGATAGGAATGTAGAACGGGGAAGCAGTTTCTACATCGTCACAAAAGGACACTGCTAGCCAATTATTTACATCGTTTGTGTAGACACATAACTTTTTTCTAATGTAGTAATTACTTCTAATGATGTTTATAAAACTATTTAGACTGTAGTCAGAGGTAGGCCTAAATGACGTCAGACAATATCAGGAAAATAATACCGTTTTTTTACAAATGTGATTGTTTCTATTATGATGTTTCTAAAAAGATTATTCAAATTGTACGTGCGGGAGTATGTGTTGGTGTGTGTGTGTGTGTGTGTGTGTGTGTGTGTGTGTGGTGTGTTTGTGTGTATTTGTGTTGTGTATTTGTGTTGTGTATGTGTGTGTTTGTGTGTGTGTGTGTTTGTTGTGTGTGTGTGTTTGTGTGTGTGTGTGTGTGTGTGTGTGTGTGTGTGTGTGTGTGTGTGTGTGTGTGTGTGTGTGTGTGTGTGTGTGTGTGTGTGTGTGTGTGTGTGTGTGTGTGTGTGTGTTGGTATTTGTGTGTGTGTGTGTGTGTGTGTGTGTGTGTGTGTGTGTGTGTGTGTGTGTGTGTGTGTGTGTGTGTGTGTGTGTGTGTTTGTGTGTGTTTGTGTGTGTGTCTGTGTGTGTGCATACGGGTGTGTGTGTGTGTGTGTGTGTGTGTGTGTGTGTGTGTGTGTGTGTGTGTGTGTGTGTGTTGGTGTGTGTGGTGTGTGTGTGGTGTGTGTGTTTGTGTGTGTGTGCGTGCGTGCGTGTGTGTGCGTGTGTTTTATTGACAAATTAACAGATGTGCTAAGACAATAATATCATGACCCACGTGTCACCTGTAGAGTGATGCCTTGGATGAGTATATTGTTAATTCTAACTAAATAATATTTTTTGTCAACACCACCGAACTATCGACGTCGTCTCTCGCCTATCGCACCTACCGACGCAGTCAGGTACTACTGGCTTCCACACTCCTTGGTCGTTGCACGTCGCCACTTTGAACGTCTGACCGTCGGAATACATCCGGTCATCGCCGCAGGTCACGTTAACCGCAGTACGGGCAGCACGCTTGGTGGTGTTGGCGATCATGCCGTTCCACTTGGCAAATGGTCGACACTTGACCACTACGACGCCAGAGAGTAGTAGGTTTAGTCCGTGAAATATTATTACATTATGTCAATACGACGATATTTTCTGCTATTTCTTACCATACATTAGATTAACCTTAACTTTTTCGCATGCATGAGTGCGTGTGTGTATGTGTGTGAGCGCGCGCGCGCGCGCTTGTGTATGCAGGCTTTATATGCGAGCGTGAAAGGTAAAGTTGATAACAACTAGTTCTACCAACTGCCACTTTCTATATAGGAAATATATCAACTGTCAAATTATACCACTGTTGTGAACGCCATTTGGAAGTGGGCACACACGAATTCTAGGAATATAGCTGTGTGAACAGTGGACACATTATATTCAATACGTATTATATTTAGCAGCACACTAGAACAATAGTTTGGAAAACTGTTGTTCTATGGTAAAAAATAAACAATTCGGAAGTAAAGTATGTGTTCATGTGTTCATGTGTTCATGTGTTACGTCACGCCGACACTTACCCGTGCAGTGGCCAATAGTCGGCTGCCACGTGCCTTGGTCTGAGCAGTTGACGCCGCCGCTAAAGACACCTTTACGCAGCCAGTACCCAGAAAAACACCTGATCGTCACAGATGACCCGAATGTCGTGTCAATGTTGGCGTCACGGGCCGAGTAGAACACGACAGGGGGTAGGCCACAGTCTACCACTGGAACACAACCAATGGGTGTTCTCATATGTAATGTATTTCAAGAAGATATATTAACATAAATAGTCATTGTACTATGGTATCGTGACATCAGTCTTGGTTTAACACATACATTACAGATATGTTGTATCATTTTAATTTGCAAGCCTTCTCTTTTCGTTTTCATAGGGAAATCGCATGTATTCACACTTCGTATAACTGGCATTTGTCTCTTATGTTGGTCAAATGAAAGAGCAGGTGCGTCTTACGCCGACACTGCCCCGGCTTGGGGCTCCAGTGTGCCGTTTCGTTGCATCTCGCATCCACGGATCGTCCGGCGTCGAATGTGTATCCCAACTCACACGAGTGCCGCACGACGCTTCCGTACACCGTCACTGTCGGGTTGAACATACCGTGCTCAGACGGACGCACCTTCCCACAATGCAACGCTGCAATCAATCAGAGGGACAACGTCTAGGCGTGCTGGATTCGGGTGATTTGTGATGTTGTGTTCCTCAAAAGACCAATGCCACACAAGGATACCAGGATATTTTGTTTGGGTGACCTGGGAATACTTACATTTTTACAGACACGCGCTAGAGCCACATATATACCTCGCAGATCAGCACGATTTCCCCTTCTGTCACACGCACAAACGCACGCACGCGCGCAAGAATCGAACGAACAGAAATACACGAAGTAAAACTGAAGGAAGTGAAGTAAAGTGAAGTAGATCTCACACAAGAATCGGACGATCTGAAGTAAACACTATCAAGTATCGTCAACTACATTTTTTTCCATTATTTGGTGTTATTATTATTTAAAAAATTATATCCGATTTTTTTATTCATGTTTCATTAGATCTCACACAAGAATCGGACGATTTGAATACACACTATTAATTATCGTCAACTAGATTTGTTTCCGTTATTTGTTGTTATTATTATTATTATTTTTGATATCCGATTTTTTTATTTTATTGATTCATTTTCTGTTATAAATAGTCAGCAAGACTGTCTTACGTTTGCACTCTGATTCGGTGACGTTCCAGGCAGTTCCGTCGCAGTATACCAGTTGCGCGGCTGATCCGTTGTTGAAAACCTTCCCAGGCTCACAACGATATTCCGTCATTGTGCCATTCAACGCCAGGTGTCGCACTGGTCTTACTCCTGGAATGCTGGGTAGCGGAGGACAGCGGCCGCCTGGGGATTGATATTAAACAGTTTTAACGGCCTTGGGTGGGATCACTGCTCATGCAGTCTAACGGTTGACCCTTTACCATTGACGTTACATTTCCTTTTTATTATTTTATTTCTTTGCACATATAATTATAGGGGTTAATACAGCCACGTAACTATTATTACTGTTGGTATAAATGCATGTGCTGTTGCATTGAATGCACCCATATGAACTGTAAGATTCACGTTTGGTAATCCCACAATTATATTGGTTTATTATCAGCTATTACAAATGTCATGTGGTGCCGGATTTAGGACAGGGCAGACAGGGTATTTGCCTAGTGACCGCACAATATTATTTTTATGTGGGTCTCCACAAAGCGCATTTTGCATAATTTCTTTGGAGTCGAAACGTTCTTAGAAGTAATTTTAGTGCTTCGGTACGACAAAAATTGGCGTTTCAAATGGGCAAAAGTCGTATTTCGTGTGAAGTCTGTATAAGGTTGGAAGGAGTCAAAACTATTAGACGGCCAATCATTGCCCAGAGGCCCACACAGTCGTAACTCCGGCGCTATTGTCATGTGTTCTGTTAGTGGCGTCATACTTGCGCAGTTGTCGATGTCAGTGTCATTCCACAGTCCGGACTCGTTACAATTAATCCACTTCAATGTAGACCCGTCAACGAAGCGCTCTCCGGGTTTACATTTGTAAATAATGACGTCACCGAGTCGGTCCCCTTCGCCGATCTGTGTGGCGTTCACGACCACGGGACGCTGGCTACACGAGATCGCTACGGTAGAACAGTTGTAAGTTGGTTATTGAGTGTATTTGTACTAAAGAATGCATACATTTATTATGTTGACATTGCGAAACACGTAGATCCCACTTTGTTCTTCCGCTGTTTACGACGAAGCTACCACAACGTTTAAACTACACCCCAAGATGTCGGAAAATGTCTGCCATAGTCATCTAGATATCGTTTGTAGTTTACACCTCACGAAGTTTCCCTACCAGAGCAGTTGGATTCTGTCCAATTCCAGCGACTGTTTTCCAAACATCGCACCACGACGGTTGAGTTCCCGTCTTCGAAGCTACATGCAAAATCAAAGAGCATTCATACATATGAATGGTGATTGCCTTGTCCTCTAATACCACATAGTATGTTACACGTATTATTTGATAATTGTTGTATTAGTAAATTTCGTAAACATTAGTGTTGTGTGTTTTAATTGTTTAACCCAATTAACAACCGCATTTTACTATGTTAAACAATTATCAATTAACCAATCATGGAATGCGTTACAAACCTGTATCCCCTGTTACAGTGTACCTCCACAATGATCGCGTGTTCGACAGTGTTATCTTTTATATATCCATTCCTTGGCTTTCGTAGTTTACCGCACCGAGTCGCTGAAACGATGACGCTGTGGCTTACCAAACGAACACGACCGTATAAGATGGTCAAATCAGAGATGAAAGACAGGTGGTGGTCAAATACCGTTGATGTGTGTGTGTGTGTGTGTGTGTGTGTGTGTGTGTGTGTGTGTGTGTGTGTGCGGTTGTGCGTGCGTGTATGTGTGTGTTTGTTTGGGTGTGTGGGAGGTGCGTGCGTGCGTGCGTGCGTGTGTGTGCGCGCGCTGGTGTATGTACGCGCGCTGGTGTGTGTACTGAATAATACTTGGCCTACATTAATATAAACAATCCAGGATATTGATAATAAGACACCATGCGCAATCGCATTTGCTACTGACTTGATCTGTTCTGTTTGATGAAATTCCGCTTCCTAGTAAATATTCGGGAACTTGAGGGAGTACCACCACCCACCTGTACACCCCTCTATGTCATCCCACTGTAGGTCAGGTCGACAGACGATGGTCTTTCGTGTCGTGCCGTCTTTGAAGTAGGATCCCGGAAGGCAGTGAAACGTCGCATCTGAATTGACGTCACACGTGTAGTGCCCGATCACTCTTGTGTTGTCTACGTACGGCAGGGCCGAACATCTGTTACCTGTACACGTTCAAAGAGGGAAATGTGGCGGCAGTCTCGTTCTCCCGTCTGTCATTTGTTCTGAGGGCCAACTTCAAATCTCATACCTGTTTTGGGAGGGCCAAACTCCCATACTTACTAATTGTTATGGTCATCCTCTCACCGATTTGCAAGACCAATTTGCCACCTCCCACAGCGTCTTGCATACCCTGACTAATTATAACGACATCTCTACTTGTACAACGCCGATATCCGACTCTTTAAGGCGCTCAGTGCGTTTATCTATTGCCATGGCAAGTTTTCGACAGCAAGTAAATGCAGCGACCATTGTGTGTTTGTTGACCGAGGCCAAAGGCTCAGTGAGTCTGTGACAAGCAGTCTCATTTACCGTGTGTGATTGTCTGTCTAACTTGGTAAAGACACGATATTGAAGAGACCGACTGTATTTAAAATAGCTTCCAAGAGAAACGGACAAAGTGCGATGATCGACATTGCCCATTTTCGAAACTGCAGTAGGTGACTGTATATTGACGGTGGATTCAAACGGTGAACAAAATAAACACATTTCCTCGTCAAATCAGGTCACTGGATTATCAGCATTGTTTACTTGTGTTGTAGCTATTTTATAAATATACATATTCTTATTGTGAACGTAAGCAAGTTGTTTAATTACGTCAACTTGACCAACCTTTGCAGCTGCCAATATTTGGATACCAGACGCCACGTCCGATGCACCGGATCTCTGCCTGATCCGTTCCGTCTGGGAAGAGCATGCCGCTCTGACGACAACAAGACAAGGCAAAATTAGGACCGAGGTTACATATATTGAAGGAATATCACAAAGAGCAATTATAGGCCACAGTGTGAACCCGTTTTTCATTTAGCAGATACTTTTGCCTACAATTTCATTTAAAATCAGCGACGCGGCCACAGCCACGCCCACGCAAGCACTCTTGGCGTTTGATAAACGATATTTCGTAACGTAGATTTCACCAACAGTCATGCAAAGCACTTCTGCAATTAACGTTACTCTTTGTTAAAATTAAACTTTATACCCTGCTGATGCTCAATGGCAGAACCCTGAGCTCGTTTGCTATACAAATTAAACAAGAGTGGATGTAGTTGGTAAAGGTCATTTAATAATTGTACCAACAGGAATTAAATCACATACACGATGAGATAAAGCAGAACAAATCATATTCTCATCGAGGTACTACACAAACAATTATCAAATGACAATCAGATTAGCAAAGGTGGGGCGGCCATTTTCCTCCCACCATGTACAATCTATAAATTGGACAACAGTATAAAGTACTATACTGGAATCACGGTAGGTAATACATCAAAACCTACTTTAAACATGCCTCTCAAACATTTCGACAACTAAAACAACTACTTATCAATCCTACTTTATTTTCCGCCCTAAAAACCCTGCGTACACTTGCTGCTGTGTCATCAATAAGGAGGAAAAAGCCTTCAGGCAAAACCTCGGGTACAATATATGAGCAGGGAAAAGCGTCACAGAAAAATTACCGGTACATAAACCGTATCACAAAAATTTACATTGAAAACAGAGTATAACACTGTGATTACATGTTACACAACATTAGCACAATGGTAGAGAGGGGAGGAAGGTGGGAGGAATTGAGAACAGAGTATAACACTGTGATTACATGTTATACAACATTAGCACAATGGTGGTAGAGAGGGGAGGAAGGTGGGAGGAATTGAGAACAGAGTATAACACTGTGATTACATGTTATACAACATTAGCACAATGGTGGTAGAGAGGGGAGGAAGGTGGGAGGAATTGAGAACAGAGTATAACACTGTGATTACATGTTACACAACATTAGCACAATGGTGGTAGAGAGGGGAGGAAGGTGGGAGGAATTGAGAACAGAGTATAACACTGTGATCACATGTTATACAACATTAGCACAATGGTGGTAGAGAGGGGAGGAAGGTGGGAGGAATTGAGAACAGAGTTTAACACTGTGATCACATGTTATACAACATTAGCACAATGGTGGTAGAGAGGGGAGGAAGGTGGGAGGAATTGAGAACAGAGTTTAACACTGTGATTACATGTTATACAACATTAGCACAATGGTGGTAGAGAGGGGAGGAAGGTGGGAGGAATTGAGAACAGAGTTTAACACTGTGATTACATGTTATACAACATTAGCACAATGGTGGTAGAGAGGGGAGGAAGGTGGGAGGAATTGAGAACAGAGTATAACACTGTGATTACATGTTATACAACATTAGCACAATGGTGGTAGAGAGGGGAGGAAGGTGGGATGAATTGAGAACAGAGTATAACACTGTGATTACATGTTATACAACATTAGCACAATGGTGGTAGAGAGGGGAGGAAGGTGGGAGGAATTGAGAACAGAGTATAACACTGTGATTACATGTTATACAACATTAGCACAATGGTGGTAGAGAGGGGAGGAAGGTGGGAGGAATTGAGAACAGAGTATAACACTGTGATCACATGTTATACAACATTAGCACAATGGTGGTAGAGAGGGGAGGAAGGTGGGATGAATTTAATCTTCCTTTGTGTTGAAAAACAAAGACGTGTTACGCAGTCGAATTCCAACACAAAGGGAACGGTCCCAGCTCGGCCTCGTTTTGAGTCCGGGTAAGTATTTACGTAATCCGGACCGTTGTTAGACTACCATTGAACAAAACGTTTATAGGCATCTTCGCCTCACATTGCATAAATACAATTTTTACGTATGTAAAAATAACCATATGTTGCTATTATCAATTTAAGTATATTGACGACCGGAAAATTCGGGGCAGGTCAAAATTCGTGGCACTGAAATCTCGTGTTCTAACGCTCTAACGCCCTATTTTAATCATTGCGTGGTCTCGCACTGATTCACGTAACACGCGAACAATTTACACAGCGTAGACAAGACCCACGATTTTTGACACAGGCGTCTTCGACGAGATTTGTATTTCGCCGATACATTTTGGTAAGTACTTTACTTAAAACAACTTTTGATCATCTTTTAGTAAACCTTACCCAGGGCTGT
The DNA here is from genome assembly GCA_963995525.1 of Escarpia spicata. Taxonomy (NCBI): domain Eukaryota; kingdom Metazoa; phylum Annelida; class Polychaeta; order Sabellida; family Siboglinidae; genus Escarpia; species Escarpia spicata. The sequence continues at coordinate 13,527,204 of OZ023209.1, read as the reverse complement.
TGTTAACAACCTTTTCTTGATACTAATTGTTACATACTCTAGTTTCCATTAAAGATAACTATGCCATAATATTTACACCACGAGTTACCGGCAGTGTATCATAATAACTATTGTATTATATTTACCTATGTTTTGTACACTTATTTCATTATTTGCCTAATTTTCACCTCCTGAACACAGGCATATGTTTTCTATGTTGGTTTTCGTATTTCAGTGACACCCTGGTACAACCACAACAAGCTGGCCCACGCATCATCTTGGATTCTGAATTCAGCCCACCAGATTCATCGATCGGCTGGTCGAAATAATTGTTTGTATGGACATGCAAAAACGAGTGATGTCAGTGCCGTGAGATGCAGTTTTCCGCCGTGCTTCGTCATCACTATGATATTATGTAAACAAAGCTGCATTCATTGCAGGATGCTGCTTAATAATTGCCATCTCGTTCAGGCGTGCTTGTTTTGGCTCCTGCCAAACTACGTCTTACCAATGTTCAACTGCATTGGTCTTCCCCGGTGGTCATTGATGGACTTTATTAAACGACAAGCTCTCCAGCAAATGAATGATTGACCTCCTTTGCCACACAATATCCTCCTTGTTGTAAGTTGCAAAATGTCTAAGTTCACTGTGCAGACATGCAGTGGCACATCACGGGTGCACAGGATAACAGCTTTAAGGGGATATTTTCGTATCCTGCTGGTTGCTAGACTTTGACTTTGAGCAGTAGGCCATGTTAATGTAAAATGGATATTGATGTTAGCTAAATGAAAATGGATATATTTGATATATCTTTACAAAACTGACTATAGCTTTGGAGATGATTGTTCTGACAAACTTATGATGTGTGTCTCAATGTGTTACTTCCAAACCCCATATATGTTATTTCATACATGGTTATTGGAATGTATTTAATATATACTAAGCACTGAGAATTCACTTGGGATTGTCTGTTGTTGAAACTTACCGATGTATGTTATTGTAAATAAGTGTGTTTTACAAAATGGTTGCAAAAGTCTCACTAACTGGTCTTTTCATATATGAGTTAATAAAGCTGAGATGTCCATTCCCTGCGATTGTTTAATGTTTTAAAGTTTCTGTTTAATTTATCAAAGGCTGATCTGATCACTCTTCATTTGTCTGTAGATTTGACCATGCAATCAAATTCATGATTATATAAGATTTTCAATTCCTTAAACAAAATTCATGTAGGCTTACACAATCCTTAGATCAATAACATATCAGTTGTACTGACCAACAGTAAGACAGCGTATTCATGTGCCAATGATTTAATTTACTTTAATACTACTACTACTACAGTCTACAATGTGTCCAATATTTCATGAAATGCAGATGTCAACATATGTTTAACTATAAATTACTACACGGCAGAGATAACATCATTATAAGATATAACGAGTACCCGATTCATAGTTGTGTCAGCTGTTCGAATAACGTCCAGTTTCGTAGCAACTTGAAGTTCTGGGATTTTGCTTGATTCTGCCTGGCATCGGTTAAAATTTATATTTAGCTTGCACTTGCTATTGTCAGTACGCCTGGTTGGCCTATCAGTGCCACCACAATACTCATTCAGTGTAAACAGTGTTCGGTTCATACATTTTGACTGCACTACATCATTGTAAATGTCAAGGTGCACGAAATTGAGCAGGTCAACCTTTGTTTTCGTACCTCATTCACGTTGAGGAAAACGTCTTGTATTAAGCAACACGATAGCAGGCAACACATATCTGCCTCTTGTTGAACTTTGGGCGTTCTATTTAATCTCTTCGAGAAGTTGTAATCATAATCATTGTGCAACCTTAGTGTCCCGTGGTTGGGCGAAGGCCTCAGGCTCAGCATGTCGTTTCCAAATCTGCCTGACCTGCGCTATCCTCTGCCAGATGGTGCCCTTCCAGTACTAGTCTAGCTCGTCTCTCCGCCCTCTCGCCGGTCTTCCTCTATATCGTTTCCCTTGATAAGGTTTCCAGGTTGTGATACGCAATGTCCATCGGGTATCTCACAGTCTGCTGACGTGCCCTGCCCAGAAGTTGTAGCACTGATAAATGCACATTTTACGGCACATTGGGCTGGCTTGAAGTTTAGAGTGGAGTACTTTGTTGACATCCAGTTCCAAGCTTTTACAATAATTACTTTATCTACGATGTGCAACCGGCCGGGTGATGCAATATGTGACGTATGAATCAAATTCAATGCGTTTTTCCAGAGACGACGACAACATTCATTTTGGCATGGACGCAGCCATTTTGTACGTCATATGACGTAAACAGGGATTCTGATTGGTTTAGATTAAAAAATTACCGCTCTGGGTTATGTACTTTTTAATGCCGCAAAGAAATCTTAGTCCCCGAGAAGTCGGAACTATAGGCCTATTCTTTTGTTTAAAAAAATGAGTGAAGTTGTTCAGATATGAAGGCCGAATAGAATGTGCGTTACTTTGTTATGAAAGCCTTGTAATAGTAATAGATTGTGGTTTGCTTAGGTAAGAAATATGAAAGCCGCCAAACAAACACATTATCTAATGATTGTGTTTATGCTACAAGAGTGAATATGTTTAGTTTTACAACGCCTTTATTCGCGTGGCGTTCAAAACGTGTGCTTGCCTTAAATTAACGAAGAATCTCAGAACGAGAGACAATTCAATACACTGGTGGATAATGCACTCAGTCTGGCAGATAATGCACTCAGTCTAGCAGATAATGCACTCAGTCTGGCAGATAATGCACTCAGTCTGGCAGATAATGCACTCAGTCTGGCAGATAATGCACTATACGCGACATCAAAATGATATCGCAGTAAATCCATCCGTGGTTTGGTCCAGCTGAAATATATATACGACCCCACGAAGGATAAACAATACTATAGTTTGTCAAAGGTCACCCCATGAGACCTATTACCATTTCTAGAGACAATCAAACTACGATTTTTGCTAAATTCCTATCTAACCGTCTCCCGAGTTCCACGCTCTATCATTGATATGTAATTATGGGTGTAAATAGAAAACAAAATACAGTACTATATATTATGTAAAACATTAATTCCACGAATATTGCAGTAGTTTGAAAGGAATTCGTACTCAACGATGATATCAATCGACCGATACCAACGTAGGTGGGCTAGAATTTGTAAATATGTACCAATGTAAAAATAGGGTGTCTTCGCACTTTGAAACGCATACCACTTTTTGTTCAGAATTAATAGTTATGTGAATATATATCGATAATCCGAGTTTGGGTATGTATGATTATATATATATATAATACATACATATATATATATATATACTTATATATATATATATGTCTTATAGATTCTAGATCATAACCAAGTAACACAATAACGAATGTCCATAGCAACATTTTTTAAATGGCAGTAAAGTTAAAAAAATACCCCCACTAAAATATTACTTTCAACTGTTGATACCCGTAGAACAAACATTTGAGAATAATGTCAGAGCAAATCAGAGTATTACTTGCAATGTGTTTTATGAAGTGCATGTTTATAGAATGTCTCCAAAAGGATGTTTTCTACGACATCCAAATCTACCGTAGTTAGTCAAAAAAAGGAATATGGTAATAACATTATTCGAATGCTTAATGTGTCTGCCAGTAAATATAGATCCAAAAACAAGCATCCTTTTTGGCTAGATTGAGACGTAAATGCGCAATAATGTATGTCAAAAAGTACCGTCATGTTTAAGAAATGTTTACCACGACATCCGTTTTCTCAAAAACTATTGATTCCAGAAAACATGATGCAGATAGACAGTTACAATGGTGTCACAAAATGTGTAAATTGTAATTCTGGCCACAACGTCCTAGAGAAGTAAAATGTATCTACCACATCGTGGTAAAATGTTTACTACGACAGCCGACTATAATAATACGTTAATATTCACTTTTTCCGGTTGTCACTTTTACCTATTCGAGTATCCATACTTAAGATGTAAGACATTCAGATAGGATAGTTGGCAGTTGTTTACTTTATCTTTTCCCAGCAATTGTATGGTGAAAGTATGCATTTTGTCAATACATAGACTTTAAATTGGGACAACACTGAATTAGTAAAACGTACTTATTGTTGAGAGAACATATGACCGTTAAAAATTACTACACAGAATCGACATTGGTATGATATAATGTAATAGTGCGTTTTGTAATTTTATGTTCTAATTACTTTTATGTGCACGCAAAACATGTCAACAACACTGCTGTCTAGATGATGATAATGAATATAAGTATAACAAATGCCATTGCAGCCGCGCAGTATGGATAGACAAAATGCTCCAAACTGTAAGAAATGGCGTAATAAACAAAGAACTGGTTGTAAAAAGAAGGAACCGGTGCATGTTCATCGGTACTATGCATCTCTACTCAAGTCTTGACGAAAGGGAGAAGGCTCGGAAGAAGGCCCGTTAAACAATGCCACGTCACTGTTTAAATGTACTACGCCGTAAATTACCGTTGCAGCTATGGGGAGGAAGTTCAAATTGCATCTACAGTACAGAACAGATCACGCTCCAAGTAAGCCTAGTTGTTCATATTCGGTAGGTAATGATATTACAAAAGTTATGCTGGTGTCAGTGCTGAGCGCAGCCATGCAACACCAACAACGTAGACCTTTTTCAAAAAGGTAATATCGGAGAACAAACAGCTGGTTCGAAACGTCACATTGGTACACTACCGCACTGATTCCCTCACCTGGCAGTTTCGGAACAAACATATTATTAACCTCACTGTTCATCACCAATTCGTTTGTGACATAGTCAACAAATGGAAATATTTCGAGGCAGGCAACGGAAAAAGACACTGCGACGGAGTAGAAGGGACTTCCAATGGAAATGCTGGTTTGGCATTTAAGCAGGATCTCGGCATTCACAGCGCAGACATCTTCAATTAGTGGCGACTTGAATAAACCAATTAAGACATGACATACTTCATGATAACCGTGGATGAGGTGGCAGAGGCCCAGCAGAAAATGAAAATAATAAAAAGTATAATGCAAATTCCTGGCACCACGCATCTACACAGAGTAGTGCTTTTAGGTGCGGGACAGGTATTCACACGAAATACATCTTGTCTCAAAGAATGTTGCTTCATTAACGGCAAGTTATGCCCGGCATGCTCTTGATGGACAATGCATCCGACCGCAACACTACATCCTCACATCACGGAGTGAGTAAAACAGACCAACATGACGCAATTCAGCTGCTCTTTTGAAGAAGCAATCAGTCGGTGAGGCTGTGGCTGTTCTTTACAACAGCAGGACGTATAGTGAGTGGACAGGTGAAAGACATCGATAACAAAGATAGAGAGTACTTGACCTCCTTCTTGGTTAGAGGAAAAAATAAAAGACTCTCCTTCAAATGGCCATCACAACCAAGAGGAGACATTGTAATGTCGCCATGGAACGAAACAAATAACGATGATTGTTTTAAATATCATCATGTAAAAAAACCTCAGTTTTGAAGAGAAGGTAACATGTGTTAGTTGTGACTTTGTGGGATTATCAAATAATGTATAATGTTGATTGCATCATCTGCATATTTTTCTGCATGTCTGATAACATTACCGTCATGTTTATATAAGACTACGACATATGAATGTGTACGTAACGTAAATGAAATGTCTTATCTTATCTTTGTGCACATTGGTCCGTCCTGGAAACGGATATGTGGGTTATAATTAACCCTAATTGATAACTGGTTGACGATATTCTAATTACCGAGCTGTACAAGTGATATTAATGTGAACAACTTGTTTTTTGAAGATGATATATCATGTGTTTACTACGACATCCACTGTGTTTATTAAAACATCCAGTGATGTACTCTTCATGTAATCTATTCTTGGCCTGACTGTTTAGAATAAATAATGACATCAATAGTTTATTTAGTGCAGGTGAAGTTCAACGTTTGTGATGATGCCGTTCACATTTCCCTTTTCGTATGCATTTGTAACATAACAAATTATATAATCTGTCATTGCAACACTTAATTTTATGTTCATGGGTTTCCGTAATAAAGTATGCCCACAAAACTGAGATAAGTGTTTATATTTTATATGAACATTATATGTCAACATAAAGTAAACATGATGTAAAAGTGTTTACTAGGACATCTAGACAGGTCACCTAAATATGTACCACCATGTCCAGTACATGAACCAACAAAATATTGCATTCACTGTTTTCTTATAGTAAGCATATCTGTGCATTTAATATAATATTATATACACCACAGAAAAACTGTAACAATATTTTAGATATAAATACTAGAACCGCTTTGCTTCACAAATAAATCATTATAAAAAATGTAATATAGGACCTCCGAAATTTCTCAAAAAATCATGCGTTTGTATATATTTTTAAATTCTAGCCCAGGTGTGTTCACTGCAAAGGCGACAATTAATACATTAATCTACAAAAGTTAGTGAATGGATGGAGTTGTCTATTTGTTCACTTATGAAATTCAAATTGATTATTCGAATACGTGTGTCATTCGCTATACCTTGCATGTGTACGACACTGCGGCGCCGAGACGGACGTTTCCACAGTTCGCCTTTGCATTCGCCACAGTCGGAACCGCCGGACACGTCATCACTGCAACACATAATATAAGCAAATATACCTGTTCTGGATATGTATGAAACCTATCAAGCGCATATAGAAGTAGCCGTGCAATTGTTGTGATATCGTGTTTCTTTGATGTTGGGAGCCTTCTCGTTGTTTCTGTTATCTCCTCTGCGCCCAAACGTTCTTTGTGGTTGTAGGCCTGTATGTGTAGTCGTGACGTGTGTTTTGTCCTCGTCCGATTGCCAACTCGGCGACCTTTCTATTAATAATAACAACAACACAACAACGATGGGTAAATTGACGAAAACATAGTATGACAGAACATGTTGAAGCAGGCGTGCAGAAAGCATGTTCACGTACGTTGACAGTCGCCAACAGCGTCACTCCACGTGCCGTCGTGCCGGCAAACGACCGTCCTGGGTGAGCCTCCTTCAGGGAACTCGAAGTCCGCGTCACAGACGTAGGTGGCCGAGCTGCCGACGTTGACGCCGGCTCTGTGGGCGATCATGTTTCGCCCAGCAGGAGGCGGCATTGGACAGCGCCTTCTCGACGCTGAATCGACAAACAAAATCATGTTATTGAGAACGTGCACGCTTAAGATTATCATAGATATGACTGTTTGTAGCAACATTGTTTCACTAGCCAACCAAAAGGAACCAACCAGGAGGAACCGACCAGAGATTTTTTCAAGTGGCGGTTAACAAAATCATATTCTATGATGTGTTAATGTTCAGTTTGGATTAGAAAACTTTCACCTTGTTGCAATGATGTTGGTACATCCTTAGTCAGAGTTGATGATGTAGCTGGGAATGAGATCGTTTTCTGCAACATAACCATGTTGTCCGTATACATCCTCCCATGCATTCACGCTGTCCATCATTTAGTTAGGTTTGTACTTAGATATCCACTTAGTCACTAGTTTGAACAATTTAAGAAAGATCTACACGAGTAACCCTCAGTAGCAGTCACAAATATAAATGTATCTGTGTTATCGACGCTTATATTAAACAAATCGGATAATTTATTAAGACAATCATCTTAGCGTTAAGAACGGTCTTAGCCGCATCATGAAACCGACCCGAGGAATGTGCTTTGAGAATTGCAAAAGCACATTTTGAAAAAACTATAAGCGAGCTAATGCCGACCGACCGACCGACCGACCGACCGACCGATCGAAAGACAAAACAACCGCCACATTTATATATATATCGTAGAGGCCAGCTTCTGTCTCGAGAGATAATGCTTGTTGTAGCTTCATCAGGTAAGTTGACATGGATTTCTGGCATGACGTCTCACACGCTTGGTTTCCTGGTTTATCTGGTTAACTTCGATGTAATTTACTGAAACACCTGTGACACAAGCTCGCCAGCTGAATCTGTCCTCAGCAAAAGTCTGCCAACGTAGATGGTCAAAGCCGTAGTCTTTTAGATATATCTTGACCACATCTTAATTTATCTTAATTTGGGTCTGCCTACAGGACCTTTGCCCTCAGTCAACTCCCCGTGAAGGATGGTCACTAGGCATACGCAGTACAAGATTTAAAGATTTGTCAAGCTTTAAAAAGATTGCCGTCCACAGCTATGCATTTCAGACGGCATGCGGACAAAGAAACCTTTGGCTTATCGAGAGTCCTACAATTTCCACTTACGTATAAACCGCCCTCGCCAGATAGCTGTCAATTTTATTTTTGAACATATTCACACTGCTAGCATTAATACAATCATCAGATAATCAGTTTGAAGAAAATATTGATATCAGTATCCTGATAACCATTCAATATGTACGTGTCCAAGCCATCGTAGAATGTTGCTTGGTGGCATTGACTTGCAGCGCTGCAAGATCTCGAGATTAGTAATGTTATCCTATCATGTTATGCCATGGTTTGTTCGCAGGCAACGAAGATGGACAATGTTGAGTTTCCATTTTTTTGCGGTACGTTGTCCGTGTCTCTGAACCATACAATGAGATGTTGACAACACAAGCATGGTATACTTTTAGCTTGGTGTGCAATGTTAGGCTCTTGTTGGATCAGACACGATTCGTGAGTCTTCCAAAGGATATTGCTGCTTTGCCAAGTCTTGTGTTTAATTATGTTTCAAGTGTAAGGATTTTATACATTATATAGCCTAACTAGGATATATTCTCCTTAGTTTCGATGAGTTCACCATTAACAGTGATTTTGGCTTCTTGTTTCCCATGGCTCAAAGTGACTGTCTTTTTGACGTAGATTTTGAGGCCAAAAGCTGTGCAAGTATTTGCGAAGCTGTTCAAAATTAGTTGTAACTATTCCACGGAATGGGAACAGACGGCAGCATCATCAGCATAGAGGGTCTCCTACACGTGAAGTGCTGTTACCTTAGTTTTGGCCTTCAAGCGTGATGTTTGCACCAAGTCTGATCCTCAGACCCACTCCAGGATAAGCAATGTTGACATTTTTCATAGCTTCTTTGTGTAGAATGGGGAAAATTATTGCAAAAAGCGTCGGGGCCAGAACTCACCCCTGCTTCACACCGTGTTGATGAGGATGGGCTCAGATATAAATATATTAGCCAGAACTGTGCCTTGCATATTGTTGTGGTAGGCTTGGATAAGACTGAATAGTGCTGGCGGACACCCAACTTTCTTCAGGACCGTGAAGAGAGCTTCTCTGTTTACATAATCAAAAGCATTTCTGAGATCCACAACGGCTACATGGAATGGCATGTGATGCTCCATTGCTTTCTCTTGTAGTTGTCGTACACAGAAGATCATATCTACAGTTCCTCTGCCATAGCGGAAACCGCACTGTGAATCGGGGTACACCCGTTCTGCCAAAGTGTGTAGACGTGTGAGGATGATACGTGCAAATATTATATATACAACACTGAGCAGAGATAGTCCTCTCTAGTTTTTGCAGTCGCCTCTGATACCGTTGTTTTTGTGCAGTGTGATTATATTTGAATCCCTCATTTCTTGTAGAATCGAGAGTTCCCACCAGCACTTCAGGAGAAGGTTGTACAGTGGTGGTAACAATGTCTGACTGCCCGCCTTAATCAGCTCTTCCGGTACTGCATCTCGACCAGAGGCTTTATTATTTGACAGTCTGCCAACATCTGCTTCCATCTCTGTGAACTGTGGTTCGTCATCAAGTTCTTCTATTATCTCCATAAAAGGGACTTTGTCAATTGTGGACACACAATACGGTCTTTCACTGTCATAAAGGTCGGAGAAGTGCTTACTCCAGCGATTCATTTGGTCATTTCTTTTTGTTAGTTTGACACCATATTTCGATTTGAGAGGTGCAGTTTTCCTTATTGTGGGGCCTATAGCTGTTTTAAGTCCGTATACATATATTTAAGGTGTTCTGAGTTTGCCGCTCTCTCGATATCCTCACTTAATTCAATGTAGTATTGATTAAGCGCTTGCCTGGCTTTTCTTTCAGCACGACTTCGGGAAGCCCTATTGCAAGCAAGCACTGGTGGTCTCATTTGGTCTGCTTTTGAATTCCAGGAGTGCTTTGTGTTTTGCCTCAATTACCGGTTTCATAGTGCCAAGACTAGATATTAATCAGTCTGGGTTATGACTTATGCCAAAGGTGTCCAAGGGTTATTTGTGAATTGTTTGTTTGAGAAGCAGCCAATAATCATTTCCATTCCCGTGTTCATCAAGTTGATCGATTTGGTTTCTGAGAGTTGCGTTGAAATCATTATCAAAATGTCAGTTGCTGGATACAAGTTTTGGTTGTATCAACCCTTGGTCGACCATGTCTCTTTTCACTGTGATAGGACTTCGGCGACAGTTTCATATTTGTGATGACAAGACTATGATCCGTGTCGCAGTGTGCGCTGTGGTATGATCTAGTTTTGGTGACATCGTTCAGGTTGCATCGTCGAACCAGAACATCGTCTAGTTGATGCCATGTCTTGGATCTAGGGTGCATCCAGGATACCTTGTGGTGAGCTTTTCACTGTGTGTAGGTGATAGCGACACATGGTTGGAATTTAGCACTAGGCTCTTGGAGACGTTGTCCATTGTATTATATAAATTGTATATATATATATATATATATACATATATTATTATTATTATATGTATATATATAATATAATATATATAATACAATATATAATATAATATATGTATATATATATACATATATTATAATATATATATATATATATATTAAATGAATATATTGTAATTTTGTACCTGAGTGACAGACGTGACGTTGCCGGATATGGCGGCCGTAGCATTAGTTAGCAGACTCCCGGCAGTCGGTGTGGCCGCCTCCACTGGCGTCGTTGTCGTCCCGCTTAAGGTAACGTTAGTTGCACCCACGGCTGTTGTTGCTGCTGGAGCGTTGGTGGGTGTTGCTGGGGTCACCGCATATGTTGTGCTTGCAATTGTCGTCGTTTCGGTATCTGTCGAATTCACAGCTGTTGTTGGTTCCGACTTTACGGTATTTGTTGAATTCATAGATGTTGCTGGTTTCGACGTGACGGTATTTGTCGAATTCACAGGTGTTGTTGGTTTCGACGTGACGGTATTTGTCGAATTCACAGCTGTCGTTGGTTTTGTTGTGACGGTATTTGTCGAGTTCATAGCTAATGTTGGTTTCGACGTGACGGTATTTGTCGAATTCGCAGCTGTTGGTGGTTTTGACGTGACCGTGCCATTACTCACTGTTATGGTTGTGTTCATTTCGCCAGCTGATGTTTCAGGAGTGGTGACTGCCGGGGGATCTCCCCATTCTACACCTACAAAGACATCAGTGTAAATTGCACAAGAACAATTATTCAAAGGGAAACAATAGGCAATTGTGTGGGCCAATACACCTAAATGTATTAATACAATCTAAGTGTTTGCTACTACAATTAACAACATCACGTCTGGGGTTTACTTCCGAAATGAGTGAGTCTAGTGAAATCTCACAGTTCCCGGCAGCTGACATATTGAGACAAGTCCTGGATGCTTAGCCAATAAAGGCCTCGAGCTTCCTTGACCATGACGCTGCGGTGACGCGTCGAATGCTCATGTTTCCTCGAATACGCTAGCTGACGTTGATCGTATTCCGTAATATTCAGAGACACTCGTGTAACAACTTTTATGATGCCATACGTTGCACCATGCGAACATAACTGTTTAGTAGTAACACCGCCAAAACAAAACTAGAGTAGTATTGTTAGTCAGGCGACTGGCAAACTGGCAAGAGTAGGCATTGATGACGTCAGGCTTTCACGAATGGCACTGTATGTGTAATTTAAATTGTTTGCCTTCGACAATGTTATTCTAGTTAACTGCTGGCTAAGTATTCTTGATTATAGTTGTTAATGGTTCGAACTCTCTTAGATGCATATGCCCAAAATAAAGCCTTTCGTTTCCCTTTAAATCGCCATTCATGAATACAGAGCAGAACGCAAGAACATCAAAGCTGGTATCGAAGAAAGATCCCGTGGGAATAACGTCACTATTCCATTTAAATTGATCATGGTCAGTTTCATCACGAGATTATCCTACTCTTGGACATTATTTTCTGTACATCACGAACTACAAAAAACTTACTTAAATGTCTACAATTAATGCAGGTAAAAATCAACTGCGTTGGTCATCTATTTCCACGAGTTGGCATGGTATACATAACTCCACGCATGTTTCGAGTAATCGCATAGCGTGTACCAGGATTAATACATTAATTGAACAAACACATATGCCGTGTCTGCCAAATGGTGCTCAAACAAAAGAAAGAAATACGTTTACATTTGGCGACATTTGACCTGCCAGTGGAACTGTACGCGATATTATGATACCGTTGATCTCACCTGTAACAAACACCTGCACCTCGCAAACAGCATATCCATAAACATTTCCGCGTGTCGATATTTCCACATCGTAGCTTTCCGCTTTGCATTTCCACATTACAGTTGTATTTCGGTAGTTCATCTGGGACAAATGCGTGCAATTGCCGTAAGACAACTCCATCGTAAATGATTCATTTTGATGAACAAATTTGCCTACTACCACTGTCTGGACGATCGGGGCCTTGTATCCTAGCTGAACTGTCAAATTGTAGGAATACTTTCTCGTAAACATTACACATTTCTCGGTCAGGTTACCATCAACCAGCCGATTCTGATGATCCATTAAGTAGTTCGTGTTTTGATCTGATGTATTGTCACTCTTCCGTGTTGCCGCGTTCAACACTACAATGACAAAACAGGAGGCTGCCTTCAGCGCACGGTCATGACCGTAAACTAACGGAGGCATACCAAGGTTGGTATACTGCCGTATGCCAACCTTGAAACACCTTCCATGTTCCGAAGTTGCGCTTTGAGTCATGAATGCATGTTAGCATACGAAACGCATTTAATGTATTGAATCACATTTATGGGCCATCCTTAAACGCCATGCTATTTGTGAACATTTTTGAGATCCCCATCACCTGGCTTGCATGTACAGTCATCTAGAGTTATGTTCGTTTTAACAAAGATCCCCATCCCTCTATGGCGCACAGATCCATAATAATTACTATATTCATTGCGTGGTTGTATTGAATCGTTATTTACACGTAAATATAAATTTGCAAACATAAATAAAAAATAGAAGATCTACACATGTTGAAATCATAACGAAAGGCTGAAATGTAATACTATCTGTCTGATACAAACGTCTCGGCAACCAAAATTTGAAAAATCGACCGGCCTACCGATCGGCCGACAGACCGACCGACTCACCGACCGATTCACCGACCGACCGACCGACCGACCGACCGACCGACCGACCGACCGACTCACCGACCGACCGACCGACCGACCGACCGACCGACCGACCGACCGACCGACCGACCGACCGACCGACCGACCCACCGACCCACCGACCGACTGACCCACCGACCGATCGAACGGCCGAATGACCGAAATTCAAAACTACCGACACATACCACATACAATCACCACGTCCACCAATACAACTGCCACCGTCATCAGCTACCAGCGTCATCATCACCACCCTCACGACTAGTTAAACTACTTTGCTTACAGTAAACTTCGATCTGTACTTGGAAGTCACAGTGTGTCTGATTGAGAAAGACAATGACGCGACCTCTGAGATTGTTGTTGTTACCCATCAGGTGCAGCGAGTCACGTAGCCTCTCCACAGATGTGTAGTTTGTCACGTACACTGCAGTGTCAGTCTTGTTTACTATTGGTGAACATGACAATAGGCAATTGTGAACACCTTCCGTTCTTGGGAATTAATTAATACTTAGTTTCTGATGATGATGGTGTGTGTGTGTGTGTGTGTTTGTGTGTGTGTGTTTGTGTGTGTGTGGGCGTGTGTGTGTGTGTGTGTTCGTGTGCTAGCGTGCGAGCGTGCGTGTGTACGTGTGTGTCATCTGCGTAAACACATTCTGCAGTATAGGCCTATTTTGTGGCTTATTATCAAATTCATCAATATGGCCATATAATAAAACGTTGCCGGCACCTGTTCATCAGAAAAACGTTAAAATACACACACGGACACGCACACGTACCGTAACACGCGCACGCACACAACAACACACGCAAATGCACACATGACTGCGACATTTTAAAAATTGAACCTTTAACAAGATTTAACAAGATTGCCATCCAGAAAATTACTCTGGATGGCAGGTGGACAAGGAAGCCTTTTGGCTTATCGAGATTCCAATACTTTTTATCTACATGTATCCCGCCTTTTTAAGGTGTGTGTCGATTTTATTTTTAAACATATTCACGCCACTAGCACCAACACAATCAGGAGATAATCTGTTCCATTCATTTACAGTCCTTTGTGAGAATGAGAACTTTCTTATATCTAATCTACACTGCTCCTTTACTAATGTAGCTTCATGTCCTCTGGTCCTTCTATCTTTCTTAACTGCGAAAAAAATGTTTCTATCAATATTTTCATAACCATTCAATATTTTAAACACTTCTATGTGATCTCCTCTCAATGTCCTGGTCTCTAGTGTTGTTAAACCACATTCTTTTAGGCGTATTTCGTAACTAAGATCCCTCAGATTTGGTATCATTTTAGTCGCTCTCCTCTGTACTCTTTCTAGCATATCTATGTCCTTCTTGCGATATGGCCTCCATGCTTGTATACAATATTCTAAATGAGGCCTCACTATTGTTTTGTACAGCGGTACTATTAATTCTTTTTTCTTATACGCTATATTTCGCCTAATTAATCCAAGGATTTGATTTCCCTTTGACGCTGCAATTCCGCACTGCTCTGAAACCTTCATATCAGCACTAATGGTTAACCCTAAGTCCTTTTCTTAGAACAGTACCCCCCATTTTATATTTTACCTCTTCATTCCCATGACCTGTGTGGAGGCATTTACATTTCCCAAAATTGAACAGCATTTGCCACTTTTCAGACCATTTGATCAACCTGTCAAGATCATCTTGTAAATGCTGTCTGTCTCCATCACTTTTAATCCTTCTAAACACTTTTGTATCATCCGCAAATTTTAACACCTTGCTTGTTATATCATCGTCCAAATCGTTGATATATATTAAGAATAATATAGGTCCTAGTACTGATCCCTGTGGTACCCCACTCAATACCGATTTCCAGTTTGAAGCCTCCCCATCAACTACTACACGTTGTCTTCTGTCATTCAGCCATTTTTCTATCCAGTTTATTATACCATTTCCTATGCCATGGGCCTTTAGCTTAAGGAGTAATCTTTGATGTGGTACTTTGTGGAAAGCTTTTTGAAAATCTAAATAGATGATATCTACTGGTGATCCCTCATCTACCCACCTAGTGATGTCTTCCAAAAAACATAACATATTTGTTAAGCATGACCTCGCTTTTAAAAACCCATGTTGAGATGTGTTTATCAAGTTATGTTTAACAAGAAAATCCACCATGTGATCTTTAATTAATCTTTCTAATAATTTGCAAATCACTGATGTTAAACTCACTGGTCTATAGTTCTCTGACTTGTTTCTCGAACCTTTTTTAAATAACGGTATAATGTTTGCCTCTTTCCATTCTAAAGGAACCACTCCCTCTTCTAATGACAAATTGAAAACTGTTGCAAGCGGTACGCTAATTTGTTCTACAATTTTCAATAGTAGTTTGGGCGGAATCCCGTCCACTCCAGGTGATTTATTATCCTTCATAGCCCTTATTTTCTTAGCTACCATTTCCGAGGTTACAACTAACTGTCCTAAATAGTCTGAATCTGCCCCCTTGAACTTAGCCTCTGGTACTGGCAGTGAACTAATATCTTCCCTGGTAAACACTGAACTAAAATACTCATTCAGGTCTTCTGCCATTAAGAATCCCTCTGATATTGTATTTCCAGCACTATCTTCTAGAGGACCGACCTTATCCTGAACTTTCTGTTTGCTTCGAATATACGCATAAAAACTCTTACTGTCATGTTTTATATTACTAGCAAATTTTTTTTCATAGCTTCTCTTTGAATTTCTAATTTCAGCTGTAGCTTGATTAAGTGCTTCTTTATAAATGTTGTAGTCTTCATCATTTCCAGTACATCTATATGACTGCCACATCATTTGTTTATACTTAATTTTTCTAATGGCTTCTTTCGATAAGTGTTTCTTTTTAGACCGTTTCCCTTGTTTTTTGAAAGGTACAAATTTATCGACTATGCACTTAATTTCACTATTTAAGATATTCCAGCATTCGGTTGCTGTCTTATTCTTCAGTGTGTTATTCCAGTCTATCTTTGCTAAATACTTCCTCATGTCCTTATACCTTCCTTTGTGGAAATTTCTCCTATACTGCTTTTTACTATTCCTTTCTGATTTTACTTTGATGGTAAAATGTATCTGGTTGTGATCACTCCTCCCCAGTGGCTCACATATCTTGACATTGTCAACTAATTCTTTCTGTGAGGACAAAACTAAGTCTAACACATTCTCTCCCCTGGTTGGTTCTAGCACATGTTGAGAAAGGAAACTATCTTGTACTAAAACTAAAAACTTGTGGTCCTCACTCCCCATACTCTGTAGAGATTTCCATTGTATATGCCCATGGTTAAAGTCCCCCATAATAATACAGTTCCGTTTGCTTACTTCCCTTATAGCGTTTTGTATTTTTTCATTCTATTCTATGCTTATGTTTGGACTTCGATAAACTAACCCAACTGTTAACGTTGAGTTTCCTGTAACTATGTTACACCAAACAGCTTCTTCGCAATCTGCTTCTCTTTCTAATTTTATTTCATAAGCCTGGATAGATTCTTTAATATATAAAATAACTCCACCTCCCTTTCTTCCTATTCTATCTTTCCTAAACATTACATATCCTGTTAGTCCCAATTCGGCATCTGATATATCAGTGGTGGCCCACGATTCGGTTATACCTATTATGTGAGGGTCAATATCGTCTACCATAATGTTTAGTTCACTTCTTTTGTTTACTATGCTCCTTGCATTTAAACAAATGCATTTATATCCTGATTCAGAACAGTTTTCCAGGCTGTTCTTTGCCGATTTATTTCTGCTGTCTTTATCTATGCCTCCAGTTTCAGGCTTCTCTGTGAATCCCCCCTGCGAATCTAGTTTAAATAGATGCAGCCTGTCCCACTCTCAACAGATTGCAGCAAGTTCTCTGAGAAAACTGCTGCCTCCTTTCCACTTAGATGTAGGCCATCTCTCATGTACATATCTTCCCTCCCAACAAAGTATCCCCATAAATCTACGAATCCCACCCCCTCTTCTTTACACATCTGCTCAACTAGTGCGTTGATCGCCATCCTCTTGCAGTTTCTATATGTCGGCCCCCTTCCTCCCATTACTGGCTTGTTTTAAAAAAACTGATACTGTGACGTTGCATTTTATACTTACCTAGTGTGACATTTCTCAAGTAGACAACGTATCCCAAGTCGATGATGCAAGTGGTTTCAGAAAATCTCGATTTCAACGGCTGATGTGGATATTTAGGCGCCATACAGTGTGGAACTGTTGAAATAAACAGCTAAAGAGTACGAGTCATACTTGTGATTATATGATAAATAATACAAATAATAAAGAACAAATTCTGAAGTTGGCTGACTTGGTAGAAATTATAATGCTTTATATTTTTAAAGCTCATCAGATGAATAGTCCAAGGTTATTTGTCAAGCGTGATAATAAGCAACATATACGAAGGGACAAACAGTTTTTCTGAACCCGTGCATCAACTTATAGAAGGTATATGTTTTTAATATATAAATATATATACATGTATATATATATATATATATATATATATAGTTGTCGTTTGTTGTTCCTGCATATTGTAACCCCACGCAACGCAATATATATATATACATGTATATATATACAGAGGCAGGCTTCAGGAAAAACAGAGGCACAAGGGACCACATATTCAATCTGAGAATGTTGATACAGAAATTCAGAGAGATAAATAATGATCTAAGAATATGCTTCATCGACTATTCCAAGGCTTTCGACTGTGTGAATCATCAGATGATGTAGAAAACGCTCAGCGACATGAACTTCCACCCAAAGATAATCGCCCTCTTAAAATCACTTTATAGCAACCAACAAGCAGTAGTCAGGCTGGAAAACACAACTACAGAAACTTTTACAGTGGGAAAAGGAGTAAGACAAGCATGTATTTTATCTCCATACCTATTCAACCTCTACACTGAAGACATAATGAGAGATGTAGAATTAGATGACAGAAGTACAAGATACGATGAGGTGAATATTCATGGACATAGAATCAGAGACCTACGATACGCAGACGATACCGCACTCCTGTCCACTACAACAATCGGCCTAACAAACCTAATCATGTCTGTAAAAGAACTCAGTGAGAAAAAGAGCTTGTTACTTAATGTGAAGAAAACAAAGATCATGGACACTGACAAATGCATTGAAAAAACAGAAATTGCAATCAACGGGGAGCCAGTTGAAAATGTGAACCACTACGAATACCTTGGAGCAAGACTACAAGGAGACGGCAAGACATCATCAGAGATCAGAAGAAGAATAGCCATAGCAACGCAGAAACTAAATAATCTTAAAAATTTAGGGAAAGGACAAAACATACCAACAAAGATAAGAATAAAAAAAACCTGCGTTTTCCCAACAGCTCAATACGGGAGCGAAACGTGGACACTGAACAAAGAAGACATGAGAAGAATACAAGCGTTTGAGATGAAATGCTACAGAAAAGTCCTAAGAGTGCTATGGATAACAAGAACAACCAATGCAGAGATCCTTAAAAAATTAGACATAAAGAACTGCCAACTAGTGAACAGAATAAAAGGACTAAAACTGAGTTATTTTTGACACATAAAAAGACATAATTCCTTAGAGAAAACTGTCCTAGAAGGCAAAGTGGAGGGAAAGAGAGGAAGGGGAAGACCAAGGAGAAGATGGGAGCAGGACATCAGCGACTGGCTGAAAGACGACATCGTGAGAGCAGGGAGACAAACGACAGACAGAGCAGCGTATCGTGGGACCATCTGGGCAGCTACGTCTCGCAGAGATGTGCTGAAATGAAGAAGATATATATATATATATATCAAAACTCGTTTTAATGGGTTTATGCGGGCATATCAGCACGAAAGAGTTCCTGAGCAGCATTACAGAAGTGATTAGGCTGCGTAGACATATCAGCGCCTAGCTAGGCGTCATCTTTGTTTACATTTGTCGAAGACAAAGGAACCAGGTCAGTTCGTTCACCATCGCAACGATTTTACGTTTACTAAACGGTTTGTTTTTACGGTTTGACAAACTTTAATTGCCAGTTGATTCGATTACGTGTGATTAATATATCAGATGTTGTTCTTTTTGGAGATAGCTTATTACGTCGACTTAACAATAGTTTGAACGGCCCTTGGTTCAACTTTGGACTAATTCCGTCTGAGCTGCAGACTCACTTTGCGGCCCGCGGGGGTGCCCCAGTCCGGTTTTCATTCCAACGCCAAGTTATTGACAAGATAGCTCAGGTTCATCCATCGGCCGTTCTAATACAAATTGGCGAAATTGACATCGATTCTATCACTTTCGACCACACGATAACGACCTTAGCGAGATATTTGTTTCTGTACCCAATGGCTGATTGAAGGATGTCCCGTCGGACAAGTGGGTATTATGCAACTTTTGCCTCGGCTGCATACACGACACATTCCATTGCCCGTGTAAAGCCGCGGTATTGGCCAGGTCAATGACGAACTAGTCTAAAGTTACTCTGTGGCACCAGCGCATGTTTCTTCTGGCGTCACAAAGGATTGAAAGATGGCATAGTCGAGTCCCTGTGCCGCGATGGCGTCCATCTAAACAGCGCTGGTATGCGCAAGTGTATTTACTCCGTGCGCGGCGCTACGCTGCAAGCCGTTAAGCTACGCTTCCATATGTACGGATGCGGCATGCGGATGCGGCATGCTGCAGGCGGGTGCGTCATGCGTAGTGCGTTTTCGTGATTCCATGCGTGCTGAACGCAATGCGTTTTCTCTTTCCGCTTCCGTCTAGGTGGCGTGTACATTCAGCATAAGAATATAAAATAGGGTGATGTGTGACGAACATGGTCTCCAAGCACTTCACAATGTTCAGAGCATTCGTGTTGCGCATCCACACTACTTCTGGCCACCTGAGGAAATAGTGGACGACTACCAGAAGACTCGGCAGTGGTCACAGAGATCAGTTGCGATGTCACCCCAAGTCCCTGTGGCATCGGGGTCGACATTATTGACTCGAGACTTGGTCGGGCACCCACCAATTGGCATGGATAACATATCCTTGACAAGAGATTCAACTACCTTGTCCATTCTCGGCCACCACACTTCCTACCTCAATCTGGCCTTCGTGCGCATAATGCCTTGGTGTCCTTCGTGAGCCAGAGCCAAGCCTTGTCTTTGCAATTTCTTTGGGAGCACGATGCGACTTCCTCTCATCTCAATCTGCCCCAACCACCCACAACTGATCACGCACGGTCTTGAACACTGTATGCTCAAGGTCAGTCCAGTTGTCTTCTTGGACTCCACGTCGTACATCTAATAACGTCGGATCTTCGGCCGACTCGCGTTCGATCTGCTAGGCCGTCTGCTCCGGTAAAAGAGTCCATCACAACTGAGTAGGTGTAGTTTTCGACACTGATGCAAGACTCTGTCTCGCTTCCTTCTATTGGCAGTCTACTCAGCCCAGATGCGGAATTTACAATCATGTGATGTACTTGATCTGGAAACTGTATTGCTGTAGGCTTAACAGCTATCTCTCCAGACTCGCGTTAGGTGGCTTAGCCTGTCCTCCGTACACTTGTATCAGGGGCTTCTGATCTGTGTGTACTTCAAACTCTCTGCCGTAGAGATACAGATGGAACTTTTCACATGCCAACTTCAAGGCTAAGGTTTCTCTCTCAAATTAGGAATGCCTGTTTTCTGGGTCACAATGATTCATACTGACATGAAACACTGTTTTTGTACTGGCCATATTTTTGCCTTTGTTGAAGGCAGCTCACAGACCAACAGGCGAGGCATCAGTCACGAGGCGCATGTTTGCGAGTAGCCTGTAGTAGGCCGTGGTCGGTGCCTCCGTGAGTCATCTCTTGACTTCGTCGAACGCCTTCTGTTCTTGCTGGGTCCATGTCCACTTCACTTTGTCATGAGTCAGCTCCAACAGCGGCTGTGTGACCGTAGCAAAGTCTGGAATGAACTTGGAGCTGAACATTGGTGAACCCAAAAAGCTTCTTCCTTCAGCTGTGTTTTTTGGGCTTTGGCGCTGCTTCCATTGCCTTGGCCTTGTCATCCGTCACCTGTAGACCTTTGTCGGACGTGGTGTGACCAATGAAGTTAACCTTCCTCAATCTGAAATTAAGTTTTTCGAAGTTTAACGTAAGACTGTTTTTGCAAACTTCTTCACAATACCCAGCTATCGCTCATCGTGCTGGTCGTCATCGACGCCTCCAATGATAAGATCATCGTGGATATTCAACGCTCCAGGACAGTCCTGCACCACCTGTCTGATGGTGTGGTTGACTTTCTCTGAGGCCATGTTAACTCCGAATACAAGGCGTTAGTATATGTACAGACCATTCGGTGCTGCGAATATGGTAATATCCCGGGAGTCTGGGTGAAGGTCCACCTGATGGAACGTCATGTTCAAGTCGATCTTTGTGAACACTTTCATTTCCCCCGTCTCTCGCACTGTCTCTTCTACTGTGGGGATGGTCTGTCGCTCCCTTGTTATGGCTCTGTTCGCCTCTCGCATATCCAGGCACACCCGGACATCTCCATTCGCCATCTCCACAGTGACATGGGGATTCACCCAAGTAGTAGGCTAAGAGGCCATGATTTCTGATATCAGCCAAGTTGCGTAAAATGACGTCATTTTCTCTATCTTTTAATATGGACGCATTCTGACTGACTTAGTTTTATCCAAGGTGTTTTTCGGCCCCCTACCCTATGTTTTTTTGTTTGTTGTTGAGATAGTACTAATACTAACCCGAACACCAACTACAAACAACTGGAAGAGAGTCATCATCAGCTGTTGACAGCCAACTACAAGAAGCGTAAGAATGACGGCGAGACCGTCCTGTCACTGACACAGGACAAGGAAGATCTCGACCGCCGCGTCGCACAACTCAGTGGCCAGGTGGCAACACTGAACTCACAGAAACTGAGTGTGGAGGAACAAGTCGCTGAATTGGAACACCAGGTGGATGCACTGGAGCAGGAGGCTCTCGAGAAGTTCACAAGTTACTTGTACGGCCGATCGTTTGTACTCCAAACGGATCAACAGTTGTCTTTTCTGTGTATTTCACAATCATCCAATCCCAGGCTAATCCGATGGGCCTTGAAGCTTCAACCGTACCGATTTAGGATTGAGGCTATTCGAGGAAAGGAAAATTTGGGAGCAGACTTTTTTAACTGGTCCGGTGTGGAGGACGTCTAAG
Source organism: Escarpia spicata (assembly GCA_963995525.1). Lineage (NCBI taxonomy): Eukaryota > Metazoa > Annelida > Polychaeta > Sabellida > Siboglinidae > Escarpia > Escarpia spicata. The sequence continues at coordinate 13,504,728 of OZ023209.1, read as the reverse complement.
CGAGTGTTCAAACGGACAGATAGAATTTATATTTTATGAATGACTTATGACAGAGTCTCAGTCTGGTTGGTCCTTGAGTAGGGACGTTCTTGTATTTTCTGAGAAGGCCAGACATTCGAAAGAATACGTATGCCAAGTAAGATTAAGTTGGTGGAACGACTATATTTATAGTAAGAAGTTAATTGATGAGTTTATTGTTCAGACAAATTCTAAAAGGCCGGGGATAAGTTGTAACAAATTTGGCTCATGTATTGGCGGCACTAAATGTGACTGACTAGTAACAAAGGTCCAGGTGCAACAAGGATGGGTACAACATGAACATGACACAACACAGGAGCTTTCATGTGGGAATCCAAGTGGAATATCCATTTAATAAGTTGAATAAACCGAATAAATAATACAAATATTAGTTGGTCAACTATTAAAGATTTCCTCGTACAAAGTAATGTATCACATGTACAGGTACGTACACATATAAACATATGTACAGGTACGTACACATATAAACATATGTACAGGTACGTACACATATAAACATATGTACAGGTACGTACACATATAAACATATGTACAGGTACGTACACATATAAACATATGTACAGGTACGTACACATATAAACATATGTACAGGTACGTACACATATAAACATATGGTATAGGAAGTAATAACAAAGTCGGGAAGTCCGGTATAATTAATCATCGGGATAACGAGCATTTACGCACCCCGATTGCAGGGGTATGCCAGGGGGATGCAACACCCAACCCCGGCATTTCCGACGACTATGAATGTCGAGGCGTAGCTGGCTACTATGACTACACGAGGAAGATACGGCCGTATCTCGGCACGACGGTCGTCGAGGTTCGTCACGTGAAGAAACCGGACGGTCCATGGAGGACATCGACAGGCGTCACGTGATGAACGAACGTATACGGCAATACGATGGTACACGGTGGGCGTCGATAGGCGTCATGCGGAGAACGAACGTGGCGAAGATCAATAATGAGACGATACTCTGAATTGTCGATTTGTCGATAAGTGGGGGAATGCGAACTGCGAAACTCACCCCTAGTCTTCACGGTGTATAAGAGACGGCACGAATCAGCTGTATCGGCAGCAACAACCAATCTTGTCAGTGAGCGATAATTGACGAACCGATGCTCTCGGCTTCGAAGTTCTTCAATCTTGTTGAGCTAAGACGGTTCTCACTGGAAATTATCCCAATTATCTAAACGCAACAATTAAACAAAGTTGTATGCATTTAAAATATCGATGAAGTTACAACTTCTAGACACGGGCGGCAAAACACGTCGAGACTAGTCCCATGTCTTGGAGACAATAATTATATTATAACACATCCTCCCAGCATTGATGTCTGACTATAGCCAGTAGCAAAACTTAACACAAACTGAATCATCCCAGAAACTGCGCTTCCGAATCTGTAGAACCTCGGTCAGACTATTCAATTAGTTGGGTTTAAAATAAACATTCTTGCATAACAGACACACAATCGTCAACTCCAGAACATTCTCAAATTAGCTCACATCTGAATTTAATATCATCAGAATCCATGAATCGAGACAGTTACAACGATAATAATAACATATCTTAACGTTCAGACATAGGTGCGAAACATTTATTCGCACCTGCCCGGCGCGAAAAAACAACCTTTGTAATTCACGCTACTAACTTCTTCTAATGTCACTAAAAAAGTGATTTACAATAACACCACATTATCAGTTAGGTTATACATGTTCTACTCGCACTAAATTTGACGTTCCTAATGGTAAAATTTGATAACAACTAATCAAAAAGAATTTGTTAGCCAGCCGATAATATGATTTGCGCTTTGGTCGCAAGACGGCCCTAGTGTAACATTTTCCATTCAAGCACCCGACGGATGGCAGCACCATACAAGAGTATTCCTGTCTAATGTATTGATTAACCCTTTAATTCTGAGCCAGACTAATTCTACTCAAACCTATTTGTGAAAGTTATACTGCTCGCCAAATTGCGCTTAATTTGATGTGCTTCCAATCTGAACATTGCACCTGTGAAATATACAAAGCATTCAAACTGTCAACACAGCTGTTGCAGAGACAGGCGAAGCTAACTGCAACTGTCTGGATTTGGTCGCGAGCCAACTAATTGAACGAACTTCACGTTGATAACAACCTCTACCAGAAACGGATGGGACTTATCGTTCTGACAACTATAATTCGGTTGCTGTATATAGGCCGCCGCCGTCTGACTTATCGTTCTGACAACTATAATTCGGTTGCTGTGTATAAGCCGCCGCCGTCCGACTTATCGTTCTGACACCTATAATTCAGTTGCTGTATATAAGCCGCCGCCATCTGACTTATCGTTCTGACAACTATAATTCGGTTGCTGTGTATAAGCCGCCGCCATCTGACTTATCGTTCTGACAACTATAATTCGGTTGCTGTATATAAACCGCCGCCGTCTGACTTATCGTTCTGACACCTAGAATTCGGTTGCTGTGTATAAGCCGCCGCCATCTGACTTATCGTTCTGACAACTATAATTCGGTTGCTGTATATAAACCGCCGCCGTCTGACTTATCGTTCTGACACCTAGAATTCGGTTGCTGTGTATAAGCCGCCGCCATCTGACTTATCGTTCTGACACCTAGAATTCGGTTGCTGTGTATAAGCCGCCGCCATCTGACTTATCGTTCTGACAACTATAATTCGGTTGCTGTATATAAACCGCCGCCGTCTGACTTATCGTTCTGACACCTAGAATTCGGTTGCTGTGTATAAGCCGCCGCCATCTGACTTATCATTCTGACAACTATAATTCGGTTGCTGTATATAGGCCGCCGCCGTCTGACTTATCGTTCTGACAACTATAATTCGGTTGCTGTGTATAAGCCGCCGCCGTCCGACTTATCGTTCTGACACCTATAATTCAGTTGCTGTATATAAGCCGCCGCCATCTGACTTATCGTTCTGACAACTATAATTCGGTTGCTGTGTATAAGCCGCCGCCATCTGACTTATCGTTCTGACAACTATAATTCGGTTGCTGTATATAAACCGCCGCCGTTTGACTTATCGTTCTGACACCTAGAATTCGGTTGCTGTGTATAAGCCGCCGCCATCTGACTTATCGTTCTGACAACTATAATTCGGTTGCTGTATATAAACCGCCGCCGTCTGACTTATCGTTCTGACACCTAGAATTCGGTTGCTGTGTATAAGCCGCCGCCATCTGACTTATCGTTCTGACACCTAGAATTCGGTTGCTGTGTATAAGCCGCCGCCATCTGACTTATCGTTCTGACAACTATAATTCGGTTGCTGTATATAAACCGCCGCCGTCTGACTTATCGTTCTGACACCTAGAATTCGGTTGCTGTGTATAAGCCGCCGCCATCTGACTTATCATTCTGACAACTATAATTCGGTTGCTGTATATAGGCCGCCGCCGTCTGACTTATCGTTCTGACACCTATAATTCGGTTGCTGTATATAAACCGCCGCCGTCTGACTTATCGTTCTGACACCTAGAATTCGGTTGCTGTATATAGGCCGCCGCCGTCTGAACCTATTGTTCTGACCTTTATAACTGGGTAGTATTTAGCAGACATAGCCGTATACTGTGTATTAGATCTGGTATTGGTAGGGTTTTCCGCATATAATAAACTGTGAAAACGTATAACCTGACTTATCATTAGTACGACTGAGTGAGTGAACGTGTGCCCATGTGCTTCCCTGCCGACCGCTCGCCCCAAACGCTACATTAATAACAACCTCTACCAGAAACCGATTGGACAAGACCGCTTTACCCTGAATCCAGATATGAGGCCTTGATGTTGGATAATTTACAGGTCTGTACAGTGATGTATTTGTTCACTTTGGGGTGTTTTTCGACCTGCGACTTCAAGCTCCCCAATAACTCTAAACACATCCCATTCAAACTGACAAAAACATCTGCACATTCCCTTCAGGCTCACAGAAACCTTCGACAGCATCTTTGAAGGTAAACATCTTAAAATACCCCCACACCCCTTGTGTTGTTTTCAAGTGGAAAACGTTTCCTTCAAACGAGATTCTTTTACCCCAGGGATCGGCTTAAAATGCGGCCCACGGGCCAAATGCGGGCCAAGTGCGGCCCGCGGAGGTATTTAATTTTTTTTTCACAATGCGGCCCGCGGGATGAAAACAGTGGTTGTAGCTTTCGTGGTTGGAAGAACCGCTGCATCATCCCTGAAGAAAGCCTAAATGCCAAGTATGTGAAAATGCTGAACATACTGAGAGTCATCGTGAAAATGTTTTCATCAGTTAGCTTTTCCAGTTCGTCTTCGCTTCCGACTACTCCAGTGGTAGAGACAACTGCGAAGCGCAAAGCTGAGTGTCTTACTTATGTCAGGATACACATTGGGGAGTTGCCTTTTGTCAACCCGCTTTACATGGAACTCGACGATGCGCCTTAATCTGTGCAGATAGAGTTCCACGAACTACAACGCGGCTCTATGACACTCAAAACTACTGCCAAAGTGTTGACGCTTGTATAGTTTTACGTGATATATTTGTCGATGGAACAGTTTCCTGATCTGATCAACCACGCCAAACTCATTGTCAATCTGTTTGGTGGCGTAGGAACTGCACCAGTTGTCCGACTCGTCATGATGATGTCATTTGTGTGCCACGAATACTGACCATGAACAATGAATGCAGTTTAATTATTGTCCAATTGTTGTACACAATTAGACGTTCATGTTGGAAGGTAATAATAAATCTTATTCGTAAATGATTAAATGATTAAATGGTAATAATTTGTAAATTAAGTTTCAAAGTTTAGAGACAAGATTGTTTATATTCATATTCCAACCATAACATAATGTACCGGTTCCCTCGAGGATTATACTTACGATCATCAATATACAATACAGTCATTTGCAAAAGTTTAAGACCAGGCACGATTTTGAAGCATTTTACGGTATGGCATTAGATTGCATCATATAATGTCTGGATTGCATTATCCTATTTGGGTCTTGAAGCAGTATGCCTAGTCAGTACTTCCAGGTCATTTGTCTGCTGCTGTCAGTATCAATTAGGTGTTTTTCAGTTTTGTCTTCATCCCTGAAATGGGCAAAAAATCGTCTTTGACAGAGGTTCTAAGGGCACAAATAGTGACTCTACATGGAGGAGGATACACGGAAAGAGACATTAATGCTAAATTACGTTATTCCAAGACAGCCGTGCACAACGCCATCGTCAAATTCAATACTGATGGCACTTTTCGTGACAGTAAAAGGAGTGGTCGTCCACGGGAAATTACGCTCAGGGTTGATCACGCAATGAGACGCATCGTGATGCGCTCGCCAATGAGCACATGCAAGAAAATTCGGGCTGCTTTACGCTTAAAAGGTACGGAAATAAGTCTCAGTACTGTTTCGAGACGTATCAGCAAGGAATTTGGGCTCAAGTCCCGCAAGCCGGCCCGGAAGCCACGCCTGACACCTGTGATGAAAAAAAGAGACTGGACTTTGCCAGACGACATTGCCACTGGACTCTCGCGCAGTGGAAGAAAGTGTTGTTCTCAGATGAATCGACCATGCAACAATTTATACCTCGCAAGAGGCACGTTATGCGGCCAGTAGGTAAGCGATTTGATGAGAAATATACAGCAGCCACAATGAAACACCCGCCAAGTCAGATGATTTGGGGTGCCATGTCATGTTTTGGCCCTTCTGGTCTGTATTTTATTCCACCTAACACCACTATGAATGGACCTAGGTACGTGGAGTTGCTGAAGGAGAAGCTGAAACTGCATATGGACATCCACAAATGTACGATTTTCATGCAAGATGGCGCTACTTGTCACCGATCCAAGGTAGCCACTGATTTCCTCAAGAAGAACAAAGTCTCCGTGCTGGAATGGCCTGGGAACAGCCCAGATCTAAATCTCATTGAGAACCTGTGGACTATAATGAAGGATAAGGTGGCAGACAAACAACCATCAAACGCTCAAAACTTGAAACAAGCTATCAAGGACGTTTGGGTCACCGAAATCACCCACTGCGAATCTCTGGTTTCTATCATGCCACGTCGCATCCAGGCGGTCATTGACAGCAAAGGAGGCCACACTAAATACTGAAAAGTAGAGACACTGACACTTTTGGACGACATAAAGTTTCATATTATGTTGTACTATGTTTATTTGGTGAAATAAACTGATGTTATGTGAAGGCCAAAAAATCATAGTTTTGTATAATTTCTTCAAAAAATCGTGCCTGGTCTTAACCTTTTGCAAATGACTGTAGTATATCTGTGGAACGCTGACTTAGTCCACCTCATCTGTTTAGCCCTCCATTCAAAAAGGTTGCTGGCCCCTGTTTTTCCCCATGGGTTAAAACAAAATAAGGGTTCAGCTGGGGTGCTGCTGAGGTGCTAGAATGTTTTATCCCTATACCCACCATGTGTCGGTTCGCACAACATGGCACGCCCAACATATACGGGCCTGATTTAACAGGAGAGCCTGAACCAGAATCCGTGCAGAGCTTCGTGTTAGCGCTAGGGTGTTTCCACGTGTGACCGAGGACAACAGGGGTCTGTATGGCCGACTACCATGTACATAATCCAGAAGATGTGAAACTATTACATGATAACAGGATAACAGTTTATGCGTTTCTGGAGACACTCTTGGGCATGACGTGTATCTTCTATAACGGTGACCATTAGCAAATAGAACTGGTGTCAAACAAAGGTGACTGATTAAACATGCACCGAGTCATTCGTGCAGTCTACGTGACATTTATGAGGTGGTATTCAGAACTTGGACGAGGAACCATTACATAATTACACCAACGGTCCACGAGCCGACGAAATGTCAACGTGCCATGTGGTATACGCGATGGCGCGACTAGTGGAACTTCCAGCATAGTGGAGGATAGTTGCTGAAGTGGAACAGTATGACTGAACTTGGAAGATTCTGTGGGGAGAGACTTGGCGAGAGTGGAGAAGGAGAGCGAGATATATGAAGGAGTGGAAAAGACTCCTAGGGGAAACGGTGCGAGACGCAAACGTCGAGGCCCAGTATCGAGGCCAGCCTTACCTCTTACGGCAGACACAAAGCAATAGCAATCTATGTATGGGAAGTTCAAACACTACCATGTTAAACGACTGCAACCTTGAAATAAAATACCCGTTTGGTTTCAACATAATATAAGACTATTGTTAAGTTCGATAGATTAGATAGTGTAAGTCATTTCCCAGAGTAAGCGTGTTTCTAGCATGAGTGTAGTAAAACAATTTACACAATGATAAATCTAATCACTGAGCTAAGTTTTATAACATTAATCATGGTTCAATTTTACTGTTGAAGTGACCACGAATATGAACGTATTTCTTGCAATATTTGTTTACAGTTTTTAAATGATTACGTAAACAACAAGATAAAATTATACTTTCTATAAGTGACTTTTTAGAATGCAGTGATATCAGTGTATCTTATATATTAACGCACTGATATCAGTGTATCCTATATATTAACGCAGTTATATCAGTGTATCCTATATATTAACGCAGTGATATCAGTGTATCCTATATATTAACGCAGATATATCAGTGTATCCTATATATTAGCGCAGTGATATAAGTGTATCCTATATATATTAACGCAGTGATATAAGTGTATCCTATATATTAACGCAGTGATATCAGTGTATCCTATATACTAAAGCAGTGATATCAGTGTATCCTATATATTAACGCGGTGATATTAGTGTATCCTATATATTAACGCAGTGATATCAGTGTATCCTATATATATTAACGCAGTGATATCATTGTATCCTATATATTAACAAAATGATATCAGTGTATCCTATACATTAACGCAGTGATATAAGTTTATCCTATATATTAACGCAGTGATATCAGTGTATCCTATATATTAATGCAGTGACATCAGTGTATCCTATATATTAGCGCAGTGATATAAGTGTATCCTATATATATTAACGCAGTGATATAAGTGTATCCTATATATTAACGCAGTGATATCAGTGTATCCTATATACTAAAGCAGTGATATCAGTGTATCCTATATATTAACGCGGTGATATTAGTGTATCCTATATATTAACGCAGTGATATCAGTGTATCCTATATATATTAACGCAGTGATATCATTGTATCCTATATATTAACAAAGTGATATCAGTGTATCCTATACATTAACGCGGTGATTGTAGTGTATCCTATATGTTAACGCAGTGATATCAGTGTTTTCCTATATATTAACGCAGTGATATCAGTGTATCCTATATATTAGCGAAGTGATATCAGTGTATCCCATATATTAGCGCAGTGATATAAGAGTATCCTACATATTAACGCAGATATATCAGTGTATCCTATATATTAACGCAGTGATATCAGTGTATCCTATATATTAACGCAGTGATATCAGTGTATCCTATATACTAATGCAGTGATATCAGTGTATCCTATATATGAACGCAGTGATATAAGTGTATCCTATATATTAGCGCAGTGATATCAGTGTATCCTATATATATTAACGCAGTGATATAAGTGTATCCTATATATTAACGCAGTGATATCAGTGTATCCTATATACTAAAACAATGATATCAGTGTATCCTATATATTAACTCGGTGATATTAGTGTATCCTATATATTAACGCAGTGATATCAGTGTATCCTATATATATTAACGCAGTGATATCATTGCATCCTATATATTAACACAGTGATATCAGTGTATCCTGTATATTAACGCGGTGATTGCAGTGTATCCTATATATTAACGCAGCGATATCAGTGTATCCTATATATTAACGCAGTGATATCAGTGTATCCTATATATTAGCACAGTGATATCAGTGTATCCTATATATTAACGCAGAGATATCAGTGTATCCTATATATTAACGCAGTGATATCAGTGTATCCTATATATTAACGTAGTGATATCAGTGTATCCTATTTATAAGCGCAGTGATATCAGTGTATCCTATATATTAACGCAGTGATATCAGCGTATCCTATTTATAAGCGCAGTGATATAAGTGTATCCTATATATTAACGCAGTGATATAAGTTTATCCTATATATTAACGCAGTGATATCAGTGTATCATATATACTAATGCAGTGATATCAGTGTATCCTATATATTAACGCAGTGATATCAGTGTATCCTATATACTAGCGCAGTGATATCAGTGTATCCTATATATATTAACGCAGTGATATAAGTGTACCCTATATATTAACGCAGTGATATCAGTGTATCATATATACTAAAACAGTGATATCAGTGTATCCTATATATTAACGCAGTGATATTAGTGTATCCTATATATTAGTGCAGTGATATCAGTGTATCCCATATATATTAACGCAGTAATATAAGTGTATCCTATATATTAACGCAGTGATATCAGTGTATCCTATATATTAGCGCAGTGATATCAGTGTATCCTACATATTAACGCAGTGATATAAGACCATATGCCAATTTTCGTCCTGTGTGACAACAGCACTTATGCGGTTATTAACGATGATCCAACATATAAATATAACAGAACGTTAGATGAGGACTCATTAAACAAATTTAAGCACGATTTAAATTATGCAAACTGGGACACTGTAATGAACGAGTCAAACCCTGATTTAGCATTCTCGCGCTTTATGCAAATACTAAATAATACTTATAACGATGCCTGTCCTGTAAAAACTACAACGTATTCAGGAGAGACAAAAAAGAATGATAAACCTTGGTTATCAAGAGGGCTAACAAATGCTTGCATAAAGAAGAATAACATGTACTTAGCGTTTCTAAAAAGTAGGACAGAATTAACAGAAATCCGCTACAAAAATTACAAAAATAAGTTAACAAAATTGTTACGTCTAGAAAAGAAAAAATATTACAGAAAAAAACTCGACGATTGTAAGACTAATATAAGGGCAACTTGGAAAACTCTTAACAGCATAATAGGTAAAAGAAACTCTGATACCACATATTTGAAAAAGTTTCATGTTGGCGATAACATAGTAGTATTAGAAAATAAAGAAATAGCTAATCATTTTAACAATTTCTTCGTCGATATAGGTACTAAATTATCCAACCTCATAGAACCCTGCCCGGGAACAAAGCCAACCGACTTTGTAAAACGTACTGTATCACAATCAATGTATATGTCCCCCGTTACTGAGCAAGAAGTACTCGAAATTGTGTCTGGATGCAAAAGTAAAACTTCATACGGACCTGATGAAATCAGCATGAAAACAGTTAAGCATGTAATAAAGCAAATTGTACAACCGCTAATCCACATTTTTAACAGATCTTTGATCAGCGGATCATTTCCAAATGATATGAAATTAGCAAAAGTCATTCCTATATTTAAGTCAGGAGATCGTTTTCAGTTTTCTAATTATAGACCTATATCTCTCTTATCCCAATTTTCAAAAATACTTGAAAAAATATTCAACAAAAGGCTAAGGTCTTTCATTGAAACACAACACATATTGACAGATGGGCAGTATGGCTTCAGAAGTAATCACTCAACTTCACTAGCTTTAACAGAATTTGTCGAAAAAATTACATCCGCAATGGATAAATGCCAAAGCACGATTGGGGTCTTTATCGACCTAAAAAAAGCCTTTGACACTGTTGACCACAACATACTGCTAAGTAAACTGCAATGCTACGGAATCAGGGGTCTGGCTCTGGCCTGGATAAAAAGCTACTTAACCAACCGTAGACAATATGTATGCTATAACAACAGTAACTCAGAACAAAAGGAAATCAAGTGTGGAGTCCCGCAAGGTTCAATCCTTGGCCCGTTATTATTTATTCTGTACATAAATGACATGTGTGAAGTCTCAAAATTGCTTGACATTATTTTGTTTGCTGATGATACAAACATTTTTTATTCCGCTAGTAACACAGCTGAAGTAAGCACTGTTATTAACAACGAACTAAAAAAACTAGACCTGTGGTTTCGAGCGAACAAATTATCACTTAATGTGAACAAAACACATTTTATAATGTTCAACAATAAAAAGCAACCTAGAACAGGTGTGAATATAGTTTTGAATGGGAAAAACATTGAGCAGGTATCATATACTAAATTCCTTGGAGTAACCATTGACGAAAACGTAACATGGAGAGAACACATAAAAATGGTTGAATCAAAAGTATCAAAAAACATAGCAGTTTTGTATAAAACTAGGCATGTTCTTGATTGTCAAGCGTTACACACATTATATAATTCACTTGTTGAACCACATATGTCATATTGCTGTGAGATCTGGGGAAATACTTATCAATCTAGACTTAGAAAACTATTTATGTTACAGAAAAAAGCTATACGGATTATTTATAATCTTAATTATCATGATCATACATCTGTATTTTTCCATCTCTCAAACATGCTTAAATTTCATGATTTAGTTAAATACAAGACTATGATCATACTTTATAAAGCAAACAACCATTCTTTAAATGGTCGTGTTCAAGCATTATTTGAACCAACCGCAGCTATCCACATACATGATACAAGACAAAGCAAACTTTTCTATGTTAAAAAGACAAACACCACCCTCCGACTGCTGTCAATCACCGTCAAGGGTATAAAAACGTGGAACAATTTACCAAATAAATTGACTCAGCTTCCAAGTTTAACACAATTTAAAAAAGCAATCAAGTTGTCATTACTTTCTACATATTTGTGAATTGTTAATTGAAGGTGACGTTTTGTTAAACCCATGAAATAGTAACACAAGCACTATAGTAAACAGTCTATAAAATTATATGAGTTGTGAATATTATTTTGTGATTTATTTATAATTCCTGTTGTATTTATTCAGTTTTCATAGTTCGAGTAGGGCATAGCAACACATAAGTCTATGACTTCAGCTATGTCCTTTCAGCAGCAGCAGCAGCAAACCATACTGTGCATGTATTATGTTGTTGTTGTTGAATAAACGTTCATTCAATTCAAGTATCCTATATATTAACGCAGTGATATCAGTGTATCCTATATAGTAACGCAGTGATATAAGAGTATCCTATATATTAACGCAGTTATATCAGTGTATCCTATATATTAACGTAGTGATATCAGTGTATCCTATATATTAACGCAGTGATATCAGTGTATGCTATGTATTAACGCAGTGATATCAGTGTATCCTATAAATTAACGCAGTGATGTCAGTGCATCCTATATATTATGTGCTGATATCAGTGTATCTTACATATTAACGGGACAAATTGATTAACACTTTTAATTTTATTTTGAACCTACTTACAGAATGCTCTCACGTGTAGTTCACAAATGCGTAGATTCTTATCAAGGTGTAGGTAATGACTTTCATTCACCGGTATTTGGTGGTCAGGCCTGTAGATCATAGCGCCATTGCTCATATTAACGATGATGAGGTTGTTTTCTCCAGTATTGAGGATCACCAATAATTATTATATGTGTCTGTTCCACATTCTGTTTGTATTAATTGATATAATATTCTTAAGAATATATAAATATATGCTGAAGGAATAGGGCCAGCAAAATGTTGCCCAATAATCACAACAAAGTTAGTAAGTAAAAAATGTCTTCCACGATATGTAAACAGAATGCTCAAATTATAAAGAACACTATTGGAAATATAAAGACCGATGAAAGGTTTAACTGCAACATTCTTTGATGTTTAGCGCGATCGCGACGTCCTGATATTTAAGACTACCAATTAAGCTAACATCCTATTAAAATGTTATTTAACATAAAAGACTGTCCCCTTTTAACAGCCGTGCATGGAAGAGCGTGTTTCAGTGCATATGACAATGTATGTGTGTATGTGTGTATGTGTGTATGTGTGTATGTGTGTATGTGTGCATGTGTGTATGTGTGTATGTGAGTATGTGTGTATGTGTGTATGTGTGTATGTGTGTATGTATGTATGTATGTATGTATGCATGTATATATGTGTATGCACTCATAAATGTACATATATATATTTTCTTTATGTACGTACTGAAGTGTCCTTATCCGACAATAAATGTTCTGGATTGGATAGACATATAGCTCTGAACGTATGTTTTATATATGTTGTATATTGTATATTGTATATTGTATATTGTACATTATATTATACATTATACAGTATATATTACATACAAACGACCCACATTCTGACGACATTACTTCAGTTTATTTCCCTGTTGGAAAACTTACTTTCAAGATGAAGAACCACTTCTCCAATGAATATAGGTTTCATTTTCAATTTCACATTCGTAATATTTGACTTTTTCTGGTTGTGTGTCCTCGTCAAACAGGTTGAAAGGTCACCATCCGCTATGACACGGATCTTCTCGTTCTGTTCACTCAGCGGAATTTCGTGCAGCGCTGCAACGGAATATATGTGATGGGTTATTGTTCTTTTATTATATAAAAATACGGCATATTATCTTTCTCAATGCACATGTTTGTCCGTGACTGTGGAAGTGATTGTTGCGGTGATAGTTGCGTTGACGGTACAGGTGACAGTGGCAATGTTGCTAGTGGCGGTGATAGTAGCGGTGGTAGTTGAAGCACCATGATCAAAAACATCTCAAGTCACTAATTGGTACTTTTGAGTAAATCAATAAAAACTTACTTTTGAAATACGTTGCTTTATAAGCAGCCAAAAAATTAGCGATTGCCATACACGGCTTGGACATTAGGACTAATGTTCTATTTGATGTCATCAGGTGCGTTGGGTCTTCATCTATTGGCTTGTACCAAAAAAATAATTTAAGAAAAAACTGACTGATGTTCTTTTTGATGTTGGTGCTTCAGTTGCTCCGATAGTGGAGGTTATAGAGCGGTTATAGTGGCGGTTATAGTGGCGGTGGTTGTGGCAATGTTGTTAGTAGTCGTGTCAGTGACGTTGTTAGTAACGGTGGTAGTGGTGGTGATATGTGCAGTGATAATGGCGGTGATTATGGTGGATATAATTAGAGTTGTAATGGCGGTGATAGTGGCAGTGATAACGGTGGTAATTATGGTGGATGTAATGACAGTGGAAATGGCGGTGATAATGACGGTGATGGTGTTTGTGATGGTGGCGGTGATAGCGGCAATGATAGTCGTGTTGCTAGTGATGATAATAGTGGTGGAGATATAGACGATGATAGTAGCGATGATAGTGTCGGGGTTAGGTTAGTGGCGGTGACGGTGGTGGTAACGGTGACGATATAGATTATGACGTTGACAGTGACAACGACATTGAGGTTGATTGCAACGGTTTGCTTTTTCTACTCACCATCATCGTTGACGACTTCCGCCGAGAGTGACGTCAGGAGTAGAAGTCTCAGCAGCAGCCAGAGCAGTGAGCTGAGCCGGCGGCTGGCCGTGCAAGTCGACCGCTTCATCTCGCCAGCGTCAACAGAAGCAAGAGCAACCAGACCCGGCGTCGACTCGAGAGAACGACAACTGTTTCAACTCGTCATAATTGTCTGACATTTAACGGCCCACGGTGGTCATGAGGTGAGTACGTACTCGTTGGCCAATTCAATTAACACACATATTATATTCCATTTATGAGCTCTCTGTTAATGGATGGGTTTTTTAATCACTCTATGTCACAGCAGTCAGTAGCCGTCGATGGGGAATTGATCAATGTGAATTCTTCTGATAATAATAATAATAACAATACAACTTCTGTTGCACTTGAACACTTGGAAACCGTGTTAAAAGGTGCTGCTTGCAAGCTGTCGTATTGCTAGACCTGAATTTTGTTTTAATTACGCAAAATCAGGACCAACTGATGCCACAATTTTCATGTACTGTACATGTGACTAGTTATGAATAATGGGATTTAATCCATGACATGTTTCAGATGAACGACGTCACAGACGCCCCTAAGAAACGCAACCCGAAAGTTAACCGACGGAGACGACCAGGGAGTTGACGATCGTCAATCACACAACGAGAAAACCGACAATATATTACTAGAAACTGTTCACGATAAGATCAGTAGTTTACTGGCCTAATTATCTATTAAGTCTTAATGTTTGCGTTTTGTTTTGCACGGAGGTTCAATAAAAATTCCCACAGCCTCGCCCTGTCTGGGAAACTAAAGAAATCAGAAATAATTTCGGTATTCCGCCGAAGAGGCTCATTGAAAAATGAGCAACGAACAATCTGGAAGGGAGGACTGTCAGGTTTCTCATATACCATGTGAACTGTATGTTATTATGGGACCACCCTCTAGTGACAATTGACCAGATATGTTTCTCATATGCTATATGAACTGTGTGTTATTGTTGGACCACCATATAGTGACAATTGACCAGACTGACCAATTGCTTTAGAGTGTCTGCCATCTTGTTTTGTGGAAATGACCACATGTATTTTCAGTTGTTCTGCCAATTAAATGTTTCTTGAATTATACAAATGTTTGATGGTGATATTCACTGGCATACAAGTATACAACAGCCAGTACCTGCTAGACATTTTGATTAGGTAGCTTTGTTTTGTTTAAAATTAAGCATTTGCGATAACCGGGCGAACTAAGTTTATGTAATTAGTGCCCCACGTATTCGCTAGGGCGCGGTATAACCTAAATAAATAAGGCAGTCTAGCGTAAATTAATTGAATGTATTTAAATTATGTCACTACTGGTAACGTTAGCATTTTTTATAGGATAGATAGACAACTGTGACTATAACAAAAAACTGTACCCGAAATAAACAAGGCAATCTTACGTAAAGTGTAACATTTGTGCACAGTAAACAGTCTTATTAAATACTACATAGACAGTGATTAGTGTAAACACAGTTGACTAAACTATTTTTTATAATTAATTAGATTATTATTACATAAATTCTGACATGGCGCCTTGCAAGCGGCAAGTCAAGGCAAAGGTGTGTTGGAACGTGAAATGTCTGGAGAAGGAGGTAGCTTGGTCGGTAGATATTGTGAAGGGGGTGGAGATAAGAATCAGCAAGGAGACAGATGGAATGGAGAGAGACGACAGGGAGATAGTTGGGAATACAGTGAGACGGAAGGAGCAGAATAGTGGCAAAAAGACAAAGGAAAGGAGACTGAGGGGAGGGAAGGTGATCGGAGGGGAAGAAATTGGAGGGTCGAAGGCAGGAAATGTGACAAACGTGAAGGTGACAGTGGAGAAAGTGACTGTAGAGAAAGAGGTAGGAGGGAAAAAGAGACGGGAGATGAGAGATGGGAATGCAGTGGGAGGAAAAAAGACGGGAAGAGACGAAGTGAGAGTAAATGTGACAGAAGAGAAGTTGGGAGGGACGATGATAGGAGGAATGGTGACAAGAGAAACAGCGTCAGGAAAGAATGGAACGGACGGGATTGTGACAGGAGAGCAGAAGACAGGGGAACAAGACCACAACCATACATATTCAAACAGCAGAAGGAGCTACTCTGAGGCAGTGATTGAGTGGGCATTGAGAAAAGAGAGGGTGTTTATGGGCGACTCTATCCTGAGAAAGACGGATAAGACACTAAGCGAAGGGGAGGACGTCGTTGTTTGTTTGCAGGGGGCTAGGATAGAACATGTGACTGAAAGGGTAGAGAAGGCATTGGGGCATGGCAAGTGAGGGTCTATTCTAATACACGTAGGGACAGGACAGGAATTGTCCCATTAATGGGAGTAAGGGGGCCAACATATAGTAACTGCAAGAGGGTGGCGATCAATGCACATGTTAAGCATATGTGTACTGAAGAAGGGGTGGGATTCGTAGATTGATGGGGATACTTTGTTGGGAGAGAAGATATGTACATGAGAGATGGCCTCCATCTAAGTGGAAAGGGGGCTGCAGTTTTCTCAGATAACTCGCTGCAATCTTTTGAGAGTAGGACAGGCTGCATCTATTTAAACTAGATTCGCAGGGGGATTCATAGAGAAGCCTGAAAATGGAGGCATAAATAAAACAGCATAAATATATCAGCAAAAAACAGCACGGAAAACTGTTCTGAAGCAGGATATAAATGCGTTTGTTTAAATGCAAGGAGCATAGTAAACAGAAGAAGTGGAATATATACATTATGGTAGAAGATATTGACCCTCACATAATAGGTATAACCGAATCATGGGCCACCACTGATATAGCAGATGTCGAATTGTGACTAGCAGCCTATGTATTGTTCAGGAAAGATAGAATACGAAGAAGGGGAGGTGGAGTTATTTTATATGTTAAATAATATATTCTGGCTTATGGAATAAAATTAGAAAGAGAAGAAGATTGCGAAGAAGCTTTTTGGTGTAAGATAGTTACAGGAAACTCAACCTTAACGTTGGGTTAGTTTATGGAAGTCCAATCATAAGTGTAGAAGAAAGAGTTTGGAAATGTACAAAACGCTTTAAGGTAAGTTAGCAAACGGGACTGTATTATTACGGGAGATTTTAACCATGGCCATATACAATGGAAATCTCTACAGTGTACGGGGTGTGAGGACCACACGTTTTTAGTTTTAGAACAAGACAGTTCCTTTCTCAACATGTGCTAGAGCCAACCAGGGGTGAGAATGTGTTAGGCATAGTTTTGTCCACACAGAATGAATTAGTTGGCAATGTAAAATTATGTGAGCCACTGGGAAGTAGTGATCACAACCAGATACATTTTACCATCAAAGTGAAATCAGAAAGAAATAATAACAAGCAGTTCAGGAGACATTTTCAAAAAGGAAGATATAAGGTAATCAGGAAATATTTAGGACAGATAGATTGAAACAACAAACTGAAGAATAAGTCAGCAACAGAATGCTGGAATATCTTAAAGAGTGAAATAGAGTGCATCGCCAATAAATTTGTTCCCTTTAAAAAAACAAGGGAAACGGTCCAGAAAAAAATACTTATCGAAAGAAGCCATTAGACAAATTGTGTACAAACAAACGATGTGAAGTCATATAGACGTACTGGAAATAACGAAGACTACAACATTTATAAAGAAGCACTTAACCAAGGTACAACTGAAATTAGACATTCGAAGAGAAGCTACGAACAAAAATTAGCTTGTAATATAAAACAAGACAGCAAGAGTTGTTATGCAACCAAGGAGTTCAGGATGAGGTCGGTCCTCTACAAGATAGTGCTGGAAATATAATATCAGAGGGATTCTTAAAGGCAGAAGACCTGAATGAGTATTTTAGTTCAGTGTTTACCAGGGAAGATATTAGTTCACTGCCAGTACCAGAGGCTAAGTTCAAGGGGGCAAAATCAGACTATTTAGGACAGTTAATTATAACACCGGAAATGGTAGCTGAGAAAATTAGGGCAATGAAGGATAATAAATCACCTGGAGTGGATGGGATTCCGCCCAAACTACTATTGGAAATTGTAGAACAAACTAGCATACCACTTGCAACAGTTTTCAACTTGTCATTAGAAGAGGGAGTTGTTCCTTTAGAATGGAAAAAAGCAAACATTATACCGTTATTTAAGAAAGGAAAAAGTCAGAGAATTACAGACCACTGAATTTAACATCAGTGATATGCAAATTATTAGACAGTCTAATTAAAGATCACAATGTCAATTTGTTTGTTAAACACAACTTGTTAAACCCATCTCAACATGTGTTTCTAAAAGCAAGGTCAAGCTTAATAGATATGTTATGTTTTTTGGAAGATATTACTAAGTGGGTAGACGAGGGATCACCAGTATGTATCATCTACTTAGATTTTTTGAACGCTTTCGACAACGTGCCACATCAAAGAATACTGTTTAAACTAAAGGCCCACGGCATAGGAAATGGTTTAAATAACTGGATAGAAAAATGGCTAATTGACAGAAGACAACGGGTAGTAGTTGATGGGGAGGCTTCAAACTGGAAATGAGTTTTGAGTGGGCTACAACAGATATCTGTACTGGGACCTTTATTATTCTTAATATATACAAACGATTTGGACGACGATATAACAAGCAAGGTGTTGAAATTTGTGGATGATACAACACTGTTTAGAAGGATTAAACGTGATGAAGATAGACAGCATTTACAAGAACTTGACAGATTGATAAAACCGTCTACAAATTGCAAATGTTGTTAAATTTTGGGAAATGTAAATGCCTCCACTCAGGATATGGGAACAAATATGTAGAATATACAATGGGGGGAACTGTACTAAGTACTACTGTAAAAGAAAAAGATTTAGGGCTGACAATTAGTGCTGACATGAAGGTTTCAGAGCAGTGTGGAATTGTAGCTTCAAAAGGAAATCAAATCCTTGGATTGATTAGGCAAAATATAGCATATAAAGAAAAAGAACTAATTATACCGCTGTACAAAACAATAGTCAGGCCTCATTTAGAATATTGTATACAAGCATGGAGGCCATACCGCAAGAAGGACATAGATATGCTAGAAAGAGTACAGAGGAGAGCGACTAAAATGATACCAAAACTGAGGGATCTTAGTTATGAAAAACGCCTAAAAGAATATGGTTTAACAACACTAGAGACCAGGAGATTGAGAGGAGATCAGATAGAAGTGTTTAAAATAATGAATGGTTATGGAAATATTTATAGAAATATTGTTCTCAGTTAAGAAAGAAAGAAGGACTAGAGGACATGAAGTTACATTAGTAAAGGAACAGTGTAGATTAGATATAAGCAAGTTTTCATTCTCACAATGGACTCTAAATGATTGGAACATATTATCTCCTGATTGTGTTAGTGCTAGTAGCGTGAATATGTTTAAACAATAGAATCGACACATACCTTAAAACGGCGCGATACACGTAGATGAAAAGTATTGGACTCTCGATAAGCCAAAACTCGACGAGACAACGAACAGCAGTCTCTATTAGCCTCTGGTCGACGACTGACGACAAATCGAAATGAGACCGTTGACTCTTTCTATTCTTAGGTCTATAAATACCAGCTTATTCTACTTATATTATAATCGTGTCTGCTATTTCACAGAGCGATGCGGATAATGGCTCTGAAATTGGCGATCAAGTAGCACCATTTCGCGTAGTTTAATTATTTTATGTATCAGATTAACGCACGTATATTTCATTTTTTATACAGATGTTGAACGTTGTAAGAATACAAGTACTGTTTGAGAACGTAGTGAGTGTGTTGTACGCATGTGGAGAAGTTTGGCGACTGTAGGTGGTCTTGTTCATAGGTAGGTCGGAAAGGAAGAGGTCGCACTACTCGCAGCAATCGTAATGGTGGAACTAATACGTAGAAAGATGAGTGTTTGTGTTCGTTGGACAGTCTCTAGAAGTTGCTTGCTGCAAGCAGACGATCTGGCGGTGGAAGAGGACAGGGAAGTGACCCTTCAAGAGCAATTGATACAATGGAAGAAGATATTCAACACACATAGATGGACTGTGAATCTCAGGAAGTCGGAAGTGCTAACGATCGGCAGCAGAACTAAAAAGCTGGATAAACATTCAGATCAGATCCTATCTCGCGGGAACTATGAAATAAAGATTGATAATCAGAGTACACGTTGTCTTGCATCCCCTAACTAAATTTACCTTTGCTATCACGCCATTTTAACAGTTTATCTCGCATTGATGTTGGACTATTTTGACTCGTTCGCAAGCAGGGATTGGGTCCTCTTCGTTGTACTCTTTCTAGCTTACATATGCCTTTCTTACAATGTGACCTCCATGCTGCTTTGCAATATTCGCAATGAAAATGAACAGATCTGCCAGGGAGCAAGCGGCTTTGAGCAGTCCGAAGGACTGGGTAACGCACTATGCAATAAGATACCTTTTTTATAATATAAATTTAGAGAGGGAACTTTCGCACCTTTTCCCGAATTGCGGGTTGCAGCATCGACGTTAACTTTCTCAGTTTTCCCTGAATTTTCATGAACGTTAAATTACAAATCTGCACTAAAAGGACGAAGTCGATCCTGAATAGGTTCGATTTGTTTACAAATTATTCAGGAAAGAGAAATGTTAAAAATATAAATGCGCAGGTAACCTAACACAATTGCGAACATTTATTATCATAGCTAATAATACCATCCAGTCAACTAACCAAATGTAGTATTCATCGGGTCAGGACATTAAAATGTCAATATCGAATGTGTATTAAGGATGTCTTCCGGGAATAAACTGGTGCACGACGTTGGGCGTTGACGGCGCGAGTTGAAATAGTTGTCGTTCTCTCTAGCCGACGCCTTGTCTGGTTGCTCTTGCTTCTGTTGATGCTGGCGAGATGAAGCGGTCAACTTGCACGGCCAGCCGCCAGCTCTGAGTCTTATGCTTCTGAGGTCACTCTCGGCGGAATCATTCGACTATGGTGAGGATGAGTAGATGAAGAAACGTGTCGAATCAAGGTGACGAAAGAAACGGTAAATATTTTGTAATTGAATTTTTTTAACCAACATTGTAATTGAATTTTTTTTTTATGAGAACACTAGCACGAAGTTATTGTGTTGATGAGATAATAATTAATATGTTTCACTAATCTGGAATAATTGCATTTTCGAATATATTGGCTTAAATAAGTTTTGACAGCTCCTACATATTTTGATTAATCAATTATTAGTTGTTTGACAAAGCGGCTTTTAAAGACAAGGCATCGCGTCGCAATGTGTGCATATAGCTATCGACAAATAATTGCAGATGCGTCGAAGACACTGAAACCTAGTTGCGTTGTGACGTGTATTCCGGGTTTTACACACAATATGTAAACTCCAGGATATAAAATTTTAGCTTGGAAGTGAGTGTCTAAATAATTATTATTATTGTTATTATTAAAAATCCTTTGCAAGAATTATGTCAGAGAAGTATTATTTGAAAACACACCTACATATTACTTTTATTTTTGAAAATATCGACGTTTTAAAGTCCTCTATCAAGGTGAGAAAGGGGATTTAAAAATTACGTATATCATCTTAGTCCAACGAATTGGTAACTGTCGTTAATTGTGAACGACCTGTAATGTAACATTGACTGATATTGAACTTTAGGGTTAATGGAGCCGTTTCTTGTTGAAAATTTATCACACTTATCATAGTGAAACTTACTTAAATAATCGTTTTATTTTAATAATCCGCAATTCTGTTTACCAAAAAGGGGAATTGAGTCCATTAGCGATTACGTGATATCCGGTCTCGTATCATATCAACGGCGTTTAGCGGGCTGTACACAACAACTGCCAGAAGGCGCGTCAGCGTCTATTGCAATCAAACGAGGTAAACAGTCCACTAATTTTTTCAGCTGCACATCTGTGTCCGGTCTCCTTGAGAATTGTATTTCACTGTCAGGCTTTAGAGATGGCACTATCCATCAAAATACTACTGCGTCGTTTCGGTTCAATGATAAACAACACACAACATTCAATTGTGTATAGCCAAGATGGCGGGTCACCTTGACGACTGGATGCCAAATAAGGGTAACGACGTACGATTAATGGACTCAATTTGATGTGTGTAGAGCTTAAAAAGCCAGTTCTTGAGTTTTCGAATGTTTCGAATGTACTTTCAGTCCTCCCAGTTTCGGTAGATCTTCTAGATAGGTTATGATCATAGGTTAGAATTAGTATCGTGCCTTAGTCCGAAACGCTCTGTGTGCCTTCTAAGAATGTAGAGGTTACAAACGTCTCAGTCAAACGCCCTCGTGTGTGCGCGTGGTCTATGGCAGTGATTTTTATCCGCGTTCGCTCTATCGATTTCGCGGCGACAGCGACTATCACGAACTCAAAATTGTTTTACGTATTAGAACAATAATTTTGAATAAAGACGATATACCATAATATGGTTAATTGTGTATTTTGTCAAAACACGCATGTAATTGCGTTAACTTAGCATTGTTGAATAACGGTTCAGCTCCCCTTTTATAATCTCACGACCATGCCAGTATAGCAGATGTGAATCTGACAATCATTGTTGGGCAAGAGGAAACTACTACAGATGCATCTGTTCTGACGCCTATGCTGTCACCTACATAGGACTCAACTGTGATACAGGTATGTATGCTTTGTTTATGGTGAATTTGTTAGAGGAGTTGAATTAAATGCATATCTTGTATGATTGTGTTAACACATGCATGTTCTTAAAATATTAATGACATACAATGTTGTTATTCTTTTGTGGGCATAATGTTAGTAATTAGTATTGCAACTTGTTAATATAGATTTCATTATTTGTACTGACTGTTTTCTTAATATATTTACATATAAATATTTTCAACGCCTAATGCTAATTATTTGTGTGTGAAAACGTAGGCACTAATATGCTGTAGTAGTTTCTTTCACATAAGAAACCAGTATTTAAGTTGTAGTGTTTTGATTGTAAAGATAATACACATCGATTCAAGATAGCAGCGACGCAACGTTAACAATTCTTCACTGTTACAAACAAAGATGGCGTTAACAACACTGGTTAAAATGTTTCGTTGTTGCAGGCATCAACGAGTGCTATTGTAAACAACACGTTGCGATCAAGAGTGTTCGAGGCGAATGTAAAAAAAGGTATATAAAATAATACACACTGATTGAAATTGTACGTTTGTGCTTTCGAAATATCTAATTGAACAATTATGTCAGCAGGCTACTCTTTTCCAAACGTCACAAAACAGAAGTAGGAAGATATCTGATTAGCTTCTTTAGCATGTTGCTGCAGTTGCAACTTTGGTAACTTGCTTCAATGACTTTTTATGTCATCAACATTTTGTCGAACGAACTAGTCCTGTTGATTTCAACTACACAGTATTCATAAATTCATGTTAATCAATAAAAAAATACATATATAATCTGGCAGTAAGTCAGAAAAACTTTCAGTAGGGTCCGGACAAAGGTTTTTGAAATTTCTGTGCTGAATCCGAGTAATGCTACCTTGGTACCTTTCCAGAGCATGTTTTAAAATATGCAAACTAGTGTCGCCATTACCAAGCATTCAGTTTGTCAATGTCTCAGTAAGTATTGAGAATAGCACCTGAAAAGAGGGGCCAGTACCCACGTTTTGATGGTATTTGGTACTGCAGGTTGTCGAAAACATTTTGAAATTCATTACACGCAATATGCAAATTAGGTGCCGTTATTAGCAAAATATATAATTTGGTCCATATTGTAGTAAGTATGTTAGACAACGACACAGACGTGTTGTCTTTACCTAAGTTTGGTGTTAAACAATATCGATTAGAACGTTTAGATAGTAGTCATGCCAACCAAATTCCACAAAACAAACAGTTTAGCAGCAACCACTGAGGAAAATCGATGTTTTGTGAATATATTTGGAACTATTTACGACAGCATTTCAAATTACGTGTCTACCTTCATGTCTATTTTATGAAGGAATGTGATGGTGCCTGTATCGAGATCGTAATTATCGAAATTGTAATTGTATCGATTCGATTATATACGCCTGGAGAAAGGAGGTCAGTGGGACCAATCCGGCGTGGATCAACCGGCGAGGTATTTGTAAGATTACCGAAATGTAAAAACCCAAATCAAGGCATAACAAGTGTCCGTTATGCTAGACATACATGGTGTCAGACGTGCATGAACAATTTGATCATGGCAGAAGGTTTCAGGCCACCGGGACACTCTTCGTGCGCCGCAAGCAATGCCGCCAACGGCGACGCGGGCATGACAAAATTATGGGTAAGGTGGCTCGAGCAATTCGACTACTATATGCTAGCGACCGAGAAAAATAAGAAGAGTGAGAAGATACAAGTGGCTACGTTGTTAACTCTCCTCGGTCCTGAGTGCATGGACGTTTTCAGAACGTTCACATTTGATTCACCGGCAGATAAAGATAAAATTGCAGATGTGAAGCTACAGTTCAGCAACTACTTCACACCGAGAGTGAATGAAACGTACGAAAGGTACAAATTCTTGCGCCGGAAGCAGAACAGAGGTGAAACATTTGATGCATTCCTGACAGATTTGCTAAATCTAGCAAGCACATGTAACTATGTGCCTGAGGAAAGAGAGAAAATAGTCATAGGTCTCTGTTCAGACACTGTGAGACATAAATTGCTCTATGAAGGCACACTAACGATGGCAAATGCGGTAGCTATATGCAGGAACAACGAAATCACCGACAAATACACTGAAAACATGCATGCAGAAACGAGTGCTGACTCAGTGTATCAGGCAGACAAAAGTCAGAGAAAACCCAAAGCTAATTTTGGTAAGAGAGACTTTTCCAGACGAGAATTTAGAACTCCACAGACTCAAACGACATGTCACAACTGTGGTAAACAACATGCTCCCAACAAGTGCCCTGCTTACTACCAGACGTGCAGGAAGTGTTCAAAGAAGGGACATTTTGCAGCTATGTGTAGATCATCGAGAATAGCAGAAGTTTCTCAACAGCATCCAACGACAGATGACACGGTGTGGCTGGGCTCGATTGACAACGACAAAACCGAACCTCCATGGACTGTCGATTTACAAATGAACAATACAGTTGTCAATTTCAAAATTTACACCGGTGCAGATGTTTCGATCGTCAGTGAACACAGCTACTTGCAGTTGGTTCCCATCCCGAGACTCAAGAAAACTACGACAACTCTTCGCATCCCAGGTGGCAACCTCAACTGTCGAGGATACTTCGAAACAACGTTGACAGTGAAGGACAAATCGTGTGTGTGTGACGTGTTTGTTATCGTAGGTCCGGCTGTTCAGCGCAACCTTCTAAGTCGGTCTGTCGCGACACAATTGAATCTCGTTGCACGCATTGATACGTTGAGTGAGGTCTTCGGAGAGATGGGCACCATGATAACCAAGCCGGTAAAGATCGTGCTTGACCCTGATGCACAACCGTACAAAGTGGCTGCACCACGCAGAGTGCCAATACTTCTACTACCAAAACTAGAAGCTGAACTCGTTCGCATGGAGAGTGAAGGAGTAATCAAAAAGATCACTGAGCCAAGTGAATGGTGCGCGCCAATTGTAGTGGTTCCAAAGAAAGAGGGTGTGCGAATCTGTGTCGATTTGCGGAACTTGAACAAGAGTGTTAAGAGGGAACACTTCACAATTCCCACCATTGAAGACATGACGCATAAACTGCGCGAAGGCACAATCTTCAGTCGTATAGACGCCAGCAGCGGCTTCTGGCAAATACCGAGGAAGGCCAGAAGTTGACCACCTCCATTACGCCAGGGTGTGGTAGATACTGTTTTCAGAAACTGTCGTTTGGGATCTCATTAGCGCCTGAAATCTTTCAGCGCAAAATGCAGGAAATGCTGGAAGGCTTGGACGATGTACAAGTGTACATGGACGATATATTGGTCTATGGTGCGACCATGGAGGAACACGACAAGAGACTCGACAATGTCCTGAACAGGATCTCGGCGGCAGGGTTGAAACTGAATAGAAAGAAATGCGAATTCAGAAAAAGTGAGATGATGTTTCTGGGACACAAGATCTCCAAGCATGGCATGCTGCCTGATAATGCGAAAATTTTCGCTATTGTTGAGATGCCTGTTCCAACATGCGTTACTGAACTGAGGAGATTCCTGGGAATGACAAATTACCTGGGTCGATATGCACCGAACCTCAGCACCGTGTTACATCCACTGAACGAGCTACTAAAGATGGACACTGAGTGGAACTGGAGTGTTGCTCAGCAGCAAGCGTTTGACAAAAGCAAGGAACTGATTGCAGATGCTCCATGTCTGACGTTCTACGACCCAAAGAAGCCAACTACTGTTAGTGCCGATGCAAGCAGTTACGGCATTGGTGGTATCCTGCTCCAGCAAACGGAAGATTTGCAGTGGAAGCCAGTCGCATTCTGTTCACGAACACTCACAGAGAGTGAGAAGCGTTATGCCCAGATCGAGAAAGAATGCTTAGCAGTGGTGTGGGCTTGTGAGCGGTTTGACTGCTATCTGCGTGGACTACCAAGAGTGGTAGTGTTGACTGACCACAAACCACTGATACCGATCATCAACAAGAAGGATCTTGACAGAAGCCCACTCAGATGCCAGCGATTGCTGATGCGGCTAATGAAGTACAATGTGACAGCCGAACACAGAGCCGGAAAGACGCTCATTGTGGCAGACGCACTTTCACGGGCTCCAGTCAACAAACACGGGCCAGAAGTTGCAAACTTACAAGCAGATGTCACAGAATATGTGGATTCCGTCGAGTGTAGTTGGCCTGCTACAAATCGCAAACTGGAGGACATACGGAGAGCTACTGAAGAAGATGCAGAGCTCCAAAAGGTACTGAAATACATCCGAGACGGTTGGCCATCTAGCATCCCTGACAACGTTGCATCATATGCTATCGCGAAAGAACAATTAAGTGTTCATGCTGGACTGATCGTGTTCGAGAATCGTATCGTGATACCGCGATCGTTACGAAAAGACACGCTGAAGAAACTTCATGAAGGGCACCTAGAGTTGCAGAAGTGCAGAGAACGTGCAAAATTGGCAGTGTGGTGGCCCAATATCGGACAGCAACTACAGCAAATGATCATCAATTGCGAATACTGCCAGGAGAAAAAGCCTAAGCAGAAGCACGAGCCTCTCATGCCAACTCGACTACCTTTGCGGCCATGGCAAAAGGTAGCCTGCGACCTATGTGATCTAGATGGAAAGAGTTATTTAATCATCGTTGATTATTACTCGCGGTATCTTGAGATCATACCACTCACAAGTATCACCAGTGCGATGGTGATCGGCAAACTGAAGATGACATTCGCACGATTTGGCATACCAGATGAGTTGACCAGTGATAAAGGAACACAGTTCAGCTCATATGAGTTCAGCAGGTTCGCATGTGAGTACGGTTTCAAGCACATCACGACAAGTCCGCATTTTTCACAAGCAAACGGGGAAGCAGAGCTTGCTGTGAGAACTGCCAAATCCATACTCAGACAAGCCGACCCAGTGCTTGCCTTGATGGCGTACAGAGCAACACCGACGACAATGACAGGCGTGAGTCCAGCGCAGCTGCTCATGGGTAGACAGATTCAAACTAGACTGCCTACATTGCCGGACAACCTGTCTCCAAATTGGCTAAGTGATGCGCCTGTTCGTGAAAGAGATGTCCATTACAAGGCGGTGAATAAGTCTAACTACGACAAACGAAAGGGTGCACAGCCTCTCAGCGACTTATCACCGGGACAGCGAGTTCGTTGGAAACGACAACCCAACGAGAGAGGATGGAGATCGCAAGGTGTGATTATCTCCAAAGCGGCTGGACTAAGATCATATTATGTGCAAACGCCCCATGGACAATATCGACGTAACCGACAACACATAATGCCCATCCGGAACATCACGTCGGACACTAGTGTTACGAATGGTACAGCTGGTCAGACGGGCCGGACTCCATCAACAGTCGACCCGCCGGCTACACCAGATCGACAACTTGCTACACGAACAGATGCACCGACATCTGACTGTGACAATTCAGGTGTAACTACACCAAACACTGACACACGTGACAGTCTACGTATGACCCGATCAAGACGTGTAGTTGTGACTCCAGTTCTTACAGGCAGTCATAGACTCGTAATCTGATGAGAGACAATTATGTTGAACAGTTTGATAAACCACTCATGTGTGTTTTGGTTTCAGCATAATCTCTGTAGATGTCTTCGCCTTAGAAGGGGAGATGTATCGAGATCGTAATTATCGAGATTGTAATTATATCGATTCGATTAGATACGCCTGGAGAAAGGAGGTCAGTGGGACCAATCCGGCGTAGATCAACCGGCGAGGTATTTGTAAGATTACCGAAATATAAAAACCTAATAAAACCGAACCCAATCGAGGCATAACAAGTGTCCGTTATGCTAGACATACAGTGCCTAAAAAGACTTTTCCGCAAATTTTAACACCATCTTATGTCTTATATAAATGAATCAAAGCCATTAAAACAATGAGGTTTTTTTCAAATAACCTATGACGTGTACGACACAGCATCCCAAATAAGGTATCCATATATTTCTCGTTGAATTCCTAGCATAGCTGTTACAAGTCAGGTGTATCGTTTTTTCGCAATCTACACGGGTGGCAGCAACTTGTGTATTGCCATTTCGACAGTTGGCCTCTCCTTGACATGCACAACTTAACATGCATGAATAATGACCGTCTTATCAATTCCATAATTTCGTGTCAACTTGGGACTTAAAAGAACCACTGAGGACGACAAGCACCCCGGCAGTGACCACCCTCAGTGCCAGCATAGAAAAGTCGGCTTGGCGATAATGTTCTGAAAAAGACTGACTAGTTGAATGATACCTCATAACATCATAACATTGTAACCACAAAATATACTGACTAGTCAGTTAATAGAACGTTGCCGAGTGCTGGAAACAACTAGAACTAGAACTTGCGTTAATGATTTGGTTTCGTTGTCACGTGTCCATCCATATTTGTGGCATCCAGTGGTGGAGGTGAGGAATCAAGGACTGACTTCCCAGCGAACTTGTTCTTCATACGACTCCGTCGTTGATGTTCCGGGTGAGTTCTGGTGATGTAATCGCCATATTTCGGGAACAGCATCTCCGACATGTTTCTCATATTATTGCCATCATAGTATTTAGCAATGAATCTAGTACCCTCTGTGGAGTCACCAGTCTTGCTTGCTAGCTTTCAATCACCGATTTTATCCAGGTCCGACAAGTTTGAAATTCCAGAACTGTGACACCGTATCACAACCAGAAACGCTTTATGGAGCCACATGAGCCTATGCCGTTCCTTCAATGGGTATCAATATCTTTCCGTAACTGGTGCTCTGCTTTGTATTGTGTTAGTTCTAGGTGTGAATATAAATGACATCCTGGCTAGACATATTTTAACCTGACATTTGGTGGCTTGTTCTTTCTTGTTCTGATTCTCAATGTCCCCATCAGTAATGTACAATGTAGTTAAAGTGTCTTAAACGAGTGATGTGTATTTCCCCTACTTCAGGATATGGAAAAATGTGTGTACTACTTCCTGAAAATGCGATGCAAATCCTGTGAAATAATACTATTTGTGATTTCAGGATATCAGAGATTATATGTGTCAGGTAGAACAATTCATTGTTAAGTAATTGACGTATGTCCGTTGACTTACATTAAACCTAGCTGTCCCGATGACCCGTCGTTTTGAAACGTTCACCTTAAAAAACATTCGAGTATCCCAGAATAAGGATTCGTTTGAGCTTTGGGTATGTCCGTTCGTATATCTTGCACCCTGTGTTTCTATAGTAGAGAATCGCTGCTTACGACAATTGCTGGGCAGGAATAGGCGATGGGTTTAGTTTATGAATGGTAATGCGATTCCACTCGCGGTCTGGGGTTAGATAGTTGGACAGAATGAACCTTAAAAAGGGGTG
Organism: Escarpia spicata; assembly: GCA_963995525.1. NCBI lineage: Eukaryota > Metazoa > Annelida > Polychaeta > Sabellida > Siboglinidae > Escarpia > Escarpia spicata. The sequence continues at coordinate 13,474,473 of OZ023209.1, read as the reverse complement.
GAAGGTCCTGACAACAGCATGACGACTGTCCCAGCAGAGCCGGGAATGAGCTAGAATAAAAGAGTGGAGAATATGACCCATGATAGAAACGATTCTAAGCACATAGTCTTATGCATAGATCGTGTGACAATAGCAGCTATTGAAGAGGGAGTGACGAAGACGATACTGAACTGGATATTAAACTATTTGATTATAAGCTGTGCATTTCTGCTAAAATCACGTGTTGAGGAATGACCTAGACAGCCGTTTGGGGGCTCTTGTGCAGATTGGTCCTGTCTGACTGAATTCTAGGTTCGGTATGACAAGTCACTAATTTGTTTTCATTTTGGCGCCGTTGTTTAAAATGTGAGACCTTTAATCCAGGTGTGTAATATCATTATAATTCACCATATGGTAGTATATTTAGCACTATTGTCAAAATTGTATAATTCTTTTGCGCACTGGTACTCTTAGAACACTCGCTATCTTTTTGCATGGCATTACCGACATTCCTGAACACATAAAAATCTGCTTAGAAACTACATTTGAAATATTGTCCTAAATAGTTCCAAAGACGTCGACTTGACAAGCATCGATTTTTCTAAATTGATATGTGACCTATCTGCACGAAACCAGTCGCATGTCGCAAGAGATCGTTTTCTGCTACAGCCCAAAATGAATGGGTGGGCTTAGATTTATGATTGTTGTATTATTATATTTTTTTATTCTAAAATATGTTTACTAGCATATGGCAAACTATCATATATGAAAGGTTTATTTAAATAGCTTAATAAAAGCAGTATTTAGAAGCTGATAATTAAACATGCGCCGCTGAACAAGAACAATGATGCGAATTGACCCATTTCGGAGGACCGCGCGCCATTGGAATTTTCCCAACCTATGGGTATCCCCAGAGAGCGCGTCATCTCTGCATTCCGACACAGGAAATATAATTAATGTGACATTTGAATTCAACCAATCTTGAACGGAAAGGGTGCCCCGTGGTAAACAAACGAGCGCAGTTGCTACCACGTGACCAGACCGCCGTTAGTGATAGGCTGATCATTGCTCGAGCACCGCGCCATTTGAACGGCTTACGCGTCATCGAGTACTACTCAACGTTTGAACAATGGCAACGGGAATCCGTAACTTTTGAACAATTCGGGTGGGGATGCAGACAAATTGCAGGATTTGCTGCTTGACTACGTACTGAACTTTGACAGTGGAGACGATGGCTCAATACTTGACGACGACGACAGGGACTGTCCAACATACGATGACGACGATTGTGAGTTTGACTTGACAAAGGGGAACTTCGACTCGGCTATGGACGTAGCGATGGCGCTGACTGAAGTTGTGATGGGCGAGGAGGAGGAACGCCAAAAAGTGTTAGCTAATCGGTACGTATATTTGAATAACAAATCACTTGTTGTTTATATGTGACAAACAAAATAAATATAGCCGTAGTGCTGACAGCAGGACCGCGAAGCCGAAGACGAAATGGCAACTGTTGTTTACATTTTTACCGAACAGCTGTCAGAGCCTTCGGCTTAGCTGTCATCCGTCGATGCGACGACGGCACGTATACACCGTTGCTTTCTCATTAATTATAATTACAATTAACATAATTATAGCTGTACATATTTCAAACACAGTGACCATTTACTTTGTTATTCCCAGTATTTAATTATGAAAACAGTTATTGTGCCGTTTGTGTTACACCTGCAAGTACTTCAAAGGCGAGCCGTGCTTCCAACAGTTTGGTGTGGAAGACATGATGAAGAGGAGAAGAGACATGGAATCTACGGTGCGAAGTAAAAACATCCACGAGTTTTCGGTATTTCATGGTGCAATTAAAAAACCATCCTCTTTACTACGCTGCATTGGAGTACCAATAATGATCAATTCAGTTTTATTTGCATTTAATTTCACCTTGCTGTCAGTCATCCAGTGGACGATATCTTGAAGGCAATCACAAAGTTGGTTAAGGGAGCGATTTGTATCCGGGGTAGCCAACGAAATGTAGATCTGAGTATCCTCAGCATAAAGGTGATGATCCCAGTTAAGTCTTTGTATAACAGAGCTTAATGGCGTGGTGTAAAGACTAAAAACCCAAAGCCCACATTTCACCAGTGTAACATCTACGGCCTGGAAAAGCCTATAAGTCAGCTTCCCCAGCGGTGTCAGTTCCCCGAGCATTCACCGTGCGAGTGTCACACCCCGGTAACTATGCCAGGGCTATGCAAGAAACGACATTACAGAGTTTCTGGAAGAAGCTGGACGGACGTAGTGCTCCAGTAATTTCCACGACGTTTCGTATCTTGACAGAAAGAACAACACAAATCAAGTTATAAGACAGTGCATGGTGTGATTGCACAGAGCAGTACTCAAGCGCTGTGTTAGACTGCAGTTCCCAGTTGTGATTTGTTTCGAAGTTTGGATTTCACACAATAAACGATACTCAAAATAAAAGTGTATAATACTATCTGACTGCTACTAAATACTATTACCTATGAAAAACGTCATTCGCTATATCTATCTTTTAAATGTATATCCAAAAAACACGATTGCTTACCATATATCTTGCGTGGTGTATATCCAAGACAGACATACAATGTCAATATCATTGTTCAGTATTTGTGAAACCAACGGAAACGTTTTAGAACGTTCCATTTGGATGTCTTAATCAACATGAATACCTCACAGTTTCAACAGTGCCAACATCTTTATAAAAAACGTTTTCACCTTCCATTTGGCATTAAATCACCAAAATATCGTCAACCATGTGATTTTGCGGAATTATCTGTTAGGTTTACTTAACATCAGCACTGGGCTTGCTTCGAAGGGTATGGAAATCAACAACAAATGCTTTACAATTAATATTTCAAAAGAAATATTCGACACTGACTGGCAATATATGTGTGTCTTTCTTGACGGGTTCTCGCATTGTAAATTTTATGTGGCGTGCACCGAAAACTCGTTCAGCACCTGTGGACGATGTTTATTACGACATCCGCCACCTTTGCAAAGTACATTGTTTTTCTTACACCGAGTATGATAATATATAAAAGGAAAGTTTGGAATTAGTGTGAATGCTTCCTGTACTATTACCTTTGGTAAAACAATTCATAAGGAAGTGGTTGTTTTTGCTTTCACTGTACAAATATTCTACCCGCAATGATTGCATATTTTCCACACTATACATTTTACTCAAAATAGACCAAACATCATTCTCTATACATGTTTAATGGGTAAGGGAACATGTCTATTGTTTATCAAGCATATTGCCTATTGTACGTACAAGACAGACGTACAATATAAATTCCATTGGTGTACAAATGGTGAAAACAATGGAAAAGAATGTAAGTGTACCATTTGGATGTCGTGATAAACATGCATATCCCATTATTCCAACAGTACCAACAATATACTATAATTATAATGTTTTTGCCTTCCATTTGGCAATATATCATCAACATATCTTCAAACATAAACAATGAGTATTTTCTGATGGGATTGCTTAGCACCAGTACTGCATTTTGAAGTGTTGCAGACAACACCAACTTCTTCATAATTTATGTGAAGTTGCCATATGCTGGCCACTAAATAATTAAAATTTGGAAGAAAGAAGTTCTCGACACTCGGAATGGAGAGATGTGCATCTCTGTTTATGGCTACACTGATACTGCATTTCATTGCAGCCCAGACAGCTAGGGTAGTGGTCCTTCCCAAGTCCTGCTTTAAACAACTGCCAGGACTACTTCGGCCCAAAGACAGAGCGCCATGATACACTGAAACCAGTTGCATACATACTTGAAATTCTTCCATGTTTACAATGAAACTTTAGCAAACCTCAATTGTTTGTTTCTCTGTTTAAAAAAAAAAAAATTGTGTTGATAGTTTGCCATGTTCCTTCACAAGAAAGATGTTCACTTGTTCCCATCAGTGAAGGACAAAATCCGTATTTAAGAAATATGGAGAATCATACAAAAAATTATGTACATATCATTAAATTCCAATATTTGTTTTGGTTAGCTAATACGATGTAGTATATAGACTGAAATTACCATGAAGACCACTTCAACCATTTTTATGTTAGCATTTTCATGGCATATTTGGATTATTAATGTACTTTGATGCATGTTACTACGGGACCACATGCTAATTAATATTACAAATGTATTTGACTATTTATTACGGCATTGTGTAAACCCCATTCATGCATATTATTTAAAACAATAACCAAATATTTATATGTACCATATTTCTTTAAAAAATACACTGAAATTAAAACTTTTGCCAATATAAGTAGCACTATTCTTAACAGACTGTTCAAGACAGAGGTTGTTGAAATGTAAATAAACTCATCAACAAATATAATTCTGCCATTGTGGTAACTACCAGATCAGTACTTATCATATACTTTACATATTGAATATGAACAACTTCCATTACATCATATCAATTACAATTGCTAGGCTCTCATTCGGGTAGAGGAATAGCAAGTTCAATAAAAGTAATACTTATATCTAAATATACAATTCAGGGGTAAATATACATAAAAGTCAGTGACTTTGTATTTACCCCGTTCAAACATTGTGGATTCTCACATATATACCTGTATATATACATATATCGTTGACTAGGTTTTGAATAAACGTTCAATCATTCATTCAATTATTCAATCAGTCAGTGAAGCGCTCTCAATGCAGTTTAAATCCTATGAATTCAACAAGGTTATAGTAGTACACTGGCGTATTTTTTTAAATATAAATATTACTTATCAACTCTTTTAGATGGATACACCCGTACATTTTTATAAGAGTATTCATGTTTCCGCTAAACTGGAGTTTAAAAAAAATTCTGGTTGTAAACATACTACGCCTACGACGAACACTTTAGATGTTGTTTGGTATCAAATAAATAAATATATAAGAGAATGTCAAAATTGCTACTTAAAAACAACTCCTCTAGCTCCATAGCAATTAACAAATAAAACTCGTTTTGCATTCAATCTAAGTCAATATAGCTTGACATTACAATTCTTCTTACATTAAATGTATATGGGTTAAGAACAATATATGGGAACTCGTACTATCCTTCTCCTCCCGGATGTGACGTTATTCTTCTCTCCCGGATATGATGTTATCAATAATGGCAGAAATGTAGAGCGAAAGAAGATTTCCTGTAAGGCTACCAGGAATAATTAAATTCATTGAAATACAAATCTTAGCAGGAGTGAATTTGTTTGTATTGGAGCTATGTTTATAATGACAATTTCATAAAGATGACGTCCTGTAGGCCTAGCAAAAAAAATGTATTCGTCTCAATACACAAACCTTGCATGAGTATTTTTGTATGCATGTTGTATACTGACATGTTGCATAGAAGCAGTGTTTATAATGAACTAAATTAACACTATTGTTTCAGCATCAGTATATGTATCATTGTAAACAATACAAATCTGCATCGCACCAAAACAAACAGACACAGACACAGAGGCACACATACGCACACATACACATGCAAACAGACACATACACAGACAGACAGACAGACAGACAGACAGACAGACAGACAGACAGACAGACAGACAGACAGACAGACAGACAGAGATACACACACGCACGCGCGGACGCACACGCACACATACACACACGCAAACGCACACTTAAGCACTCACGAACGCACCTTTGCCACCAAACGGTATACACTTGAACCCGTGGCGTGTCCCCAGCAATGTTTTATTACTAGCAAAATGAGCCACATAGTGCTCCATAATTTAATTACCGGTACCGAAGGGGGCTGGAGTTTGTCTAGATTGAGGGAATGGGAAGTATTGGAGATTATCCGGGTTCCGAACACGCCGTATGAGCAATGTAATCCATCGAGTGTTCAGAATAGCGACACACAAGATCGAAGCGTTAGTTGAAGAACAAGAAATATGCACTTGACTGGAACTAAGACCGACCCTGGTGAGATTACATTGAAATCACACCTGGTATAATTTATCGAGCATAATATGTTGTAGTTATATTTAGTTATCTCTGTACAACCGGCAGCACACTAGTCGTCGTCACAGCGCAGACAGGGGCATTGATCGTCGTAAAAGAAAGCTTCTGATAATATATTAAGTAATATTCTACTGGGATAACTGCACTGCTTTTGTGTTCTCGCATGAAACGCACATTCTGCTTTCATTAACCCAACTCTTTGCTGTTTACCGAAGCGTTACATCGTTACCAGTATACGGAAAGGGCACACTCGTGATGGAAAGCTTTGGATAATATATGAGGTAAAGTGCGGCCTGGATAGCTGCATTGCGTTTGTGTTCTCGCTCGTAACGCGTTCCTGCCGTCATTAAACAATAACCTTTGTTCTTTGTAATGCTACAAGGGATGGGGATTGGGGTGGGTGGTGCAGCCAGAAGAAGGTAAAAGGTAAAAGTGAGGTGAACAACAACACCACAAGGACCAGTATCAAGGCCATCACCCCATGGACATACACAGGCAGAGGACACGAACATTACAATCCCTCCATAGGTGATGGAATCCTTTTTGTTCTGCCGACAAACAGATTCCGATTACCGTTTAAACTTCCTAGGAAGGAACGTTTAAATGGGTGACGTAACATTGCAAAATATACAAAACATGTATCAAGGCAGACCTTCAAACTACAAGCCTTACATACGGACAGATAGGACACTAGCACGCACACGCACACAACAAAATGTACGTACGCAAACACCCCGTCTCTTTCGTTCATTCTTTTTCTCACACATGCCAGCGAATGCGTATGCGCACGTGTATGCGCACGTGCCCACGCGGACCCACACACAAACGCACGCGCGCATGCACACGCACACATACACACACGCACACTCACTCACACACATACACAAGCAAACACACACACACATCCCTACACATACACACACACACAAACACACACAAAACACACACATTGAACATCGATACAACTTAATTAGCTCAGGTATTTCACACTCGATTTCAAAGTAAAAAGAATCCAAAATGTGTAATCCAAAACGTACAATAACTAAACATTTGTAAATATGTTTTGACCGTTTTACCTTAAACTTAAGAATAACAGTTATAATGGCATGTTATACATGCATATGTGTAACAACATTTTGTAAACAACAATTTATATAATAACTTTGAAATAGGAACATATATACCTGCCTTCGGTTTCACCACTAAGTTTTCTTTAGTATTGTGTTCGTATGTTGTTTCCGTGTTGGTGTTCATTTCCAGGTCATATGTCAACGGGTGATTTCATTGGGTCTCGGTGACATGCTGACAATAACCCGTAAGAACTTTGACGATTAACACAGCAGAGATTATGTAATACATTTTACAACCAATGTTATGTTCCCCAACCTACATGGCGTGTGTTAGTAGGGAATTATTTTTCATGTGATTATGGAATGGAAAGCCCATTACGTGCGTATCGACAAGCTAATCTAATGGAACCAAAAGGCTCACACTCGAATTACGTCAGAGTTTGCACATTTATTTCACACACAGAGCAAACGAGTCAAACACATATTTTCAATTTGTAGAAATGTGCTGGTCGCAAGCGCAACCCACCGACTTCTGACGTAAGAGACATCAGTAAACGATCGAAGACATTTCCCTTACGTAGCAATAGTGCCATGCGTTTAGCAGCATGTAGGGACCTAGACCGGTCAACACTGATGTACACTTGAGATCCTAGCAGACCGTCCCCAACGACAATGTTGTATTCCATCTTCCTTCTGGAAGGAGCATCAGTGTCGTTCACTTTCTCATGCCTCACTCTTTCCTACACGCCCCAGGTAATACATACATTGAACCCTGTCATACTGTGTCTGGTGCCTGGTGTAAGGCAATAACACCAAAAGCTAATTTGAACAAATGCATCTCGTTAAAACACACCTTGATAAAACTATATAATGTTCTAATCCTTCAAAAAAATTATGCATTTATGACAAATATAAACATATGCTGCGTTGTACATTAAACTGGAAACCTAGATCAAAGGTGTCATTAGCTTAATTGTCACTGTCGGTTATCGTTGACCTCCTTTAAAATTTGCAAATTTGCGATGACATAAATTAATTAGATTTACGAAGTGTAAAATGAGCTGTTATGTATTTGTTAGCAGCCAAAATTGAGCCAATGAAGCGGCCGTATATATTGACGGTCACGGTGGGGACTATATAAAGGTAGCTGATCATGTCTGAATTGAGATGTGCTAATGACTTTAGATCATTTGTTAATTCATATGTTATAGAGACTAATCGGACACCCAAAATAAATTTAGTGATTGCGTTAGATACATTTTGAAGTATTAAAGCAGGGCTTATTTAAAAATGAATCCCGCACAGTAGTATCATCCACAACCTGGCATGTATCGACAGTGTTCGTTCATACACGACGACTATTGAGATAAAACGATCACACGTACAACTGTTCAGAAATATGCACAATGTTGTTCATTTGCAAATGGGTGCGAACAAACAGAATACGCGCAGACAAGCTATCAATATTGTTCACACAAAACATGCTTAAGGATTACATGAATAATATAGTTATGTGTACAGCTAACATAAAACAGTAATTGTCGGTGTCACAAGAACGAAGGCTGTATTCGTGCATTCGCTACTCACAAGATCGATGGTGACATTTGCTGATTAGCACTATATGTTCGCAGCGACTTGACGCTGTTCAGCTTGTACGGAGTGTTTTCATTCGTGTAGGCCCATTGCGTGGTATATTGTTTAAACAAAACTCCAATTGCAACCTCCCCGAGGCTCCCTCAAACAGTACCCCTTAAGACTACCAACAATGTTCAACTACATCACTCGAAGATACGTCGAGAGGAACTCTTTTTCGGCCTCAGCAGAGTCGCATCTCCACAGCCTAGGAATCTCTCATGATATTTTAGGAGTTACAATGAAATGCCATGAAATACTTTTACATTTGAGATTAATTGAAAACAAAGCATGGTATTTATGTAACATGTATTATTTAAGAATTTTTTTATATTTACACAATCAATTTAGCGTATGACTGACTATATACGAAAATGTATTAAAAACAATATGTTTTCAATTTTAAGGCACTTATTGCTATATACGTTTGGACAGTTGTAACAATGAAACTGCTCAGGCGTGTCGTAACACAGTGAACATCATTCGTCAATCAAATTAACTACTACTCGGTAAAACGCTAGTTTAGGGGATTGCAGACCCGGCCATTCTTGCTTGTTAGGAGAGGCCGACCTGGATTTCGGCAAGGCTATATAAATATAATACATTATACACTCCGTAGAACATCGTAATACGACAACAACAAATATATTCCACATTATAAATGTCAGACACACACACGTGACCAATGTCATCTACGTGAATTAAACGAAATCTCTGATAAGGAACACAACGATATTCTTTGTTTAACTGAACGACTATGTTACTGTGGTTTGATATAAAATCATTTAAGAAACTATTAATGTCATGACTGCATTTAAGCGCAAATGCAAAAACCTTTTATTTAAGAAATATCTGCTTGCGGAAATGTAAATAAAATCATAAACAAATATAATTCTGCCATTGTGGTAACTACCATATGTGTTAACATTTGTACTTATCATATTAAATATTGATTTTTTTATAGGAATAGCAAGTTCAATAAAAGTAACACTAATGTCTAACTATACATGTCATGGGAAAATATACATACAAGTCAGTGACTTCGTATTTACCCCTTTCAAACATTGTACATTCTCACTTGTATTATAGTTAAACTTGTTTGTCTTGTATATATATACATATATATATAGTATATATATATATATATATATTGTTGACTAGGTTTTCAATAAACGTTCATTCAATTGTTCAGTCAGTCAGTCAGTCAGTCAATCAGTCAGTCATCCAATCAGTGAAGCGCTCTCAATGCAATTGTAATGTGAATTCTACAAGGTTATAGTAGTACACTAGCGTATTATTTTTGATGAATATTACTTATCAACTCTTTTAGATGGATATATTTTTATAGGATTATTTATGTTTCTGCTAAACTCCCGTTTTATACAATTTCTGGTTGTCAACGTACTACGCCTACGACGAACATTTTAGATGTAGTTTGGTATCAAAATAAATAAATAAGAGAATGTAAAAATTGCTATTTAAAAACAACTCATCTAGCTTCATAGCAATTAACAAATATAACTCATTTTGCATTCAATCTAATTCAGTATATCTTGACATTACAATTACAATCCAAAACATATATCAAGGCAGACATACAAACTACAAGCATTAAATACGGGCATATAGACACGCAAACCAAAATGAAAATTAATACCACTATCCATAAACGCAAGCACGCACGCTACTGACAAACACTAACAAGCACACACTAACACACACACACACGCACACACACACGCGCATACACACACACACACACACACACACACACACACACACACAACCTAAACGTACGCATGCAAAAACTCCCTCTTCCTTTCTTTCTATTACATACGCACGCGAATGTGTATGCGCACTCGTATCCGCACGCGCCCACGCGGACCCACACACAAACGGAAGCGCACACGCACATATGCACACTCGAACACGCACACGCACACACACGCAAAAACACATGCACACGCACATACACGCATACACACACATACAAACACACGATACAACGTAATTAGTTCAGGTATTTCACCCTCGATTTGAAAGTCATTAGAATCCAAAATGTACAATCCACAATGTACAATAACTAAACATTTGTAAATATTTTTGACCGTTTAACCTGAAACTTAGTAATAATGGTTATAATGGCACGTTACACCTGCATATGTGAAACAACATTTTGAAAGCGACAATTTAACTAGTAATTTTGAAACTGGAACATATGTATCTGCCCTCGGCTACACCATTACGTTTTCGTGTTCGTGTTCATGTCCAGGTCATGTGTCAACGGGTGTCTTCGTTGGGTCGTCTTCCGTGAATTTAGTTCAGGCTGACGTCGCATATTTTCCACTTCAACGCGTCCTGGTAGTCCTCAATGTTTATAGTGAGCGAACTGCAATCGCTCACCTCACAACGACACTCTGCCACACACATCGTCAGACGTCCATCTCCCGACTTGGTGGCGTTTCTCATCTTACACACGTGATGCCAGTCTCCGTCACATTTCATTTGCGACTTCTCTCGTTTCATCATCAGCTTGATGCTTGAGCTGAAGCAGTCGAAACTACCAGTGATAGTGACGGAGAAAGAACTCTTGATGCTCTCTGGTACACATCGCCTGATGACAAGACCGCGACGAAAACGTATCTTCACCGGAAATGGAACAAAATGGCCGCGCTGTTTCGAAAACGTGTACATGTTTGCAGTCGATAGTGTCATGCAGGTGTTGTTGTTGTCATCAATGAGACGTACAGCTACTTCATCCTTTACCGGCGGCTCCAGCCTGGATAGCGCTGCCACTGCAATGCAGATATAATATGACAGAAGTTTTCAATATATCGAAATAGAACAAACAAATATAAATTGCTTAAACGAACATAAATGAATTGACACTATAGAGCGGCGGCGAACTAATTACATTTTCCTTCATGATCTTTGAAATTTACGAACACATGCTGAGTTACAGATTTTAAGTAATCATATTTAATGACATGCCGCATATAGCAGTTTCTAGGATCATTGAGAATATCATTCTTAATTCCTATTTATGTTTCCCTGTTGATATGTAGTGACACAAAAGGTAATAAATAACACATTTTAAAATGCAAAAGGGTGCTTATGACTCAATGCTGCCAATACGCCCCTGGTGCCAACAACAAAGGAAAACAGTGTCTCACTCCAATAAAATGTAAACTTGGCATCGGCATCAGCGGGTTCCGTCGACATCCAGGCCTCGACGACATTCTTCCAGCGTGGGGTATAAGTACCAGTACTGACACTTGGTGATCGCCCCCTCCTTCTTCAGTGAATTTACCATTCTGATGAGTTCTGCCTTGTATTTCCTGGTGGGATGCTTCTTTAACTTCCCGCTTGGACACTTAGCATTTCTGTGATTTTTGTCTGGTATTCTTTCGTTTCCATGATGACTGTGGCATTTCCCTTGTCCGCAGGGAGTTTGGTGATGGACTTCTCCTTCTGTAGCTCTTTTAGAGCTATTCTTTCCTGTTTCGTTAGATTCGGTTTTGGAGCTTTTGCCGACTTCAGAAACCCCGCGATGTCTGCACGAAGTTTGTCTTTTTTCTTGTGGTAGGTTCCATGTCGATTTCTATGCCGCTACACCGATTTCCTCGGTAGCTATTTTCTCATGCGTTACCGCGTAACTTAGCCCTTCGCTAGTATCCTATTCGAGTTTCCTCACGCCTTTGACACATTCTTGTTGTCCGTACTTCGTTCCAAGATTACTGAACATTCTTCAGGATAGTTCGTTTTCAGATAAAAACAAACTGTCATTTGTTTCATATCTAAAGTGTATTTTTACCTGGTAGAGGCTTTCATCTAACGTCTCACGTTGACTTCTTCAGTATCGATGACGCTGAATGACGACAACGTATACGTGAGGCAATTCGTAATTGCAATTCGAGGGCAGATGGAAGCCTTTGCCATATAAAAATACACGTTGGTTATAAAAAATGAAAGTTTTTGATCTGAAAACGAATTATCGTGAAGAATGTTCAGTAACCCCGCTCTTTGTTTGTTCTCTTGTCCCTTTCCTGTGAGATACTTATCCTGTGATCAGTCTGAAAGAGGGCATTCGATTTTATGAGGATGGGAACGAAAATCCTTGTGTTTATCGCCCAGTATCACGCTAACACTGTCCAACCACAACACGCAGCAGCAGCAAAAAAATAACAGCAGTGACAGACACATCATCATTGCAACATCGCAAGTCGTACTTTTCAGCAGGTGTCCATCCTTTTGCAAGAGTTACAAGAAATTCCGCAACGAATATTATAATCGTATTAACGTGGCGTTAAAATGTTCCATGTGATCAATACAGTGTACTTTGGAATGATACTATCGTTCATGTATTATTAGTCAATACTCTCTTACCTTCCACGTCGTCTGAACCTGTCCAACAGCAGAGACCAGATAAAAGAAAAGTCCAAAACAGAAGCGAAGTGAATGTCATATTTTGGTTTGGCTTAGAAAACATTCACCTGGTTGCATTGTAGTCGCTAAGATCGATGCGTCGATAGTCGGAGTTGTTGACATAGCTAGAGACGAGACCTTTGTCTGCAACATAATTATGACATCCATTTACATTCATCCATCATGTGTTAGCATTTATTAATTCTTCTGAGTGCACTGCTGACGAATTATCTACACTTGAGTAAATCATTAGTAGTAGTCGTCACAAGCTTAAACCCAATGTCACGATTGATTGTCATGTAAGTAATATGTAAATTTAAAAGGCATAATTATGTTAAAGAAAAACACATTTTAAACAATAATCGTTCAGAGTAAATACGAACTCCATTTTGTAATATCTCTTATATACATAAAATAGTATATATACATATATATATATATACTTATGTACGTATGTATACTCTGTAACCACAACTTTGAATAACAACGAAACTTAAAATATTGAATACAGAAGAAACACAGGTGCTCAGTTATTTGTAGAAACGACGCGGCCAAGTTTACAATAGTTCCTAGACTTCATATATATTAACTATCCTGACACAAAGAAACCCTGTTCTAAAACTAAACGATCAAACACCACAACATGTTTCAATAGTGTAATTTATAATTATTCTCGTAGTGTTTATGTTTGTTGAGTTTGTTACCGCCGTAGCAGTAGATGTCTGTTTCTCAGCGGAGACGTGAGTGGTTATGTGTGACGACACGTCAGTCGGGGTCACCACAGATGATAACACAATCGTTCCGGTCGTTTCAGTTGTGGTGACTTTCGGACGTGTCGACATCTGCACAGGAGAAAACATTAGCTAAGTCAGTTTAACTTAATTTACTAATACAGCGAGAAACACCTTTCTGCATATAGTGTGTGTGTATATATATATATATATATATATATATTATAACCCGGGTTCTCTCGATTTTGTCATGGGTTTGGGTTTTTACTCTTCATTTATGCCATTATAAATTATGTAACTACCACCAATTTGATCAGATGTGAGATTACAACAATTAGTTCTGTAATTTTCCGAAGTGATTAACATGACTAAGGCGTAACTTGTTCGTCGCCAAAATGTTTGACGATATAATACCCAGTGAAACTGCTGTTGTAGCAGCAAAAAGCATCCTGATACTTCCATTTTGTGACGTGTGGATAACGTAGACAATTAACAAAAAGTATCTTGCTACGTCCATTTTGTGACATAGACATAGACAATTAATTAATTTTCCATTTGAATATTTCTAAAAACTTACAAGTTAAATCGTTTGAGCATAATGTACATACCTGTATCATAGCGGTATTCACACTTACAGTTGTTTGATTTACCTGCAATAAAAAAAAATTGACAAGGGTTTGAAATCCAATCCTTGTCTGTAACATCGACGACGTGCTAATGTTGTGTGAGCACTAAGTAGAATGGATGTGTGTTAAGATAACCGGTAAAATAAGACGAATTGGTTTCTTGAAAGAAACCAGTATGTTTTGTACATAACAATTTTTTTCCAAACCAAATAATCGACATTAATAGCTGGGATACTTTGTATGACAAGTATTAAAGCAAGTCAATAATAACAAAGCATATGTAAACAAGTAGCACTACAATTTAAAGCAGTATACCCCTAAGGGACAAACACATATTATGTCGTTCAGTTTCGTATGTATCTATTGTTGATACAATCAGGTATAACAAATATACATTTCGTGCAACTCTGCGACACTCACTTCCAGGTTTACAGTTGACTCCAATGCGGCCGTCACTACACACGCATGCGAAGTTGTTACCTGTTGTCAAGCAAAATGTATCTGGTTGTGATCGCTACTCCCCAGTGGCTCACATATCTTGATATTGTCAACTAATTCATTCTGTGAGGACAAAATAATGTGTTAGACATAGTTTTGTCCTCACAGAATGAATTAGTTGACAATGTCAAGATATGTGAGCCACTGGGGAGTAGCGATCACAACCAGATACATTTTACCATCAAAGTAAAATCAGAAAGGAATAGCAAAAAGCAGTATAGGAGAAATTTCCACAAAGGAAGGTATAAGGACATCAGGAAATATTTAGCAAAGATAGACTGGAATAAGACACTGAAAAATAAGACGGCAACAGAATGCTGGAATATATTAAAGAGTGAAATTAAGTGCATAATCGATAAATTTGTACCCTTCAAAAAACAAGGAAAACGGTCCAAAAAGAAACACTTATCGAAAGAAGCCATTAGAAAAATTAAGTATAAACAAATGATGTGGAAGTCATATAGATGTACTGGAAATGATGAAGACTACAACAATTATAAAGAAGCACTTAACCAAGCTACAGCTGAAATTAGAAATTCAAAGAGAAGCTATGAACAACAATTAGCTAGTAATATAAAACATGACAGCAAGAGTTTTTATGCGTATGTTCGAAGCAAACTGAAAGTTCAAGATAAGGTCGGTCCTCTAGAAGATATTGCTGGAAATATAATATCAGAGGGATTCATAATGGCAGAAGACCTGAATGAGTACTTTAGTTCAGTGTTTACCGGGGAAGATATTAGTTCACTGCCAATACCAGAGGCTAAGTTCAAGGGGGCAGATTCAGACTATTTAGGACAATTAATTGTAACCCCGGAAATGGTAGCTAAGAAAATAAGGGCTATGAAGGATAATAAATCACCTGGAGTGGATGGTATTCCACCCAAACTACTATTGGAAATTGTAGAACAAATTAGCATACCACTTGCAACAGTTTTCAACTTGTCATTAGAAGAGGGAGTGGTTCCTTTAGAATGGAAAGAAGCAAACATTATACCGTTATTCAAAAAAGGTTCGAGAAACAAGTCAGAGAACTATAGACCAGTGAGTTTAACATCAGTGATTTGTAAATTATTAGAAAGACTAACTAAAGATCACATGGTGGATTTTCTTGTTAAACAAAACTTGATAAACCCATCTCAACATGGTTTTTTTAAAGCGAGGTCATGCTTAACAAATATGTTCTGTTTTTTGGAAGACATCACTAAGTGGGTAGATGAGGGATCACCAGTAGATATCGTCTACTTAGATTTTCAAAAAGCTTTTGACAAAGTACCACATCAAAGATTACTGCTTAAACTAAAGGCCCATGGCATAGGAAATTGTATAATAAACTGGATAGAACAATGGCTGATTGACAGAAGACAACGTGTAGTAGTTGATGGGGAGGCTTCAAACTGGAAATCGGTATTGAGTGGGGTACCACAGCGATCAGTATTAGGTCCTATATTATTCTTAATATACATCAACGATTTGGATGATGAAATAACAAGCAAGGTGTTGAAATTTGCGGATGATACAAAAGTGTTTAGAAGGATTAAAAATGATGGAGATAGACAGCATTTACAAGATGATCTTGACAGGTTGATCAAATGGTCTGAAAAGTGGCAAATTATGTTCAATTTTGGGAAATGTAAATGCCTCCACATAGGACATGGGAACGAAGAAGTAGAATATACAATGGGGGGGGGGGTACTGTACTAAGTACTACTGTAAAAGAAAAGGACTTAGGGTTAACCGTTAGTGCTGATATGAAGATTTCAGAGCAGTACGGAATTGCAGCTTCAAAGGGAAATCAAATCCTTGGATTAATTAGGCGAAACATAACGTATAAGGAAAAAGAGCTAATAATACCGCTGTACAAAACAATAGTTAGGCCTCATTTAGAATATTGTATTCAAGCGTGGAGGCCATATCGCAGGAAGGACATTGATATGCTAGAAAGAGTGCAGAGGAGAGCAACTAAAATGATACAAAATCTGAAGGATCTTAGTTACGAAATACGCCTAAAAAAATGCGGTTTAACAACACTAGAGACCAGGAGATTGAGAGGAGATCAGATAGAAGTGTTTAAAATATTGAAGGGTTATGAAAATATTGATAGAAATATGTTTTTCTCAGTTAAGAAAGATAGAAGGACTAGAGGACATGATCTTGCATTAGCAAAGGAGCAGAGTAGATTGGCTATAAGAAAGTTTTCATTTTCACAAAGGACTGTAAATGAATGGAACAGATTACCTGCTGATTGTGTGGATGCTAGTAGTGTGAATATGTTTAAAAATAAAATCGACACATACCTCAGACGGGCGGGATACACATAGGTAAAAGGGTCGGACTCTCGATAAGCCAAGGGCTTCCTTGTCCACCTGCTACCTAGAGTTAATTCTCTGGGTGGCAATCTTGTTAAAACTTCCGGTTGCACAACTGTATGTGTTACAGATGCCGTTGTCTGTAAAGTTCAATATATGTCAATGTCACACAACCGTATGTGACGCAGCTGCCTGTGTCTGTAAAGATCAATATATGTCAATGTTGCATTAGTTCACAATTGTCAACAGTTGTTTACTCTTACAGCGCGTACTAATTATCTTACCTCTTCCTCCCCTTACTTAATACTACCATAAGATGATAATATTCCAGATTGAAAGTCATGTGTGGGTATGTCACAGTGTGTTGACAAAGCACATGCAAATAATAGAATAACAACCATCCAACTAATGTTTACATAAATATGTACATGTACGTGTATGTGTATGCATATATCAGTGTTCGAGATATACGGTGACCCATTGTTCACTGACCAACTACTTTGCCGTCAGGTCAGTAACGTGTCTTATTTACATCCTATAAGAAGTCGCGTAGACCATACCGGACACACACACACACACACACACACACACACACACACACACACACACACACACACACACACACACACACACACATACTTCTGACATCTGTTTACATTCATCCATCATGTGTTGTGTGGCCGTCACTACACACGCATGCGAAGTCGTTACCTGTTGTCAAGCAACTTCCGGTTGCACAATCGTTTGTGTAACAGATGCCGTTGTCTGTATAAAGTTAAATATATGTCACCGTTGCTCAACCGTATGTATTGCAACTGCTTGTGTCTGTAAACTTCAATATCTGTCAACGTTGCCCAATTGTATGTGTTGTAACTGCCTGTATCTGCAGAGTTCAATATCTGTCAATGTTGAACAACCGTATGCGTTGCAACTGCCTGTGTTTGTAAAGATCAATATCTGGCAATGTTGAACAATCGTATTGCAATCTGTAAAGATCAATATCTGGCAATGTTGCATTAGTTCACAATTGTCAACAGTTGTTTACTCTTACAGCGCGTACTAATTATTTTAATCTTCCTCCCCTTACTTAATACTACCATATGTTGATGATTTTCCAGATTGATAGAAAGTCATGTGTGGGTATGTCATAGTGTGTTGACAAAGCACATGCAAAATAATAGAATAACAACCATCCATCTAATGTTTACAAATTATGTACATGTATGTGAGTGTTCGAGATATACGGTGACCCGGTGGTCACTGGCCAACTACTTTGCCGTCGGGTCAGTAACGTTTTTTATTTACATCCTATGAGAAGTCGCGTAGACCATACATGACCCAGAAGAGTATGGCTCTTCGAGTTTTGGTCGAGGCACCTGCTGATAGCAAGAACCAAGGAGAGGAAGACATGGACCTGTTGGAAGCCACTGCTCCTGGCTCAAGTGATGGAGTTTACCCATCCAGTCGTGCTGATGACAACAACTCTGACTTGTCTGACATTAGTCATGGATCTTTCAGGACTATTCTTGCCGTGATGATATCACTGTTGTTGCCGCTGGCCATGACTGCGATTCTTACTAAACTGATCTGCCACCCTGTTTCAATTAAATAAAATTAAGGAACATTTTCTAAATCTCTGTGGTTTGCCTTATTTTAACGAATGTATAGAAATAAGTTTAATTAACAGTACGGTGATACATCATATCAGTTTCTTAGCGTACATATGAGCAGGATAACACCTATCTGACATGTATTAACTGACAGTTACCTGGCAATACACTGTAGACTTTTTCACTGGGGCCTATTTTAGCAGGCTATTTGCGCTCACGCATCGTGCCATTCAAAAAATTAGGACCAGTATCTTTGCTGCCGGATCATTAACTTTCTGAACTTGCTGGTCTGGTAGACCAGTACCTCAAACGTCGAACACTGGTATACATGCGGATAAGGTAAGGTTTTCCTCTTAGACGGCTTAAACTCCGAACGCGTGAATGACATGGCAACACTAAGGAAACGCTCACACGGTAACACGTATGTATTTAGGTAATGCCAATAGCATAAACAAATCTATCATTTGACAATTCTACACTAACAAGTCTAGGGTCTATCAATGGAAATGAACATCATATTCTCTTCAACCTGCGTCATTTTGAACAAACAACGAGTGTATGCGAGCGTCTTATAGTATTTAGGTAACAATTTCCTCTATATTCTAACATTTGGTAAATATTACAAATTTGACTGTCAAATAGTCGCATCAGGTGACGGGTATTTTTGCTGGTTTGTTTAATTAATACACACACCCTTTTGTACGCTTTCTACGAATAGGTAAACGACTATAATATACATTATTTTGAACGACCATTTACTTCTAATAACTGGAATGGACGTGCATGATATCGTCAAGTAAAGTCGTAAAGTAATAGCTTCTATATTTTTTTAATATCCCTATCAGAAATGTCCACGATGAATATTGCACATTAGTTTTGCCATTACCAAATATTTTAGTGTCGTCAATATCTCAGCAACTATTGACGATAGCCTGACAAAATGTGGTGCCTAAATCCATGTTTTGAAGATATGTCTTAGTGTTCAGGATGTTTCCGAAAAGGTACTACATTTAACTATTGAATATTTGCATATTAGGCGCCGCCATTAGCGACATATTAAATCTGGTTCGTACACTTGTACATGTGTTTGACGGCAAAATCGAAGATTTGTATGTACCTACGTTTTGAGAAAATACAATATCGACGAAGTTACTAAGATAGTAATCCTGCTAATAAAATCCCTCTAAATATGCAATCTAACAATATTAATTTAGAAAATCGATATTTGTAAAGTCAGCGTCGTTGGAATTATACAGTCTTTATACTGTTCTCCGGACCTTCCACCCCTTTTGTTTAAGTTTCATTCCGTCCAATATTTAACCCCAGACCGCGAATGGAATCGCATTATTATCCATCAAGAAAACCCTTCGCTTATTCCTGCCCAGCAATTCTCATACATAGCGATTCTCTACTATAGAAGCACAGGGTGCAAGACATACGAACCGACATACCCAAAGCTCAAACGATCCTTAGTCTGCGATACTCGAAAGGTGAACGTTTCAAAACGACGGTTCATCGGGACAGCTAGGTTTCTTATAAATCAACGGACACACGTCAATTACTTAACAATGACTTGTTCTACCCGACACATACATTCTCGCGTATCCTGAAATCACAAATAGTATTATTTCACAGGATTTGCATCTGATTTCGAGGAAGTAGTACAAACATTCTTCCATATCCTGAAGTAGGTGAAATACACATCACTCGTTTAAGACACATTAAATACATTACTGTTGGGGACATTGAGAATCAGAACACGAAAGAACAAGCCGCCAAATGTCAGGTCAAAATATGTCTAGCCTGGATGTCATTTGTAGTCTTCACGCATACAACCAATACAGTACAAAGGAAAGCACCAGTCACGGAAATACATTGATACACATTGAAGGAACGGAAGAAGCTCATGTGGCCCCATAAAGCCTTTCTGGTTGTGATACGGTGTCACAGCTGTATGGCGTTGGAAAAACGAACAGCATTTCTGGAATTTCAAGCTTATCGGACCTGGATAAACTCGATGATTGCAAGCAAGCAAGTAAGCCTGGGGACACCACAGAGGGTACTAAATTCATTGCTAAATACTATGCTGGCAATACTATGACAAACATGTCGGAGATTCTAGTCCCGAAAGATGGCGATTACATCACTTGAACTCAACTGGAACATCAACGATGGAGTCGTATGAAGAACATGTTCGCTGGGAAGTCAGTCCTTGATTCCTCACCTCCACATTCATACATGTTATGTTGTGCATGTCAAGGAGAGACAAACTGTCGAAATGGCAATACATAAGTTGCTGCCACACGTGTAGATTGCGATAAAATGATACACCTGACTTGTAACAGCTATGGTAGGAATTCAGTAGGGTTATTTGGAGAAAAAAACTAATTTTTTGTTAATGGCTTTGATTCATTTATATAAAACTTAAGATGGTGATCAAATTTGCGGAAAAGTCTTTTTAGGCACCATCATATTCCGTCATCAAATTAACATGAAGGTGGACACCTAATTTGAAATGCTGTCGTAAATAGTTCCAAATATATTCACAAAACATCGATTTTCTTTAGTGGTTGCTGCTAAGTTGCACATGTTGTGGAATTTGGTTGACATGACTACTATCTAAACGTTCTAATCGATATTGTTTACCACCAAACTTAGGTAAAGGCAACACGTCTGTGTCGCTGTCTAACATACTTACTGTAACATTGACCAAATTCTATATTTTGCTAATGGCGGCACCTAATTTGTATATTGCGCGTAATGAAATGCAAGATGTTTTCGGCAACCTGCAGTATCATATACCATCAAAACGTGGGTATTGGCTCCTCTTTTCAGATGCTAATCTCAATACCTACTGAAAGTTTTTCCGACTTACTGCCAGATTATGTACGTATTTTTTATTTGATTAACATGAATTTACGAATACTGTGAAATCAACAGGACTAGTTCGTTCAACAAAATGTTGATGACATAGAAAGTCACTGAAACATGTTACCAAAGTTACAATTGCAGCAACATGCTAAAGAAGCTAATCAGATATCTTACTACTTCTGTTTTGTGACATTTAGAAAAGAGTAGCCTGCTGACGTCATTGTCTAATTTGATGTTTTGAAAGCAAAAACGTACAATTTCAATCAAAGTGTAGTCTTTCATATACCTTTTTATGGTCGTCTCGAACACTCTTGACCTGTTTACAGTAGTACCAGTTGACGTTTTCGCCTGCAACGACGATACATATTAACCCGTGTTGTTAACGCCATCCTTGTTTGTAACAGTGAAGAATTGTCAACGTTGCGTCGCTGCTATCGTGTATTATCTTTACAACTAAAACACGACAACTTAAATACTGGTTTCTTGTGTTAAAGAAACTAAGAATGCATGTTAGTGCATACGTTTTCAGATACAAATAATTAGCATTAAGCGTTGAAAGGATTTACATGTAAATATATTAACAAAACAGGCATTACCAATAATGAAACCTATATCAACAAGTTGCAATACTAATTACTAATATCATGCCCATAAAAGAACACCAAGATTGTATTTCATTATTTTTTCAGAACATGTATATGTTAACACAATCATATGAGATATGCGTGTAATGCAATTCCACTTACATACCCACTGCAAACAAAGCATACACACCTGTCTCACAGTTGAGTCCTATGTAGATGACAGCATTGTCGTCAGAATAGATGCACCTAGTAGTTTCCTCTTGTCAAACAATGATTGTCAGATTCACATCTGTTAAACTGGATTGGTTGTGAGACTGTAAAAGGCGAGGTGAACCGTTATTCAACAATGTTATGTTAATGCAAATTCAAGCGACAGTGTTTAACAAAATACACAATTAACCATATTATATATCGTCTTTATACAAAAATATTGTTCTAATACCTAATACCAACTTTGAGTCCGTGCTAATTTGGCGCTGCTCTGTTGTGTCATTCATTTATGTTCGTTTAAGCAAATGGAATTGATATGTGTTTGTTCTATTTCGATACATTGAAAACTTCTGTCATATTATATCTGCATTGCAGTGGGTACGCTAGCCAGGCCATTTTGTTCCATTTCCGCAGAACAGATGTTTTCGTCGCGGTCTTGTCATCAGGCGATGGCTACCAGCACCAAGAATTCTTTCTCCGTCACTATCACTTGTCGTTTCGACTGTTTTAGCTCAAGCATCAAGCTGTTGTTGAAACAAGAGAAGTCGCAACTGAAATGTGACGCAGGCTTGTATCACGTCTGTAAGAAGAGAGACGCACCAAGTCGGCAGATGGAAGTCCGTCTACGTGTGTTGCAGACTGTCATTGCGAGGGGGGTGACTGCAGTTGGCTCACAATTAACATTGCAGACTACCAGGACGCATGGATGTGGGAAATATGCGGTATCAACCTGAATTAAAGTTACGGAAGAAGACACAACGAAGACACCCTGAACACGAACACGAACACGGAAACGAAAAACACACGAATACATTTCT
>OZ023209.1:13234863-13450896 GCA_963995525.1 Escarpia spicata | reverse complement strand
GTTCGTCAATGTCTCAGTAAGTATCGAGAATAGCACCTAAAAAGAGGGGCCAGTACCCACGTTTTTATGGTATATGGTACTGCAGGTTGCCGAAAACATATTGCAATTCATTACACGCAAAATGCAAATTATGTGCCGCCATTACCAAAATATATAATTTGGACCAATATTGTAGTACGTATGCTAAACAGACGTGTTGCCTTTATCTAAGTTTGGTGGTAAAGAATATCGATGAGGACGTTTAGATAGTAGTCCTGCCAACAAATTCCACAACATATACAATTTAGCAGCAACCATTGAGGAAAATCGACGTTTTGTGAATATATTTGGAATTATTTACGACAGCATTTCAAATTAGGTGTCCACCTTCATGTTAATTTGATGAAGGAATTATGTGATGTTGCCTAAAAAGACTTTTCCACAAATTTTAACACCATCATAAGTCTTACATAAATGAAACAAAGCCATTAAACCAATGAGTTTTTCTCAAATAACCTATGACGTGTCCGACACAGCATCCCAAATAAGGTATCCACATATTTCTCGTTGATTTCCTAGCATATCTGTTACATGTCAGGTGTATCGTTTTTTCGCAATCTACACGTGTGTATTGCCATTTCGACAGTTTGCCTCTCCTTGACATGCACAACTTAGCATGCATGAATAATGACCATCTTATTAATTCCATAATTTCGTGTGGAGAGGGAAGGACTATATGTATATATGACTTGCGTTAATGATTTGGTTTCGTTGTCACGTGTCCATCGATATTTTGTACATCCAGTGGTGGAGATAATAAATCAAGGACTGACTTCCCAGCGAACTTGTTCTTCATACGATTCCGTCGTTGATGTTCCGGATGAGTTCTGGTGATGCAATTGCCATCTTTCGGGACCAGCATCTCCGATATATTTCTCATATTATTGCCATCATAGTATTTAGCAATGAATCTAGTACTCCATGTGATGTCCACAGTCTTGCTGTCTTGCTTTCAATCACGGAGTTTATCCAGGTCCGACAAGCTTGAAATTCCAGAAATGTGACACCGTATCACAACCAGAAACGCTTTATGGAGCCACATGAGCCTAAGCCGTTCCTTCAATGTGTATCAGTGTCTTTCCGTGACTGGTGCTCTTCTTTGTATTCTGTTGGTTCTAGGTGTGAATATAAATTACATCCATAAAGGTATATTTTGACCTGACATTTGGCGGCTTGTTCTTTCTTGTTCTGATTCTCAATGTCCCCATGAGTAATGTACAGTGTATGTAAAGTGTCTTAAAAGAGTGATGTGTATTTCCCATACTTCAGGATATGGAAGAATGTTTGTACTATTTCATCACTAACGGCGGTCTGGTTGTTGATACGAAAGGACACCACACCGCCATGACATGTCCGGTTCATGGGCGACAGAAGGGTCCCTGTATATAAATAATGCATGGGCATCCTTTTGAGTGATCGAAAAGGCACTGAACTGTGGGTCACGGCTTTTGATGTCTTAGTCCAGCGGGCAATAGGTCATGTCTCAGCCAATGACTATATGTCACTGAAAACAGACGAAGAGCGTTATAATGTGTTGAGCGTCCTATACGGCAAACAGGCTAGGGTGACTATCATAAAATCATCAAAAGGAGGTTACGTGAACTATTCCGTGACAGCACTGGAAGTTATTCAACAGTAATTGCAGCAAGGTGTTTTGTGATCGGATAGAGACCATTGTACCTATGGTCTCTATCGCAAGACATGCCGACGGGATGGTACACGCGACGACGGGAAGAGAAGGAGTTCCGACTGCAAGCGGCACAGCCCACCGGACAGATGGCCGCCGAATGGCTGTCGTGGGAGTCCGAAAGCACGGGGCACGTCATACGTCATCAGTCCAACGGACGAGAGAAGCGCATCGGTAAACTCCTGGTGGACGGTTGGTGCAGCGAAAAAAAGACGGCCTATCAGTTTCACGGAAACTTCTATCACGGATGCCCGTGCACCGGTCTTGGGGTCAACGACCTCAACGGGAATCGCATGACTCAACTCCTCGCCGAAACACGAAAGAACACGAGCTACCTTCGTCACTTCGTCAGGGTCGTCGAGGTGTGGGAAGGCGAGTGGAAGGTCACGAGACGCGATCCGTGCGTGAAACTGTTTCTGGACGCCACCTTTCACCGTCGACGCGTGCCATGGAAGATGACGCCACAAGAGATCCTGACAGGGGTACGCAATGGCAGCGTTTTCGGAATGATTCAGTGCGACATTCGTGTAGCGGAGGAATTGCGCGCGCGAGATGCAGCCCATCTTCAAGAACATTCACATGACCCGCGATGACCTCGGACCGTTCATGCGTCGATACGCCGAAGAACACGACATCATGAAAACTTCGCGTCGCATGTTCGTCGGAAGTTATCGTGGAGATGAGATCTTTCTCGCTACACCTCTCTTGCGATGGTATCTGGAACACGGACTCGAGGTGACCCACGTCTATCAGGTCATCGAGTACACACCGATCGCCTGCTTCCGACGATTCGGTGAGGCGGTGTCCACCGCGCGTCGCGAAGGAGACGTCCACCCCGACAAGGCCATGATCGAGGACATCAACAAACTTATGGGAATTCTTTGTATGGGAAATTTATCACCAACGTCGATAAGCACCGCGAAGTCACCTACTGCACGGAGAAGAGGGCGTCGATCACGAACAACGATCGTCGCTTCCTCCAACTCGATGTCGTGACCGACGATGCGTACGAGATCGAGATGCACAAGCGCACCGTCAAATACACCCTGCCCACACAAGTGGCATTCTTCGTGCTGCAGTGGGCCAAACTGCGCATGCTGGAGATCTACTACGACTTTATGGTCAGGTACGTGGAACGTCCGCTGTTCCAGTACTGCTAAACCGATACGGACAGCGCCTATCTGGATCTAGCGGGTGAGTCCGTCGACGACTTCGTGATCCCGGCACTGCGCGACCACTACTTTCGTCACCGCTCCGAATGGCTACCGTCCGAATGTTGCGCCGATCATTAGAACGAGTACGTGCGCTGTCGACTGGCCGGACGTCCGTGGGACGGCACCAAGACGTGTTGCAAGGAGCGCAGGGCGTACGACAAGAGAACACCGGGACTCTTCAAGGTCGAATGGTCCGGCGACTGTTTCCTGGGTTTGTGCAGCAAGACCTACTATTGTTCGGGTACGTTCGGTAAATACAGCACCAAGGGACAGAACAAACGACTCAACACCATCGACAAGCAGGCGTTCCTGGACGTGCTCACCAATCGACGGTGCGGAAGCGGAAATAACCGCGGGTTCCTGTTGAATCACTCGTCCGTGTTGACGTAGATGCAGGAACGCGCAGCTTTGACCTACTTCTAAGCCACGCGCGTGGTCCACGAGGACGGAATCACAACGGGACCGGTGGACATCTGATAACGATCGATTGTCGTGTAAGTCTACGCCGAAACGCTGCTGATACAAAGAGGAAATGCGTCCCTACGTTAGTTGGGGTTAGAGGCGCCTCTTAGCTGTCACGTGTTTAGTAGGCAGACAGTAGACAAAAAAAAGTTACTTAGACAGACGTCACGCAATCGATCGTCATAGAACACCATGTCACGGACGCGAGTGGTCGGAGAAGTATCGATAGTAAGAACGATCGGAGTGTACCTGTACGTCTTATACGTCTTCTTGTACGTTCCCCTTCGCTCTTCGTGCGGTGGAGGTATCGTCGTATCTAACGTCACAGAGAAGGCGACCGCCTACTACTAGAAGACGCGACGATCATGGATACGCGATGGAAATATCCTTTCACCTGTATAGTCGCGGGTCCGACGGGGTGCGGTAAAAGTATCTTCGTGACGCACATTCTACGTCACGCTACAACGATGATAGATCCGCCTCCGGAGAAGATCACGTTGTATTATGGAGAGTGGCATAACGCCTACGCATCCATAGACAACGACTTGGTATGGTTCGAGGAATGGTTGCCGAACGGCGCGTTCGACGCATCGACGCGAAACCTTGTGGTCATAGACGATCTGATGGCGGAAACGGATGAACGGGTCACGACCTTGTTCACGAAAAAAGAGTCATCATCAGAACACCTCCGTGCTCTATCTCGTGCAGAACCTATTTCCGAAAAACAAGGAGAGTCGCATGATCAGTCTGAACGCGCAATACATGGTGGTCTTCAAGAATCCTCACGACGCGTCGCAGATAGGTCACTTGGCGCGACAGATGTATCCGGGACGCCTGACGTTTGAACAGGAAGCGTTCAAAGACGCCACGTCATTACCATACGGTTATCTCCTGATCGATCTGAAACAGAACACACCCGAAGACATGCGTTTGCGCACTGCCATCTGTCCGGACGACGGTGTTCATTTCGTGTACCAGCCCAAGGTATAAGACGACTGCGCATGCACATCGTCTCTTCAGTCGCAGGATGTCCGAGCTCGTGAAGAGACATATCCTCTCCGTACAAGATCTAAACAGATACAAGAGCACGACATTTAGACGAGCCATCATCAACAACGCCGACGCCGATCTCTTGTGCGCATTGGCCGAGTGCGCCTACAACATATTGAAGAAGAACATTCCCTTGACCCCCGTACAGAGACGACGTTTGAGTAAGTACAAAACAAAACTGCGCGAGTTGGCAGAGAGAGGCGCGCCGGTGGGTAGGAGACGTCGCATCTTGCTGCAGGGCTTGGAATGGAGAAACGTACCGGTCGGGAGACGTCTTCGTCGTCTAGGTAATAATAATAACCAGGTCGGAGAGGGACAGACCGGTGGTTTCCTGTCGTCTTTCCTAACACCCTTGGCCAGTTCGGTCTTTCTACCCTTGCTCAAAGAGGTGCTACTCAAGTAGACGACGACGATGGAACACGCACGGAAGATGGCCTTGGTAGATCCGCGACTGCTGGACAGTCTTCGCACACCACCGATGGTTTCCCTAGAACGGAAGGTACAGGACCTCGACAACGAGATGAAAGTCATACTCGGCAGACGGGATCTCACCAACGGAGACAAGGTAGTCATGTATAATCAAATGTTGCAACATTACAACGCGTTGTCCGTATAGAAGCGGAAGTCGTCAACAGCGTTCCAAAAGCCCTTCGGTCCAAAGGCGCGCGACTGATGGAACGTCTTAAAGGAGACGTCGTGTGGAACGCGCGCGGAGAGCTTATGCACAAAGGAGTAGCGGTACCCGGAAGTAACGTGGTTGATCTCGTAAACGATGTGCTGCGCAAGCGCAAGACCCCCGGCAGGTGTTTGCGCGTCAACTCGGTGACACGAACGTACCCATGGAGTTGGTGGGTAACCAGGACAGGAAACGACACATTCAGCAGTCGCAAAAGAAAAGCGCGGTAGCGGCAGCGGCCAGACGATCGCTCGGTAGAGCGCGTGGAACGCTACAGTGGACACTCCTCGCGCGTCGTCAACGGATGGACTCGTCTGCCGCCTTCCCCACGCCACCGTCGGAAGGACGTAAGACATGGGAGAGTCTTTAAAGACGACGACGCATAATGTCGTGGGGCACTCGTCTATTTACCGGTATCACTTACGCCGCGCTTCACGTCGTGACCTGAATAACCGTCGACTATCTGATACGACTATGGCGCGTCACCGAAAAACACTGCAGGGTGTCTACTTCGATCCCGCTAAGGTGGGGAGTTAAGGGGGTATCGAGTCTTTGAGACGAGTCGCCTTGCGACCTATGCAGGGCGTACAGAGAAAGACCGTCGAACAATGGCTATCGGAACAGAACGCCTACACTCTACACAAACCGGTCAGAGTTCATTTCAAGCGGCGACGCGTGGTCGTCGGAGGCCGGAATCAACAGTGGCAAGCCGATCTCGTCGACGTGTCCAGTCTGAAAAGAGACAACGACGGTACGACGTTCCTACTCACGGTGATCGACGTCTTCTCGAAAGTCGCCCGATGCGTTCCCCTGAAGAACAATTCGGCGACGTCTATGTCGAAGGCGCTGGACGGACACTTCACCAACGGCGGCGATCGTCCGCTGTCGTTGCAGACCGATAGAGGTCTGGAATTCCCGAACCGTGGCGTTCGGGGTGTACTGGAAAAGTGCGGTATCCAACACTTCTCCACCTTCAACGAGGACACCAAGGCGAGCATCGTGGAACGCTTCAATCGCACGCTAAAGACGCGGATGTGGCGATACCTGACGCATAAGGAAACGTGGGGATACATCGATATCCTTCCGGATCTGGTGCGGACGTACAACGACACACCCCACCGCAGCATCGGGATGGCTCCGTCGCAGGTGAATGCGTCTAATCAGGAAGAGGTGTGGCAGCGCTTGTACGGCGGTCACCACGGTAAGGGCGTGCCCAAGTACCACGTGGCGGATCGCATGCGTATCAGCAAGGTCAAAAGACGGTTCGACAAAGGGTACATGGCGAATTGGACAGAGGAAATATTCACGACACGCGAGGTGCATCCGTCCGATCCGCCCGTCTATCGTCTAACGGACGATCTCGGAGAGATACTGGACGGCACCTTCTACGAACCGCAGTTGCAGAAGGTGACGGTTCCGGTCGATAAACTGTACCGCGTGGAATCGATAGTGCAGCAACGCAACGTAGGGATGCGAAGGGAGGTGTTGGTGAAGTGGTTTGGATACCCTTCGAAATTCAATAGCTGGATCGATGCCAAGGCGCTCGTCGGCTATAAGAACTAGTCATGTGTCCGACGAGATGTCATTCATCCGCTCATGACGGACGAGACGACAACAGTTTCCAATGTCGAAGAAAAAGAAGTCGACGCGCCGGAGAAAGAGAGGACTCCGTGGCACATCTTCGGCACCGCGTGTCCCAAAGAGGAGATCGTTTTTGTGTGTCAGGTTATCGTCTTGTACAGTGTCATCTTGGTCAGCATCTACAACCTATCCATCGGACAGGAGAACGCGACTCTGTGGACGGCCCTGTTGAGTTAGTAGATGGAGCCAACCCCGACTACAAGGTAAAGATAATCAACGCCACACTGTTCGTCAAGAAGGCCACCCTGAATCCGGGCGTGCAGATGGCTCACATCAAGGCCCTCGAGAAAAGCACAGCCAAGTACCCGATGCGACCCGTCAACTGCAAGGTCTACTCCATTCCCCCAGGTACCCGCTCGCACACTCACGAGAATCTCTTTCTTGGCACTCTTCCAAAACGTCTCGTGCTGAGCTGCATCGACAACGACGCCTACAACGGAAGCTACGCTAAAAACCCGTTCAACGCCAAAAACAACCATATCAACTTCCTCGCCGTGTACGTGGACGGACGACAGATACTCTCCAAACCTTTCCAACCCAATTTCGACGACGACCTCTTCAGCAGGTGCTACCACAACCAGTTCACCTCGACGGGTAAGGTGTGGTAGGACGAAGGAAACGACTTGACTCGCGACGACTTCCGCCACGGCTACACCTTCTTGAGATTAAATCTCACCCCTGACTCGTGCGACGACTGCTGCTTCCATCTACTACAAAAGGGCAACCTGCGCATCGACATTGATTTCCGCGACGCACTGACGACCATTGTGAACGTCGTCGCCTACGCCGAGTTCGAGTCCGTTCTGGAGATCGACAACAGTCGCAACGTCATCTACGACTATTGATGGAAACCCTGCAGTTCGCCCGTCTACTCTTCCGGGATGCGCACGCCAAGGACATCGTTTGTAGGATCGTACCCAAAGACGTACTCCTCACCGAGACGATGGACGCTTACCCGGTCGCCTTCGTCTGCAACTCGCACAACAGGGCGAAACCGGGAGAACATTGGATAGCGCTGTACGTGGATAATAATGGGCAAGGTGAATACTTCTGATCGTAGGGCTTGCCGCCACGACACGTCGAATTCCAACGATTCATGAATAAACATTGCGTAGAATGGACTCATAATTCAAAGAGACATCAGAGTCCCGTGTCTAACGTTTGCGGACAATACTGTGTTGTTTATCTCATGTTTCGTTGTCGTGGACTTCCTATGAAGGAATTCGTGAACGGTTTCGGCATTGATCTGGTAGCAAACGATTGTCGTGTGTTCGACTGGCTTAAACTATTGAACTAAGATGCATGTGTTTCGCTACATAGCGTGTTTCATTAACGGACAGGTATCATCATCATCATTATATGATTCGAGCCTATGGCGCGGTGGTCACACACCCGTAAGATCACGACCTCTGCCGCGGTGTTCAGTCACCCGTAAGTCGTATCACATTACGAGCCACTGGCGTGGTCGTCATGACCCGTAAGCTCGCGGCCGCTGGCGTGGTGTTCAGTCATCCGTAAGTTGTGTCATCATCATCACACTTGCGTTTACTAAAACACGGTTTCATACAGCATATACTACTTATTACGCTTGTATCTTTAGTCAATAAAATCCTTGTGCACACGTATACTTTGGTGTTTCGTCCGTTATTTCATACACGCGCATTCATACCCACACACACACAATACCAGCCCCCTCCCGCCCGCGTCACCGGAGGCACAACCTCCATAAACGCCCCCGCACTTGCCCGCCCGTTCTGCCCGCCTGCCCGCCCGTCCTACCCGCCCGAGTAGCTAGATGGCGCTACGGACGGTTAGGTGCACTTCTTTCCGCTAGGAGGCACCTCGGGTGACAGGACATCACTTCTTACCGCTAGGGGAAGGTCAGACGACAGGAAGTGCTCCATAGAAAAGGAACTGCGTCAGCATAATACACCAGAATTTAGCCATGGGAGCACATGCACCTTCCAGATTGCGTATTACGAAACCCGTATACACTACTCATTTCCTTTACGTAACGATAGTGCCATGCTTTTAACAGCATGTAGGGACCTAGACCGGTCAACACTGAGGTATCCTTAAGATCCTAGCAGACCGTCCCAAAGACAATGTTGTATTTCCTCCTACTGGAAGAAGCATCAGTGCCTTTCACTTTCTCATGCCTCACTCTTTCCTACACGCCCCAGGTAATGCATATATTGAACCCTGTTATACTGCCTGGAGTACTGCAGTAACAGACAGCTGAAGCTAATTTCAACAAATACAACTCGTTAAAACACACCTTGATAAAACTACACAATGTTGTAATCCTTCAAGATAACGCTATGCATTCATGGTAAATATAAATATATGCTGCGTTGTATATTAAACGGGAAGCCCAGGCCAAACGTGTCACTTGCTTCAGTGTCACTATCGGTTATCGTTCACCTCCTTTTAAATTTGTAAATTTGCGATGACATAAAATGATTAAGTTTGATCAAGTGTAAAGTGAGGTGTGTCATTTAATGTTAGCAGCCAAAAAGTGAGCCAATGAAACGGCCGTATATATTGATGGTCGTGGTGGGGATCATAACGGTAGCTGATCGAGTTTGAATAATTATTGAGATGTGTTAGTGGTATCAGATCATTTGTTAATTCATAAGTTATGGATGTTAGTTGGACACCCAAAATCAATTTAGTGATTGGAATAGATACATTTTGAAATATTAAAACAGGGCATATTTCATAACGAACCCCGCACAATAGTATATTCCACAACCTGGCATGTACCGACAGTGTTCGTTCATACATGAAGACTATTGAGATGAAACAATCCTACATGCAACTGTTCAGAAATATGCAAAAAGTTGTAGATTTGCAAATGGGTTCGAACAATCAGAATACGCACAGACAAGCTATAAATATTGTTCACACAAAACATGCTTTAAGGATTACATGAATACTATAGTTCTGTGTACAGCTAACATAAAACAGCAATTGTCGGTGTCACAAGAACCAAGGCTGCTCTCGTGCATTCTCTACTCACAAGATCAATGGTGACATTTGCTGATTAGCACTATATATACGCGGCGACTTGACGCTGCTCAGCTTGTACGGAGTGTTTTCATTCGTGTAGGCCCATTGCGTGGTGTATTGTTTAAAAAAAAAACACTGCTCCCCTTGAAAAACTCAAACAGCAACCTCTCTGAGGATTCCTCAAACAGTCCCCCTTAAGGCTACCAAAAATGTCCAACTGCATCGCTCCAAGATACCTCGAGGGGAACTCTTTGGCCTCACCAGAGTCGCATTTCCACAGCCTGCGAGTTTCTCATGAGATTTTAAGATTTACAATTAACAGCATTAAAATATGTACATTCTCATGTGAGGTTAATTGAATACGAAGAATGTTATATATGTAACATTTATAAATTTTGAGAAAAAAAATTATATTTTTACACAATCAATTTAGCGTATGACTGACTAAACAATGCGTTTTCAATTTTAAAACACGTTTTGCTATAGACGTATATACAGTTGTAACAATGAAACTGCTCAGACATGTCGTAACACAGTGAACATCATTCGTCAATCAAATCAACTACTACTGGATAAAACGCTAGTTTAGGGGATTGCAGACCCGGCCATTCAACGTCGCTTGTTAAGAGAGGCCGAGCTGGATTTCGGCAAGACTATACAAATATTTTACTGCCTGAACTAATTAGCTAATTCCCAGCGTTATCGTGCAAAGCAAATAGTAATTTGCTAATTCACAGCGTTTAAATAATCACAACTCGAAACCTGCACGGAGCCGTCGTTCTGAATACTTATAATCGATGTCAGCAACGTGGCAAACAAAACAACATGACAGGTGGTTGGAACCGTTAAAACAAATCCATATTTACCTTAGCTGCAAAACATTCGTTGAGAAAAATACAATACTTTTATTACGAAGGCCCCTCTGTGAATCAGCAAAGGTAAATAAGAATAGTTTCAGGAATCAGAGTTAGATACTGAAAAATAAATATTAAAATAGCCACACACTGTTAAGTACTACAGCACTGCCTGATCCTGAACTTTGTCATGTGTCTGCAATACATTCTACACTCCGTAGAACATCGTAATACGACAACAACAAACACATTCCACATCATCAATGTCAAACACACACACACACACACATGACCTTGCAACAGATACAAAACATACATCAAGGCATACATAAAACTACAAACCTTACATACAGACAGATAGACTCGCAAAGCAAAAATGAAAATCAATAAGATTATCCAAGCACGTACGCACGCACGCCACTGACAAACACCTACCAGCACACACCAGCACACACCAGCACACACCAGCACACACCAGCACACACCAGCACACACCAGCACACACCAGCACACACCAGCACACACCAGCACACACCAGCACACACCAGCACACACCAGCACACACCAGCACACACCAGCACACACACACACACACACACACACACAAACACACACAACATAAACGTACGCACGCAAATACCCCTCTCTTTCTTTCTACCATACACGCACGCCAGTGCGCACGCGTATGCCCACGCGGACCCACACACAAACGCACACGTACATGCATACGCACACTCGCACACACATACACACACACATTGAACATCGATACAACTTAATTTGCTCAGGTATTCCACCTTCGATTTTAAAGTAAACAGAATCCAAAATGTACAATAAGAAATAATTTGTAAATATATTCTGGAACTTAAAAATAATAGTTTTAATGGCATGTTATACATGCATATTTGCAACAACATTTTGAAAGCGACTATTCATATAATAATTTTGAAACAGAAACATATATACCTGCCCTCGGTTTCACCGAAATTTTCTTTAGTATTGTGCATTGTTCGTTTCTGTGTTCATGTTCTAGTCCAGGTCATGTGTCAACGGGTGTCTTCGTTGGGTATTCTTCCATGAATTTAGTTCACACTGACGTCGCATATTTTCCACATCCACACGTCCTGGTAGTCCTCAATGTTTATAGTGAGCGAACTGCAATTGTCCCCATCACAACGACACTCTGCCAAACACATCGTCAGACGCACATCTCCCGACTTGGTGACGTTTCATCATCAACTTGATACTTGAGCTGAAGCAGTCGAGACGGCCAGTGATAGTGACGAAGAAAGAATTCTTGATGCTCTCTGGTCCACATCGCCTGATGACAAAACCGCGACGAAAACATATGTTCTCCGGAAATTGAACAAAATGACCGCGCTGTTTCGAAAACGTGTACATGTTTGCAGTCATGCAGGTGTTATTGTTCTCATCAATGAGACGTACAGCCACTTCATTCTTTAAAGGCGGCTCCAGCCTGGGTAGCGCAGCCACTGCAATGCAGAAATAATATTACAGAAGTTTTCAAAGTATCGAGATAGAACAAACAAATATCAATTGCTTTTGCTTAAAAGAAAATAAATGAACTGACACTATAGAGCGGTGGCGAATTAATTAATTTGTTTCTTTATGATCTTAGAAAATTACGAACACATGCTGAGTTACAGATTTTAAGCGATCATATTTTAGTCGCATATAGTCGAATATAGTAGTATCTACGATCGTTGAGTGTATCAATCTTAATTCCCATTTAGGTTTCCTTGTTTATATTTATTTACGCAAAAGGTAATAAAATATAAAACTTTACAATCCAAAAGGGTGCTTATGACTCAATGCTGCCAATACGCCCCTGGTGCCAACAACAACGGGAAACAGTGTCTCACTCCAATAAAATGCGAACTTGGCATCGGCATCAGCTGGTTCCGTCGACATCCACGCCATGGCGACATTCTTCGTGTTCTTTACGTCGGCCAACCTTACGACTTCTCTTTTTCCCGGAGTCAACCCACTTCCGGCTGAGATGTCACCGTCAGCTGTTGACATCCGGAACTTTCTTGTTTCTTTGCATTTCTGATCAATTGGTGACGACTCGGTTGACTTGACGCCTGTAGCAACGATTGCGATGTTGCTTGCTGCTGATTCTGAACCAGGAAAGTCGAGCATGTAATGCGGCGGCATGTTGCCGTTCAACAGACGCACTCGCACTCGGCTGTACGTCTTCACGGTAAACGTCATAGAAGTCTCGTCCTCCGCTATGTAATACTTCTCAGTCAACTTTCTCGGAAGACATTCTATGAGAAAACAGAAGCATGAATAACAACAACAAAACAGAGAATATGTCTTGATACAAAGGGAATGTGGCATTATTCCGTCATTCCCTGTACATCTGGTTCCATCATAAGAAACGACTTTGGTATCCGCGGTATTGTTAAGCAGTGTTTAGTAGCTAATTAACACATGGTAAACTTCTACATGGTGTCTGTCACAAGGAGGCCATGAACTAAGGTAGTAGTAAGGTAGGTTAATCAGCGTGCTTACTTTCCTTTCCCGGTACAAATCCCATGTTAAGAGATAGGGATTTTTCCCCAGCCCGCGCCCGGGTTAAAGGATAGGGAGGGGGGAAAATAGTTCCGGTCCCAGGTTAAGAGATACAAATATTCCCCCAGCCCGCGCCCGGGTTAAAGGATAGGGATTTTGCACCAGTACGCGCCCGGGTTAAAGGATAAGTCATTTTTATCCCTTGTTAAAAGATACGGATTTTGCACCAGTATGCGCCTGGGTTAAAGGATAGGGAATTTTCTCCATGTTAAAGGATAGGAGCTATTATCGTAAAGGTATCTGACCACTTTGATGAATTTTCCCTATGTTAAAGGATAGGGAATTTTTACCCCATGTTAAAGCATAGGAGCTGTTATCGTAAAGGTATACGACAACTTTTTAAATGAAATAAAATATACCGAACAGCATTTGAATATGTCACACACTAGATTGCTTGACCCGTAGGCCGAGGCTCCGCCAAGGGATCGAGCCCTTATTTGGTTGACGATGTCATGTCGAAAATGTGATGTTATAATAATGCGTAATTTATAATAATAAAAGGATTATAAATACAACGGAGGTCGTTTTATCTGAAGCAATGTATAGGAAATGTAGATTACCTATAGGACTATGTTATATCAGAACCTATAGCCTCGTTTTTCGAACAGAGCGACCATCTTGCAATTAGACCTTTGGTATCATTTCCGTACGGTAGTTTTTCTCCCTGTTAAAGAATAAGGGTTAAACCCTAGCTGGCCTACAGCTCATAGCCACTGACAAACAACTTACAAACACTGACATACAACATATATACACCAACCTACAACACTTAACCAGTGCTAAACATTGACCCACAGTCTGTAAAACACCGACATACATCATAGGTCAAACATATATAATTTCGTGTCTCTTATAAAACCCGTACTCGAAACGTGTCTGGACATATTTATTTGTGACGAGCGTGAGCGTGCGCACCCTGTTTGACGTCATTAAACTGCTACGCGCAGTAATTTTGTACACGAGGTGAGTTGGTCAAACAGGTAGTGATTTGGTTAGTCAACATTTTTGAGCTTTCGCGTATGTAATATAATCCCATCATGTGACATCATGGTATGCGCAGTCATTTTGCACACGAGGTGAGTTGGTCAAACAGGTAGTGATTTGGTTAGTCAACATTTTGAGCTTTCGCGTATGTAATATAATCCCATCATGTGACGTCATGGTATGCGCAGTCATTTTGTACACGAGGTGAGTTGGTCAAACAGGTAGTGATTTGGTTAGTCAACATTTTGAGCTTTCGCGTATGCAATATAATCCCATCATGTGACGTCACGGTATGCGCAGTCATTTTGTACACGAGGTGAGTTGGTCAAACAGGTAGTGATTTGGTTAGTCAACATTTTGAGCTTTCGCGTATGCAATATAATCCCATCATGTGACGTCACGGTATGCGCAGTCATTTTGTACACGAGGTGAGTTGGTCAAACAGGTAGTGATTTGGTTAGTCATAGTTTTGAACTTGTGCACTTGAATATAACCCCATCATGTGGCGTTATGCTCAGTGACATCACTAAATTATAAACTGCTACGCGCAGTAATTATATACGCGATGTGAGTTGGTCAAGCAGGTATTGGTTTGGTTAGACCTTATTTTGAGCTTTCGCATATGTAATGTAATTCCAATCCGGGTAGTTTGCCCCATAGTATGTAATTACAGCAGCGACGTCGTACAGAGATATACATAGATACATACATAGAGACAGACGTAGATACAGACATGTATACACACATAGAGACAGACATAGCTACAGACATAGAGCAGACATAGATATATACATAGATACATTAATAGAGACAGACATAGATTCACACATAGACACACACATTGAGACAGACATAGATGCATACAGAGAGACAAACATAGAAATATACATAGATACATACATACATACATACATAAAGATAGACATAGATACTTACATAGATGCAAACATAGAGACATACGTAGATACATACATAGAGACAGACTTAGATACATACATAGACACATACATAGGGACAGACATAGATACATACATAAAGACAGACATAGATACATACATAGAGACATACGTAGATACATACATCAATACAGACATAGAGATATACATAGAGACAGACGTAGAGATATACATGGACACATACATAGAGACATACATAGAGACATAGAGACAGACATAGATACATACATACATACAGTTATATATGTGTATTTCAGTAGAGACGTTAGCCAGTTATGTATCTGTGTGGTTCAGTACATATATGTTACCCACTTATGTCTGTGTGTAGTTCAGTACAGAGATGATAGCCAGTTATGTTTGTATGTAATTCAGTAGAGATATGTTAACAACTTATGTCTGTGTGTAGTTCAGTAGAGATGACAGCCAGTTATGTCTGTGTATTGTTCAGTAGAGATGATAACCAGTTACGTATGTGTGAAGTTAAGTAGAGAGACATTAGTCAGTTATGTCTGTGTGTAGTTCAGTACAGAGACGTTAGCCAGTTATGTATATGTGTAGTTCAGTAGAGAAGATAGCCATTTATATATGTGTGTAGTTCAGTACAGAGATGTTAATGTACTCAGACCAACTAGTTGGACAAACGAAACACTACACTTTGACCAACACGCTGCACGAATTAGACTCAGACCAACTAGTCGGACAAACGAAACACTATACTTTGACCAACACGTGGTACGAATTGAACTTAGACCAACTAGTTGGACAAACGAAACACCAAACTTTGACTAGCGAGCAACAAGAACCAAACTTGTCGGACAAACGAAACACCAAACTTAACAGGTTACTGTAACAACGGATGACACATCACACGACAGTACGGATGACACATCACATGAGAGTACCGACGAGACAAGAGACGAGACTATGGATGACACATCACACGAGAGTACGGACGAGACAAGAGTCGATACTATGGATGACACATCGCACGAGACTACGGATGAGATTTACCAATCTACTCTGTGTAGTTCAGTACAGATATGTTAACCACTTATGTATGTGTGTAGTTCAGTACAGAGATGTTAGTCGGTTACGTCTGGGTGTAGTTCAGTAAAAACGTTAGTCGGTTATGTCTTTGTGTAGTTCAGTACAGAGACGTTAGCCAGTTATGTCTGTATATAGTTCAGTAGAGACGTTAGCCAGTTATGTATGTGTAGTTCAGTGTGAGTGACGTCATGATACGCGCAGTAATGTTGTGCGCGAGGTGAGTTGGTTAAACAGGTAGTGCTTTGGTTAGCCATCATTTTGAACTTGCGCAATTGAATGTAATTTCATCATGTGACGTCATGGTCAGTGAGTGACGTCATGGTACGTGCAGTAATTTTGACCAACACGTCGCACGAATCAAACTATAGACACAAGTTGTACAAACGAAACATTAAACTTAGCCCAACAGGTTGCACAAATTGAACTTAGACCAACTAGTCGGACAAACGAAACCCTACACTTTGACCAACAGGTTGCACAAATTGAACATAGACCAACTTGTCATACAA
Organism: Escarpia spicata; assembly: GCA_963995525.1. Taxonomy (NCBI): domain Eukaryota; kingdom Metazoa; phylum Annelida; class Polychaeta; order Sabellida; family Siboglinidae; genus Escarpia; species Escarpia spicata. The sequence continues at coordinate 13,434,167 of OZ023209.1, read as the reverse complement.
AGGAAACACCAAACGTAACATGGTATAGCATCAAATTCCACAAAAAGGGAGCAAATAGACTGGTTAGCGCGTGAGATCTCCTCAAAAGGGAGCAAAGTAAAGCATATAGACGGTTTATCGCGAGAGATTCCCTCAAAAGGGAGCAAATAGACGGGTTATCGCGTGAGATTCCCTCAAAAGGGAGCAAATAGACAACTCACTCACTCACTCACTCACTCACTCACTCACTCACTCACTCACTCACTCACTCACTCACTCACTCACTCACTCACTCACTCACTCACTCACTCACTCAATCACTCACTCACTCACTCACTCACTCACTCACTCACTCACTCACTCACTCACTCACTCACTCACTCACTCACTCACCCTTCGTGTCTATTAATTCACTCACTCACTCACTCACTCACTCACTCACTCACTCACTCACTCACTCACTCACTCACTCACTCACCCTTCGTGTCTGTTCACTCATTCACTCACTCAACCTTCGTGTCTGTTCACTCTCTCTCTCTCACTCACTCACTCACTCACTCACTCACTCACTCACTCATTCATTCATTCACTCATTAACTCTTTCACTCATTCACTCATACACTCACTAACTCACTCATTCACTCATCCACTCATTCACTCACTCACTCACAAGCCCTCACTCACTCACTCACACAGGCCTTCATTCATTCAATCACACATAATTTTTCGACTTGTTTGGACTTATACATTTTTCGTGTTGCTAGGACTTAGAGACAGACATAGATACATATATAGAGACATACATAGATACATACATAGAGACACACATAGATACATACATAGATACGTACATAGAGACATGCATAGATAAATACATAGATACATACATAAAGACACATAGATACAGACATAGAGTCAGACACATAAATAGAGACAGACACATACATAGAGACAGACATAGATACATACATACATAGATAAATACATAGATAAATACATAGATATATACATGTAGACAGACATAGATAAATACATAGAGACAGACGTAGATACATACATACATACATACATAGAGACATGCATAGAAACATACATAGATACATACATAGAGACATACATAGATACAGACATAGAGTCAGACACATACATAGAGACAGACATAGATACATACACATATAGATACATACATAGATATATACATAGATACATACATAGAGACAGCCATAGATACATAGAGTCATACATAGATACATACATAGGTACATGCATAGATGCAGACATAGATATATACATATATACATACATAGATACATACATACATACATATAGACATACATAGATACATACGTAGATACATACATAGAGTCATGCATAGATACACACATAGATACATACATACAGACATACATAGATACAGACATAGAGACAGACATAGATACATACATACATACATACATAGAGACATACATAGATAAATACATACATAAATACATACATAGAGAGAGACATAGAGATATACATAGATACATACATAGAGCCATGGAGACAGACATGGATACATACATACATACATACATACATACATACATATAGACATACATAGATACATACGTAGATACATACATAGAGTCATGCATAGATACACACATAGATACATACATACAGACATACATAGATACAGACATAGAGACAGACATAGATACATACATACATACATACATAGAGACATACATAGATAAATACATACATAAATACATACATAGAGAGAGACATAGAGATATACATAGATACATACATAGAGCCATGGAGACAGACATGGATACATACATACATACATACATACATACATACATACATACATACATACATAGAGACATATAGACAGACATAGATTCATACATACATAGAGACAGACATAGAGAAAGCCATAGGACAAATGAAACACTTAGATCAACACGTTGCACGAAACAAACTTGTCGGACAAACGAAACACCAAACACTTAGATCAACGAGCGAAAAGGACCAAACATCACATACCTTCATGTCAAGAGACGATCATCTGTTCGGATTCATATCCAACGAGACGACCATAGGACTCGTATGAGGTATCGCTTCTTTTAACGGAAAACATATGTATATGATACGTCCGTCTTTACAACGTAACAATTCTATATTTACAAATAGTGCGAGCGATCAGACACGATACGACCTTCTCGAGAGTCGAAAAAGGAAAGACCAGAATCGTCGGAAGTATGGTATATAGACTACTTTTCGGCGTCATCTTATTTGCATAACCAATCAGACCGAACGTACATCACGTGACTACCCTTAACACAAAAACTGTGCGCGTTCATGAGACAGGCGACATCCGACGCCACTCAAAGGACACCAATGAAATTAGTCAGAGTATTGCCATCTATCGGCCATGATAGATCTCTATTCGTTGACACACTTTCGGGAATAGCGGAAGCATAGAGGCCGCCATGACAGTCAAGTAACTTCCGTTGGGACGTCACTTCCAACGTAGCATCCCTAGTAGAGGCTGCCATAGCAAGCGAATTTGAAAACTATTATGATCGAAAACGACTATGTCAATAACATGTAAGGACAACCACCTGACAGGACTTCATTCAAAGAGGTGACCATCATGGTTACCGACGCCACTCAACGGACACCAATGTAATTAGTCAGAGTATTGCCATCTACCGACCATGATTGATCTCTATTCGTTGACACACTTCCGGGAATATCGGAAGCGTAGAGTCCGCCATGACAGTCAAGTAACTTCCGGTGCGACGTCACTTCCGACGTAGCGGCCCTAGTAGAGGCTGCCATGAAAGTCAAGTAACTTCAGGTACGACGTCACTTCCGACGTAGCGCCCCCTAGTGGATAATCGGAGTACTACGTCACATGGTGGCGCCATCTTGCGAGTAAAATATCTAATTAGGTTAGATAGAGAAAAAAAGTTGAGGTTAATCTCGCGAAAATGTATACAACCACCATGATAGATCTCTATTCGTTGACACAAGGTGGTTGTATAAATTTTCGCGAGATTAACCTCAACTTTGTTTCTCTATCTAACCTAATTAGATATTAGTGGTTGAGTGAGTGAGTGAGTGAGGGCTTATGAGTGAGTGAGTGAGTGAGTGAGTGAGTGAGTGAGTGAGTGAGTGAGTGAGTGAGTGAGTGAGTGAGTGATTGATTGAGTGAGTGAGTGAGTGAGTGAGTGAGTGAGTGAGTGAGTGAGTGAGTGAGTGAGTGAGTGAGTGAGTGAGTGAGGGAGGGAGGGAGGGAGGGAGGGAGGGAGGGAGGGAGGGAGGGAGGGAGGGAGGGAGGGAGGGAGGGAGGGAGGGAGGGAGGGAGGGAGGGAGGGAGTGAGTGAGTGAGTGAGTGAGTGAGTGAGTGAGTGAGTGAGTGAGTGAGTGAGTGAGTGAGTGAGTGAGTGAGTGAGTGAGTGAGTGAGTGAGTGAGTGAGTGAGTGAGTGAGTGAGTGAGTGAGTGAGTGAGTGAGTGAGTGAGTGAGTGAGTGAGTGAGTGAGTGAGTGAGTTTGTCTATTTGCTCCCTTTTGAGGGAATCTCACGCGATAAACCGTCTATATGCTTTGCTTTGCTCCCTTTTGAGGAGATCTCACGCGCTAACCTGTCTATTGGCTCCCTTTTGGTGAAATTTGACGCTATAACCTGTTAGGTTTGGTGTTTCGTTTGTCTGACAAGTTGGTCTAAGTTCAATTTGTGCAACCTGTTGGTCAAAGTGTAGTGTTTCGTTTGTCCGACTAGTTGGTCTAAGTTCAATTTGTGCAACCTGTTGGGCTAAGTTTAGTGTTTCGTTTGTACAACTTGTGTCTATAGTTTGATTCGTGCGACGTGTTGGTCAAAATGACTGCACGTACCATGACGTCACTCACTGCCCATGATGTCACATGATGAAATTACATTCAAGTGCGCAAGTTCAAAATGATGGCTAACCAAAGCACTACCTGTTTAACCAACTCACCTCGCGCACAACATTACTGCGCGTATCATGACGTCACTCACACTGAACTACACATACATAACTGGCTAACGTCTCTGTACTGAACTACACACAGACATAACCGACTAACGTTTTTACTAAACTAAACACAGACGTAACCGACTAACATCTCTGTACTGAACTACACACAGACATAAGTGGTTAACATATCTGTACTGAACTACACAGAGTAGATTGGTCAATCTCATCCGTAGTCTCGTGCGATGTGTCATCCATAGTCTCGACTCTTGTCTCGTCCGTACTCTCGTGTGATGTGTCATCCATAGTCTCGTCTCTTGTCTCGTCCGTACTCTCGTGTGATGTGTCATCCATAGTCTCGTCTCTTGTCTCGTCGGTACTCTCATGTGATGTGTCATCCGTACTCTCGTGTGATGTGTCATCCGTTGTTACAGTAACCTGTTAAGTTTGGTGTTTCGTTTGTCCGACAAGTTTGGTTCTTGTCGCTCGCTAGTCAAAGTTTTGTGTTTCGTTTGTCCAACTAGTTGGTCTAAGTTCAATTCGTGCCACGTGTTGGTCAAAGTATAGTGTGTCGTTTGTCCGACTAGTTGGTCTGAGTCCAATTCGTGCAGCGTGTTGGTCAAATTGTAGTGTTTCGTTTGTCCAACTAGTTGGTCTGAGTACATTAAATCTCTGTACTGAACTACACACAGATATAAATGGCTATCTTCTCTACTGAACTACACATATATACATAACTGGCTAACGTCTCTGTACTGAACAACACACAGACATAAGTGGTTAACATATCTGTACTGGACTACACAGATACATAACTGGCTAACGTCTCTACTGAAATACACATATACATAACTGTATGTATGTATGAATCTATGTCTGTCTCTATGTCTCTATGTATGTCTCTATGTATGTGTCCATGTATATCTCTATGTCTGTCTCTATATATATCTCTATGTCTGTATTTATGTATGTATCTACGTATGTCTCTATGTATGTATCTATGTATGTCTCTATGTATGTATCTATGTCTGTCCCTATGTTTGTGTCCATGTATGTATCTATGTCTGTCTCTATGTATGTATCTACGTATGTCTCTATGTCTGCAACTATGTAAGTATCTATGTCTATCTCTATGTATGTATGTATGTATCTATGTATATCTCTAGGTTTGTCTCTATGTACGTATCTATGTCTGTCTGTATGTATGTGTCTATGTGTGAATCTATGTCTGTCTCTATGTATGTATCTATGTATATCTCTATGTCTGCTCTATGTCTGTAGCTATGTATGTCTTTATGTGTGTATACATGTCTGTATCTATGTCTGTCTCTATGTATGTATCTATGTATATCTCTATGTCTGCTCTATGTCTGTAGCTATGTCTGTCTCTATGTGTGTATACATATCTGTATCTACGTCTGTCTCTATGCATTTATCTATGTATATCTCTATACGACGTCACTGCTGTAATTACATACTATGGGGCAAACTACCCGGATTGGAATTACATTTCATATGCGAAAGCTCAAAACAAGGTCTAATCAAACCACTACCTGCTTGACCAACTCACATCGCGTATAGAATTACTGCGCGTAGCAGTTTATAGTTTAATGATAATATTATCACTGATCATATCGCCACATGTTGGGGTTATATTCAAGTGCACAAGTTCAAAACTATGACTAACCAAATCACTACCTGTTTTACCAACTCACCTCGTGTAAAAAATGACTGCGCATACCATGACGTCACATGATGGGATTATATTACATACGCGAAAGCTCAAAATGTTGACTAACCAAATCACTACCTGTTTGACCAACTCACCTCGTGTACAAAATGACTGCGCATACCATGACGTCACATGATGGGATTATATTACATACGCGAAAGCTCAAAATGTTGACTAACCAAATCACTACCTGTTTGACCAAATCACCTCGTGTACAAAATGACTGCGCATACCATGATGTCACATGATGGGATTATATTACATACGCGAAAGCTCAAAATGTTGACTAACCAAATCACTACCTGTTTGAACAACTCACCTCGTGTACAAAATGACTGCGCATACCATGACGTTACATGATGGGATTATATTACATACGCGAAAGCTAAAAAATGTTGACTAACCAAATCACTACCTGTTTGACCAACTCACCTCGTGTACAAAATTACTGCGCGTAGCAGTTTAATGACGTCATACAGGGTGCGCACGCTCACGCTCACGCTCGCCACAAACAAACATGTCCAGACACGTTTCGAGTACGGATTTTATAAACGACACGAATTTATATATGTTTGACCTATGATGTATGTCGGTGTTTTACAGACTGTGGGTCAATGTTTAGAACTGGTTAAGTGTTGTAGGTTGGTGTATGTATGTTGTATGTCAGTGTTTGTAAGTTGTTTGTCTGTGATTATGAGCTGTATGCCAGCTAGGGTTTAGCCCTTATTCTTTAACAGGGAGAAAAACTACCATACGGAAATGATACCAAAGGTCTAATTCAAAGATGGTCGCTCTGTTCGAAAAAACGAGGCTATAGGTTCTGATATAACATAGTCCTATATGTAATCTAAATTACGCCTTATTATAACACCACATTTTCGACATGACATCGTCAACCAAATAAGGGCTCGACCCCTTGGCGGAGCCTCGACCTACGGGTCAAGCAATCTAGTGTGTGACATATTCAAATGCTGTTCGGTATATTTTATTTCATTCAAAAAGTCGTCGTATACCTTTACGATAACAGCTCCTATGCTTTAACATGGGGTAAAAATTCCCTATCCTTTAACACAGGGAAAATTCACAAAAGTGGTCGGATACCTTTACGATAATAGCTCCTATCCTTTAACGTGGAGAAAATTCCCTATCCTTTAACGCAGGCGCATACTGGTGCAAAATCCGTATCTTTTAACATGGAATACAAATGACCTATCCTTTAACCCGGGCGCGTACTGGTGGAAAATCCCTATCCTTTTAACATGGGATAAATCCCTATCCTTTAACCCGGGCGCTGGTTGGGGGAAAATCCGTATCTCTTAACATGGGACCGGAACTACTTTCCTCCCTCCCTATCCTTTAACCCGGGCGCGGGTTGGGGGAAAATCTCTATCTCTTAACATAGGATTTGCACCGGGAACGGAAAGTATGCACGCTGATTAACCTACCTTACTACGTGTGGCATTTAATTGTTTTGTGACGCTTCCAGATTCAGAATTGCTAATTACTATAGTGAACTTATGGATCCATGCGAACGCAACTTGTTTTCTGTGAATGTGATTTTGATCAAATATATAGAGGAGTAAAGGTAAGTTCTCATATTGCACGGTAGGACTATTTTAATGTGTCTACTAAAACCTTAGTTTTAATGTTAGCATCACTTAGTGGTACATTTAAGACTAATATTAATTTCCAATTTAAAATACGCATGGCTCTTTTTCATACACGACAAAACGAATGAGATTAAACGTTTATGTGCACTGCACAAATATTGCAAATACATATCCAATAAAATGCATTATTATCTCGTATGTAGCATATCCCTCGCAACACTGCAACATTAATCTGTCAAACACAAACTGTATAGTAGGGCATATCTGGTTTTAAAGTCACAATGTCTTGCTAGCGATGACGCTTGACATGACACTATTTAATAAAAGATATCCAATTTGAATGAACCCAATATTATGATACTGAAAACAAATACTAAGCCCATCTTTCCTCTCACAGTTACGTCTTGGTGAATTAGCATCTACGAAATTGTCCATAAGCGCGAATCATACTACGCTAGTTGTTGTTAAGACATAGTCCTGTCTGATGAACGCTTTACGCATCATTGGCAACAATAACTTCGTTGAAATCTTAATTTAGCTTGGGACTCTATGCATATGTTTCCAACAACTGGCACCAGGCCTCATTCACGCAGTGATAATAGATAATATTTTTGATGATATCTTATCAAGCAGTGGTGTCTGTACTTGAAAGGCGCTCGTGGCAGCTAGAAATTCTGCATCTCTCACACCTCGTGTTTTCTGGCCCTAGCACAGTCACTATGGTGAAGGGATCACGACCTTTTTTCCTATCCGAAGACAGACAAATTCGGGTGAACGAAATAATTGCTACTGTGTGCATGGTGTGTGTGCGTGGTGTACATGTATACGTATGTATGCATGTATATGTGTATGCATTCATGAATGTACATATATATTTTATTGATGTACGTACATAAGTGTGCTTATCCTACAATAAATGTTCTGGATTGTATAGACATAAATTATAGCTCTGAATGTATGTATTAAATATTTTGTATATTGTACATTATTATATCATACATTATATATTACGTACGAACGACCGCATTCTGGTGACACTACTTCAGTTTATTTCCCTGTAGAAAAACTTACTTTCAAGATGAAGAATCACTTCTCCAATGAATATAGGTTTTATTTTAAATTTCACCTTCGTAATACTTGAATTGTTATGGTTGGGTTGCCTCGTCAAACAGGTTGAGAGGTTACCATCCGCTATGACACGGAGGTTCATTTTATGTTCACTCAGCGGAATTTCGTGCAGCGCTGCAACGGAATATATGTGATGGGATTACTGTTATTTTACTATACAAATACTAGACGGCATATTATCTTTCTCTATGCACATGTTTGTCCGTGACTGTGGAAGTGATTGTGGCGGTGATAATTGCGTTGATGGTACAGGTGATAGTGGCAATGTTGTTAGTGGTGGTGATAGTAGCGGTGGTAGTTGAAGTACCGAGATCTAAAACATCACAAGTCACCAATTGGTACTTTTGGGTAAATCAATAAAAACTTACTTTTGACATACGTTGCTTTATAAGCAGCAACAAATTTAGTGATTGCCATACACGGCTTGGATATTAGGACTAATGTTATATTTGATGTCATAAGGTGTGTTGGGTCTTCTGCTATATTACCAAAAACATTATTTAGGAAAAATTGACTTATGTTATTTTTTTTTCTTGGTGCTTCAGTTGCGGTGATAGTGGCGGTTTATTGTGGCGGTTATAGTGGCGGTGATAGTGGCAATGTTGTTAGTAGTCGTATTAGTGACGGCAATGGTGGCTGTGATAGTGGCGGTGATAGTCGTGTAGATAGTGACGATGGTAGTGGTGTTGATAGAGACGATGATATTGGCTGTGTTAGTGTCGGGGTTACGTTAGTGGCGGTGACGGTGGTGGTAACGGTGACGATACAGATTATGACGTTGACAGTGACAACGACATTGAGGTTGATTGCAATGGACTTATGTTGTTTTTTATCTTGGTGCTTCAGTTGCGGTGATAGTGGCGGTAATAGTGGCGGTGATAGTCGTGTTGATAGTGACGATGATAGTGGTGGTGATAGAGACGATGATAGTGGCGGTGTTAGTGTCGGGGTTAGGTTAGTGGCGGTGACGGTGGTGGTAACGATGACGATACAGATTATTACAGATGCAGACGTTTACAGTGACAACGACATTGAGGTTGATTGCAACGGTTTGCCACATATCGTGCAACGCAACAATTACTCTGTCTTGCTTTTTTTACTCACCTTCATCGTCGACGACTTCCGCCGAGAGTGACGTCAGAAGCATAAGACTCGGCAGCAGCCGTGAGCCGAGCCGGCGGCTGGCCGGGCAAGTTGACCGCTTCATCTCGCCAGCGTCAACAGAAGCAAGAGCAACCAGACATGCGTTAGATGCTAATTGCGAGAGATCGTTATCAAAAGAAACTTGAGTATAGTGACGGCTCTGGCAAGTTGCCAGATCCGTATTTTATCCAGAACGGCTGGCAAAACGACCCAAGCATGTGGCCCGATCTAGCGATATAGCGTTCGGCTACGTGATAAATACGCATTGATGTTCAGTTGCGCGTCAGTGAAGGCATACAAGTCACTCGATGTTTACAGGTAAGAATTATGTTATTCATGATTGCCTATAGTCAAACAGCAATACAAACTAATAATAAAAACCCGTTAAATTTACAGAACAACCAATTACGTCACCCGTCGACACTGGAGTCGAGGATTTGCAAGGGCGGGCGTGAACGCCGTGACATCAAATTAATACTGTTACTATATTGCTAATATTTTAATATGTTGTCAGCCGAGATAGTTACCTTGACATTACTGTTTGAAGTGTAGTGAAAGTTTTGTTTTCCAACAAATGTAGGTGTGGTGCAGCGCTTGGAAGTAGCTCCCACGACAGCTGTCTTATTGTTACAAGTTTGATGTATTCCAATTCATGGAACGTTTTATATTTCTCAAGTGCGTGTATATAGAGGTACTTACATTCCTTCGGACGTTTACATTTTACTTGAAAATGATTACGGGTGCTGGACTGGTTTTTAATCGACATTCGTCTACGATTGCCTTGAGAACCGGCTGCAAACTTATCAAGCAAAACGCCGTGGTCTATTCCTGGATAATACCGGACCACGAACAACTTTTGCGCAACCGCCAATGATGCGCAGTGACGCAAAACGCACTTCAGCACGCGTATGTGTGTCGACAATGGCATCAGTGGTGCGTTATTCTAGGACACAGTTGTTGTCAATTTCCGCCAATGCAACCATGTATATCAGATCTCTGGTGACCGGCTGTGCGAATATTCTGCTTCATCAACTATGCATCTTCAAGCGTTCGTCTACGAGACGTAGACACCGCAGCGGTCGTAAAGTCGCAACACAGATCGTTGCCACAACCAAGCCGAAATGTACCAAATTTTATATTTTACCACTGTATAAATAGGTTGCCATACAGCGCGATCAAGACGTACGAGTATGCTACGTTAACGCACAATCGTGTCAGAACAAAACACTCGCCATTGCAGATCACATATTTGAAAACCATCCCGATACGATGGCGATATGCGAAACGTGGTTGAAGCCTTCGAGCGACGCCAGTGTGATTACAGACATTGTACATAATGGATATTCCGTCAAACACACTCTTCGCCCTACCGGCAAAGGGGGCGGGGTCGCTATTATCCATAAATCCGTAATCACGAACAGGATACCGATGCGTTTCGATCGTTTGAACACATCGAGTGCCGGCTGAAAACACCTACGTCATCCATGAGAATCGTTGTTATTTACCGCCCGCCACCATCAGTGAAAAATGGCTTGTCAACTATTGTGGTTTTTTTTTAATGAGACCGTTTCATCGACCAGCATGCCATAAAACCTGAACTTGTAATTATCATGGGAGATTTGAACGTTCATATTGACAACGCTGCAAATGTTGATGCACGGCGACTGATCTATTCTGTGAATGCCACAGGAATGGTATTGCGTGTTCGCGGGCCAACCTACAGGAAAGGACACACATTGGATGTACTCATGACCCGCATGAGTACATCGTGTTCGAAATGTTACCGTTACGGACATGGGCCTTTCTGACCACTTTGCGGTGAGTTTCAACATAGACATTGTTCAACATTGCACTGGTTTGATAAAAACTAAATATCGCAAGTTACGCACCATTGATGCAGTGCCTTTTCGACAAGACATTCCACAGTTCCGCTCGGATGATCTTGACTTGCTGAACGTAGAAGAACTGGTTGATCAGTATGATCATACGCTGGTCAGCTTAGTTGATTCGCACGCGCATATGCAAGAAAAGCATGTCCGATTACGGCAAGATATAGCGTGGTATACCGACGACCTACGGGCTGCGAAACGAGAGAAACGGCAGAGAGAAAGATCCTGGAGAAAATCCAAACTAGAGGTGCATAGACAATTGTACGCTGATCAGTGCAAGAGAGTGAATGCACTACTTACCCAAACAACAGGCGAAATCAAGAATATCATAATGGATGCACCGCCTAAATCGTGCGACCTAGATCCAGCTCCTACCCGGCTAGTGAGAGAATCGATCGATGAACTTCTGCCCATTTTGTCGCACATAGTTGTGGTATCTCTGCAGTCGTCCGTTGTTCCAGATATATATAAGACTGGCTGCATCTCGCCACTAATCAAGAAGGCTGGACTAAATCCAGAATCATTGCAGAACTATCCACCTGTATCGAATCTGGCATTTCTCTGTAAAGTAATCGAGCGCGTTGTAGCAAAACAGCTGAATGTCCACATGCAAGAGAACAACTTGCATGACCAGTTTCAACCGGCACATCAACAAGATCGCTCAACTGAAACGGCTCTGCTTAAAGTTCACAATGACATTATGTACGCAGTAGACCGTGGCTGTGTTGTTGTGTTGGTTATGCTTGACTTAACCGCCGCTTTCGACACGCCAATCAATTGAGCAGACTCACTCACAGATTCGGTGTCACTGGCGCTGCGCTTGAGTGGTTCAGATCTTACTTGTCCGGTCGGAATCAAGTCGTTCGTATTGGAAGAGTCAAATCCTCCCCAACGGCTATGCAGTTTGGTGTACCGAATGGAACCGTACTCGGGCCATTGTTGTTCACTGCATATATCACACCACTTGGCGACGTCATCAAGAAATTCGGCTTGGATTATCACCTATATGCCGACGACACGCAACTTTATGTTTCGTTTTGTCCTGGTGGAGATGGCCAACTGAACTCAATGGATCGTCTGTGCTGTTGCCTAGACGAAATTGATGATTGTCCTCGAACCAATTTACTGAAGTTAAATGATCAGAAGAAGGATGCCATGGTGTTTGGTATTAAACAGAAGTTGCCACTGCTGTACACATTTTTGACTCGATTTTTATTTCGTCTTTAAATGCTCGCAACCTGGGCGCTGTATTTGATCAATCCCTCAACATGACTAACCACATAAGTGCCATTTGCCGAACAGCGTTTATGCACCTCCACAACATCACTCGTATCAGGCGATACCTCACAACACATGCGACTAAATCACTTGTGCACGCTTTCGTTTTTTGGTCAGTTTCGGGGACAGGTCCTTTCGAGTGATTGGACCTCGACTATGGAATGCACTGCCCATTGCTATCAAGTGCAGCAGAACTCTGTTGGCGTTCACAAAGAGTGGGTAAGTATTTTAAAACTAAAGGAACACAATAACAAACACTGCGAAGAACATATTCGTGATTGAAGATTTAACCGCGAAACGTGCAGCACTCGCTTACAAAACACGTCTACTGAAGAGGGAACACAAAGTCGCAGACTGCTGGACGTATTCGGGAAGAGTACTGATCAAATCAAACATAGGTGTTATAAAGGAAATACAGACAATTAGGGATCTGAACATTTATTAGCCATCTAGAAAGCCGTCTACATATAACAGACTGAACACAAAATCTTCCAGCGCGATTCTGGTATGCTTCTGCACAGGAACCTGAGTGAGACGAGCCTGCCCAACAGCCCGTTCATGTTGACGCCCTTCAGAAGACGAAGAATCGACATCATATGACGTCACATTGGCTCACTGAACGCCCTGCAGGGGCCGGTTTCGGCTGCAGCGGCTCCATCAGGCGACAAACGAGACGATCGCGACCAAACCGTATGAAATACATACAGTGAGCGTTTTGAACATTACATTGTACTTAATGTAGCAACTCCAAAGACAATCGGAAGACCAGCCAAGCATTCTAATACACTTTTTTTGTATTTGCCTACTGTTGGTATGGCGATATATTCTACAAAATGTATAATGCTAAATGTGTACGTACTTTTCTCTCTCTTCATTGGCAGTCGTTTTTGTGCCGTTTTTACCATTAGTGCAACTAGTAGGCCTAACTCTGTTTTTTCTTTTAGACGATACAAATTATTTTTTCCTCAACTCATCCACCTACTTAGATTACGTGTATCGCTCTTTTTGTGTACGCAACTAACAATAATCGTAGCTATCGGTGTAATAATTTGTATCACTTAGCAATTTTATGTACACATCATTGTGTTAATTTTATTGAGCACAAGTATGACCATTTCTGTAAACGCAGGCTCAGTAATGTTTGATGAGGCTTTCCTCTTTTACATAAGAGGTAATCAAACCTATGCAATGTCTTAGATACAAATTATGCAAACAACGAACCACAAGTAATACACAGCTCTTCCTATTATGATATTGATAAATTCACCAACCTATCAAACAAAAAACAAACAGTTTTATTATCGTAACTCTGACATTCAGTCTATCAATGCAACATTTAATGAACTTGAAATATCCATAGAGGACCTACGTAGACATAACTTTACATTCAGTGTAATATGCTTACAGGAGACGTGGAAAGCTGGTGACTTCTCTCAATTTTGTTTAGACGGGTATGATTGTATAATACATAGAAAATATGTAGCGACAAAGGAGGGTTACCAGTGATTTGCAAATTATTAGAAAGACTAATTAAAGATCACAAGGTGCATTTTCTTCTCTAACATAACTTGTTAAACCCATTTCAAGATGGGTTTCTAAAAGCAAGGGCATTCTTAACAAATTTGTTTTTTTTGGAAGATATCACTAAGTGGGTAAACAAGGGATCACCAGTAGATATCATCTACTTAGATTTTCAGAAAGCTTTCGACAAAGTGCCACACATCAAAGTGTACTGCTTAAACTAAAGGCCCATGGCATAGGAAATGGTTTAATTAACTGGATAGAAAAATTGCTAATTGACAGAAGACAACGAGTAATAGTTGATGGGGAGGCTTCAAATTGGAAATCAATTTTGAATGGGGTACCACAGGGATCAATACTGGGACCTATTTTATTCTTAATATATATATATAAACGATTTGGACGATGATATAACAAGCAAGGTGTTGAAATTTGCGAATGATACAACATTTTTAGAAGGATTAAACGTGATGGAGATAGACAACATTTACAAGATGATCTTGACAGGTTAACAAAATGGTCTGAAAAATGGCAAATGTTGCTAAATTTTGGGAAATGTAAATGCCTCCACACGGGACATGGGGACGAAGATGTACATTATACAAGGGGAGGTTCTATACTAAGTACTACCGTATCAGAAAAAGACTTAGGGTTAACCATTAGTGCTGATATGAAGGTTTCAGCGCAGTGCGAAATTGCCGCTTCAAAGGGAAATCAAATCCTTGGATTAATTAGGCGAAATATAGCGTATAAGGAAAAAGAGCTAATACTACCGCTGTACAAAACAATAGTTAGGCCTCATTTAGAATATTGTATTCAAGCGTGAAGGCCATATCGCAAGAAAGACATAGACATGCTAGAAAGAGTACAGAGGAGAACGACTAAAATGATACCAAAACCGAGGGATCTAAGTTATGAAATACGCCTTAAAAATGTGGTTTAACAAAACTAAAGACCAGGAGATTGAGAGGAGATCAGATAGAAGTGTCTAAAATATTGGATGGTTATGAAAATATGGATAGAAATTATTTTTTTCCAGTTAAGAAAGATAGAAGGACCAGAAGACATGAAGTTACATTAGTAAAGGAGCAGTATAGATTAGATATAAGAAAGTTCTCATTCTCACAAAGGACTCTACACGAATGGAACATATTATCTCCTGATTGTGTTGGTGCAAGTAAGGTGAATATATGTTTAAAAATAAAATTGGCACATACCTTAAAAGGGCGGGATACACGTAGATAAAAAGTATTGGACTCTCGATAAGCCAAAAGGCTTCCTTGTCCACCTGCCATCTAGAGTTAATTTTCTGGATGGCAATCTTGTTAAATCTTGTTAATCTCTACTAATATATGTATATGATAAATATAAATCTGAAAAAAATGAATCTTAATACACACGAAAATTGGGTTAATAATTCAAGTAACTGGAAATGGTTTATCAAAGAAAATGACCATTGGAAATATATATAGACCACCAACGTCTTCCAACGAAAATATTACACAATTTATTTATGAACTTTAATGTGTCATCGTCTCTAGAAAACAGCGATCATAATAATCTCATTGTGGCAGGGAACTTTAACATTAACTTACTTAAAATAAACGATCACATAATATACAGTGATGTTTTTGATACTTTAACAACACATCGTCTTTACTCCCAAAATAACTCCCCCAACTCGTTTTACGAGAACCAACAGAACACTAATAGACAACTTTTGTTGCTCACTAAATCAATTTATATTAGAAGGTACTACTGTAATTTTAAAAGACACTTTCTCAGACAATCAACCTTATTTTTTAATAATATACACTATACTTAAAGCTGAACTTCCTCCTAAATGTGTAAAAACTAACATACAAAGTGTTGAAGCCATGCATAAAGTCAATATTGAATTTGGTTACCATAAATTATAATACAAACTACATAAACAAAAAAATGAACATCCCAACCGAAATTACAATATAATGCATGATGAAATCATGCGTGCTAAAATTGCTCAAATATATTAGATATCGTGACATACTTTATAAACAATTACAAATGTATAATCCTAACTCACCAGACTATGAGATTCCTAATATTAATCTAAAAATGTATAACACCATATTAAAAAGAAATATCCATGCAGCTAAACAAATCTACTTTGAATCATGATTTATCATATTTAAAAAAGATATCCGAAAAAAATAATAATAATAAAGAAGACATCTTCATCAACCATTAAAGTAAATGGTACTAGCTTAATAGATAAATCAGAAATAACAAACAAATTCTATAACTATTTTACTAATATAGGTCAAACTATTGCAGAAGACATTGAATATGAAGGAAACAAAAAGTATGACTACTACTTACAAATGTTAGATCTGTTCTTAAATTTAAGAATGTTGATAAAGAAACAGTAAGGAAAGCAATAAATGATCTCACAACCAAAAGCAGCAGTGGATTTGATGGCATTTCACCAAAACTGCTAACAATAATTGAACCGGCTATACTTTAATAATTCATTAGTAATTAACCAAGTTATTAATACAGGCATATTTCCTGATAAACTTAAAATTACAAAAGTAGTACAAATTTTCAAAAAGGATGACTTTTAAAAAATCACAGGCTTATTTCTCTCTTTCTAACTACTTCTAAAGTATTAGAGAAAATAATCCACAATCTGATATCCGCTTGTTTTTTTTATTCTAAGCTATTTTATGATAATCAGTACGGATTTAGACCTAACTATACAGCTGAATATGCATCACTCGACGTAGTTGATAGAATAATGACTCAAATGGACAAAAATAAATTACCAATTAGTATTTTTCTTGACCTTTCCAAAGCCTTTGATGCTATTGACCATTCGATATTACTAAACAAGTTAAGATTTTATGGCATAGATGGAAAGACTCTTCTCTTATTCAAAAGTTGTTTAAGCAACCGGAAGCAGTACACTGAATTTGAAAATAAATAGATAGATAAGTAGATAGCAGATACATTTTATGTACATAATAATACAGTTTATACATTATTATAAGTATACATGATGATTAATATATGGAGACCTGCACTAAGACCTACAAGATTGCTGACGTGCAGGCCACCATGACGAATATATAATAAATATATATGTATAAATATAACTTACTGATGTTATATAACAAATAGTAACTGTAAATTAATTGAAGTACAAAAAGAGTAGTAAACAAGTAATACCATAATTTACAAATATTGATATCAATAATTATTACTACTGTCCCTAAACCCACTGACGTCATTGTTGTCAGTTAATGTTAACTAAAACAAAAATAGCCTAACCTACATTTACAAACGTAATCTAACACATATTAGAGTATAACTAATAACAATATTTTTATATTATAAAATGTCTACTGTAGATATGGTCCATTTGGCTTGCATTTATAGCAATTCTGAATGTTACATTGTGATATATATTTGCTAATTGTATATTTTGTTGTTTTGGAAGAAAGTTTCTTGGAATATTTTTTGGAATTTCATGTCTGATGCAAAGGCAGCTATACTTTGTATGTTTTACTTGAATATCATAATTATTGTTGTTTTGAAGATTGTTGTTTTCCATGTTATTAAAACGTTGAGGTGCCCATCTGGTCTTTCTTAATCTTATTATTGTATTTTCCTGTGTTTTCCATGTTTTGGAAGTATCCTGGGAGGTTTCCGTTTTCATATTTAAAAACGTTTGAGACATGATAGTTTTAAAAATATATGTCGTCTACCTTTAGTAATTCAAGATTCTTAAACAGAGGTGCAGTATGGGAATTATATTTACAGTTTGATACTGCTCTGACTGCCTTTTTTGCAACTTACTTATTCGTGGTCCTACATTAAGACCCCATGCTGTTCCATAATTTAGGTGTGATAAAAATTTTGAATTGTAGATTATTTTCAAGATGTACACTGGAATAATGTCTTAATCTAGATATAATTCCACAGATCCATGACAATTTGTTGGCTATGTAATTGAGATGAGAAGACCATGTTAGATTCGAGTCTATGAGAATACCAAGAAATTTAAAGTGTGTTACATGTTCAGTTGGAATACTGTTGACCTCAATGTCGTTATTATTTTTTTTTCTTTGTTTACTATAAAAAAATCATCATCTTTGCTTACATTGAGTGAGAGCTTGTTTACTGCTAGCCAGTCCGTTGTATTGGTTAATTCCGAATTTATTTGACTAGTTGTATGGTTATTTGTGAATTTGCCCAACGTGCTGAGCAGGGTTGTGTCATCAGCATACCTGGTGGGTGTACATTTTTTACTAGCCATTGCTAAATCATTGATATATATTAAGAATAGTAGAGGTCCTAATATTGTCCCTTGAGGGACTCCTGCGATTATTGTTTCTGCAGATGATTGAACGTTGTTAACTTCAACATATTGCTGTCTGTTCTAAAAGTAACTTCTGAACCAATCTAACTCTACATTTGTTATGCCGTAATGGTTTAGCTTGCTAATGAGAATTGCATGGTCAGTAGTGTCAAAGGCCTTTGACAAATCTAGGAATATTGATATAGGCAGTTTTTTCATCAATATCTAAATATATTCGATCTACCATTTCAGTTAATGCTGTTCTTCATTCTCGACCACACGAACTACAGTCGATGGGTCAGCGTGCACCTGGAGAACATGAAGACATTGCTCCATGCAGCGTTGACGATGTTCACACAAGGCGATTGGGTAGTGCCCAAAACGATTTGCCGGTTTTTAGCAATGCCCGTCGACCAGTCGCACAAACAGGCAAATGAAGGCGTGAAGGGGAAAGGAGGCATTATCGGTCTCACTGAAAACGCAGCATCACTTCAACACATGGCTCCTCGCGGGACCTGAGATGGCACGATTCCTGCAAGAATTTGAAACACAAATATCACCCGCAGCACAAATTAACAACAACTAGCGAGATGCACCACGAAGAAACCTTGGCTACTCAGCAGTTCCATTCCGATGTGTCTGCACTCGTCGTGGTCATTCGGCAACACGGAAATCCCTACGAGCTTGAGTGCAGTAGTCTGGTTGTGCACCACAGCCAAGCATGCGCTCCAGATTCCGTGGTGGAGACCATATCGAAGCTGGAGACTGTGGGCCAGGCACAATACGAGGCATTCCGGTTGAATGTCCTACACGAAAGGAGCACACCATTCAGCACACGATCAAGAGAAACGGCTTTCCCACGCTAAGAAAAGCGAAGCTGGAGAAGAAGAAAGGCTCGCAGCTGTCGAACAACACTGTTTGGCAAATTGTACATTGCAAACCAAGTCCGCGATGGCGATCCCGCTGTGTTTTTTTGCGCACGGAAACCAACCTTTCCCGCCCTCTCTATCACAATTTGGGAAGTGAGGTTTGGTATAAAGTCGGACCTGCTGTCTTGTCTTGATGTTCCCAACCAAACCGAGGCGCCTCCATTTGTAGACGCAAAGGTTTTTGACGGTCCTGTCCTAACTCACATGATGACCCCTACAGGCTGCGCAACGTTCCAGGAATACGCAGAGCAAGTGTTCATATTATTCATCAAGAGGGAACTTGAATTGACATGCTGGATGGACATTGTGTGGGATAAATATGGCGATACCAGCTTGAAACAAACAGCCAGGAAGAAGCGCGGACACGGTGGAAGAGTGCTAGTTACAAGACAAGCCAAGATTCCGAAGAAATGGCCAGAGTTCCGGCGGGACTCAAAAAACATGGAGGATCTTTTCAAGTTTCTTGGAGAAGCAATCCAGACGGAGCAATGGCCGGAAGACAAGGTGGTGTGCGGGACAACTGGAGACAGCGTAGCTGCTCATGGGATAGCCATGGGTGAATTGTGTTCCCACGAGGAGGCAGACACGCCAGTAGTGTACCACTCACTACACGCTCTTCAGCAAGAAGACAGTAGCGCACTGTAGACACGGATGTTGTAGACACGGATGTTGTCGTCATCTGTGTTGGATTGTTCTTCTGTTTGACAACGACCGTCGGTAACTTCCAACTATGGGTGGCATTCGGGAGCTGTGTCGAGAAATGACAAGTGATTATTGTTGGCTTGGGGGAGGAAATAAAAATGTAAACACAATACTTACTTACATATTTACTAATATAATATAGCCACGCACACCCGCGGAAATGTGTGACCTTGACATTTAGGGTAAATAATGTACATACGTACACACATATATTCATACTTACATACATACATGCATAAGTACACGCTTATATTCATATAAACAGCGATGTTTTGGTGAACAAGATACATGCACACATACATGCATACAGCTTGCATACATAATTACACCCATATATTCGTACATATATACAAAAACAGATATGGTATATTGAAAAAAGTTCTGTTTCATGCTCAGTAACATTTGAAATTCAAGGTCAAGGACACAAAATATGACGTGGAGCCCCCTCTAATTGGATTTGTCGTGAAATTACATACACGGTCCACTTTTCATGCTTTTATCCGGCAAATAACGATACTATCCCTTAGACACCCTATAGTAGGTGTGTCGAATGCATTATAAATTATGGATCGATCGAGCAGCGTATATATGACTATAGCTAGGATTCCATATGTACGAATACGGCATGCGGATGCGGCATGCGGCAAAACAATTAATATAGTCCCCGGTGGAAATTAAAATACGTAATTCCAAACATGTATAGGCGGATGAGTTTTGTCGTGCGGATGCGGTTGCGGCTGCGGCAAATTAAATCGTTCCGTGTAGCAATTCGAATCGTATCCGCACACGAATCGGATAGGAAATTCCCAGTAGTGACGTCACTACAGAGGTATTCCCCATTCCGCTTACGTTTCCGTACATATGGAATCGTAGCTTATATATGTTTAAAAAGAAAAATTACAATTATGTCTGAAAAGTAGGTTACACGTAGCTATTTTTAGTCTAATGAATAGGATTGACATGTCTTTGAATCCCATTATTTACAGCATTAAAATTAGCGACATGTATTGTACTTCGAAACTGCTGCGCCAGTGATTTAACAAGATTGCCACCCAGAGAATTA
Source organism: Escarpia spicata (assembly GCA_963995525.1). Classification (NCBI taxonomy): domain Eukaryota; kingdom Metazoa; phylum Annelida; class Polychaeta; order Sabellida; family Siboglinidae; genus Escarpia; species Escarpia spicata. The sequence goes on along the minus strand of OZ023209.1, from coordinate 13,412,859 downwards.
ACCATAGGTGGCAGGTGGACAAGGAAGCCTTTGGCTTATCGAGATTCCAACCCTTTTATCTATGTGTATCCCGCCCTTCTGAGGTATGTGTCGATTTTATTCTTAAACATAGTCACGCTACTAGCACCCACACAATCAGCAGATAGTCTGTTCCATTCATTTACAGTCCTTTTGTGAAAATGAGAACTTCATGTCCTCTAGTCCTTCTTTCTTTCTTAACTGAGAAAAACATATTTCTATCAATATTTTCATAACCATTTATTATTTTTAACATTTCTATCTGATCTCCTCTCAATCTCCTGGTCTCTAGTGTTGTTAAACCACATTCTTTTAGGCGAATTTCATAAATAAAATTTACATTTCCCCAAATTGAACAGCATTTGCCACTTTTCAGACCAATTGATCAACCTGTCAATATCATCTTGTAAATGCGGCCTATCGCCATCACTTTTAATCCTTCTAAACACTTTTGTATCATCCGCAAATTTCAACACCTTGCTTGTAATTTCATCATCCAAATCGTTGATATATATTAATAATACTATAGGTCCTAGTACTATTCCCTGTGGTACCCCACTCAATACCGATTTCCAGTTTGAAGCCTCCCATCAACTACTACACGTTGTCTTCTGTCAATCAGCCATTGTTCTATCCAGTTTATTATACCATTTATTATGCCATGGGCCTTTAGTTTAAGCTGTAATCTTTGATGTGGTACTTTGTCAAAAGCTTTTTGAAAATCTAAGTAGACGATATCTACTGGTGATCCCTCATCTACCCACTTAGTGATGTCTTCCAAAAAACATAACATATTTGTTAAGCATGACCTCGCTTTAAAAAAACCATGTTGAGATGGGTTTATCAAGTTATGTTTAACAAGAAAATCCAACACGTGATTTTTACTTAGTCTTTCTAATAATATACAAATCACTGATGTTAAACTCACTGGTCTATGGTTTTCTGACTTGTTTCTCGAACCTTTTTTAAATAACGGTATAATGTTTGCCTCTTTCTATTCTAAAGGAACCACTCCCTCTTCTGATACTGATTGTTTGTTGTATAACGATTTTCCCACGCAATGTAAATACTACACCCCAGCACAATTTTCAACAAACTTTAGCAGTGTTGGCAAAAACCAGCCAATCAAACTGAGTATGATACACTTTAATGCTCGGAGTTTAAAAGCTAACTTACCCAAGATTAAAGATACTATCCAAAGCATGGAGTATAAATTTCATATAATTGCTATATCAGAAACGTGGCTTAAAGAAAACAATTGGGACGGAAGTGAAGTAAACTGTAACGATGTCGTATTTTCGGGTTACAAACTGTACTGTAATTCCAGAAAAAACAAACACGGTGGCGGCGTTGTCATATATGTGTGTGAATCTCTACTTAACAATTGCCAGTCTTCTGATATTTGTTTAAGGAATATATCGTATGCTGTTGATGACTGTTTTGAAAGCATCTTTATTGAGATACAAATTAGTAAACACGAAAAAATCAATGTCGGTTGTATGTATAGAGCACAGAATACCAGCATCAGCAAATTTAATGACAATCTCTCATTCATACTGGGAAATCTCACCAGCAAAATCGTGTATATATGTGGTGATTACAATATAGACCTATTGCACAGCGAAGAGCAAGCTGAATCAAAATATTTCATTGATCAAATGTTCAGCTCTGGATTATATCCCTTGATCACCAGGCCCACACGAGTAACATGCACGACTGCTAGTATAATAGATAACATTTTCTGTTCTGAACTGTGTAGAAATAAAATGTGCGGCATTGTTTTAAGCGATGCTACAGACCATATGCCAATTTTCGTCCTGTGTGTCAACAGCACTTATGCGATTATTAACGATGATCCAACATATAAATATAACAGAACGTTAGATGAGGACCCATTAAACAAATTTAAGCACGATTTAAATTATGCAAACTGGGACACTGTAATGAACGAGTCAAACCCTGATTTAGCATTCTCGCGCTTTATGCAAATACTAAATAATACTTATAACGATGCCTGTCCTGTAAAAACTACAACGTATTCAGGAGAGACAAAAAAGAATGGTTATCAAGAGGGCTAAAAAACGCTTGCATAAAGAAGAAGAATATGTACTTAGCGTTTCTAAAGAATAGGACAGAATTAACATAAATCCGCTACAAAAATTAAAAAAATAAGTTAACAAAATTATTACGTCTAGAAAAGATAGCATAATAGGTAAAAGAAAATCTGATACCACATATTTGAACAAGTTTCATGTTGGCGATAACATAGTAGTATTAGAAAATAAAGAAATAGCTAATCATTTTAACAATTTCTTCGTCGATATATGTACTAAATTATCCAACCTCATAGAACCCTGCCCGGGAACAAAGCCAACCGACTATGTAAAACGTACTTTATCACAATCAATGTATATGTCCCCTGTTACTGAGCAAGAAGTACTCGAAATTGTGTCTGGGTGCAAAAGTAAAACTTCATACGGACACGATGAAATCAGCATGAAAACAGTTAAGCATGTAATAAAGCAAATTGTACAACCGCTAACTCACATTTTTAACAGATCTTTGATCAGCGGATAATTTCCAAATGATATGAAATTAGCAAAAGTCATTCCTATATTTAAGTCAGGAGATCGTTTTCAATTTTCTAATTATAGACCTATATCTCTCTTATCCCAATTTTCCAAAATACTTGAAAAAATATTCAACAAAAGGCTAAGGTCTTTCATTGAAACACAACACATATTGACAGATGGGCAATATGGCTTCAGAAGTAATCACTCAACTTCAGTAGCTTTAACAGAATTTGTCGAAAAAATTACATCCGCAATGGATAAATGCCAAAGCACGATTGGGGTCTTTATCGACCTAAAAAAAGCCTTTGACACTGTTGACCACAACATACTGCTAAGTAAATTGCAATGCTACGGAATAAGGGGTCTGGCTCTGGCCTGGATAAAAAGCTACTTAACCAACCGTAGACAATATGTATGCTATAACAACAGTAACTCAGAACAAAAGGAAATCAAGTGTGGAGTCCCGCAAGGTTCAATCCTTGGCCCGTTATTATTTATTCTGTACATAAATGACATGTGTGAAGTCTCAAAATTGCTTGATATTATTTTGTTTGCTGATGATACAAACATTTTTTATTCCGCTAGTAACACAGATGAAGTAAGCACTGTTATTAACAACGAACTAAAAAAACTAGACCTGTGGTTTCGAGCGAACAAATTATCACTTAATGTGAACAAAACACATTTTATAATGTTCAACAATAAAAAGCAACCTAGAACAGATGTGAATATAGTTTTGAATGGGAAAAACATTGAGCAGGTATCATATACTAAATTCCTTGGAGTAACCATTGACGAAAACGTAACATGGAGAGAACACATAAAAATGGTTGAATCAAAAGTATAAAAAACATAGCAGTTTTGTATAAAACTAGGCATGTTCTTGATTGTCAAGCGTTACACACATTATATAATTCACTTGTTGAACCACATATGTCGTATTGCTGTGAGATCTGGGGAAATACTTATCAATCTAGACTCAGAAAACTATTTATGTTACAGAAAAAAGCTATACGGATTATTTATAATCTTAATTAACAAGATTTAACAAGATTGCCATCCAGAAAATTACTCTGGATGGCAGTTGGACAAGGAAGCCTTTTGGCTTATCGAGAGTCCAATACTTTTTATCTACATGTATCCCGCCTTTTTAAGGTGTGTGTCGATTTTATTTTTAAACATATTCACGCTACTAGCACCAACACAATCAGGAGATAATCTGTTCCATTCATTTACAGTCCTTTGTGAGAATGAGAACTTTCTTATATCTAATCTACACTGCTCCTTTACTAATGTAGCTTCATGTCCTCTGGTCCTTCTATCTTTCTTAACTGAGAAAAAAAAAATTCTATCAATATTTTCATAACCATTCAATATTTTAAACACTTCTATGTGATCTCCTCTCAATCTCCTGGTCTCTAGTGTTGTTAAACCACATTCTTTTAGGCGTATTTCGTAACTAAGATCCCTCAGATTTGGTATAATTTTAGTCGCTCTCCTCTGTACTCTTTCTAGCATATCTATGTCCTTCTTGCGATATGGCCTCCATGCTTGTATACAATATTCTAAATGAGGCCTCACTATTGTTTTGTACAGCGGTACTATTAATTCTTTTTTCTTATACGCTATATTTCGCCTAATTAATCCAAGGATTTGATTTCCCTTTGACGCTGCAATTCCGCACTGCTCTGAAACCTTCATATCAGCATTAATGGTTAACCCTAAGTCCTTTTCTTTTACAGTAGTACTTAGAACAGTACCCCCCATTTTATATTTTACCTCTTCATTCCCATGACCTGTGTGGAGGCATTTACATTTCCCAAAATTTAACAGCATTTGCCACTTTTCAGACCATTTGATCAACCTATCAAGATCATCTTGTAAATGCTGTCTGTCTCCATCACTTTTAATCCTTCTAAACACTTTTGTATCATCCGCAAATTTTAACACCTTGCTTGTTATATCATCGTCCAAATCGTTGATATATATTAAGAATAATATAGGTCCTAGTACTGATCCCTGTGGTACCCCACTCAATACCGATTTCCAGTTTGAAGCCTCCCCATCAACTACTACACGTTGTCTTCTGTCATTCAGCCATTTTTCTATCCAGTTTATTATACCATTTCCTATGCCATGGGCCTTTAGCTTAAGGAGTAATCTTTGATGTGGTACTTTGTCGAAAGCTTTTTGAAAATCTAAATAGATGATATCTACTGGTGATCCCTCATCTACCCACCTAGTGATGTCTTCCAAAAAACATAACATATTTGTTAAGCATGACCTCGCTTTTAAAAACCCATGTTGAGATGGGTTTATCAAGTTATGTTTAACAAGAAAATCCACCATGTGATCTTTAATTAGTCTTTCTAATAATTTGCAAATCACTGATGTTAAACTCACTGGTCTATAGTTCTCTGACTTGTTTCTCGAACCTTTTTTAAATAACGGTATAATGTTTGCCTCTTTCCATTCTAAAGGAACCACTCCCTCTTCTAATGACAAATTGAAAACTGTTGCAAGCGGTGCGCTAATTTGTTCTACAATTTCCAATAGTAGTTTGGGCGGAATCCCGTCCACTCCAGGTGATTTATTATCCTTCATAGCCCTTATTTTCTTAGCTACCATTTCCGAGGTTACAACTAACTGTCCTAAATAGTCTGAATCTGCCCCCTTGAACTTAGCCTCTGGTACTGGCAGTGAACTAATATCTTCCCTGGTAAACACTGAACTAAAATACTCATTCAGGTCTTCTGCCATTAAGAATCCCTCTGATATTGTATTTCCAGCACTATCTTCTAGAGGACCGACCTTATCCTGAACTTTCTGTTTGCTTCGAATATACGCATAAAAACTCTTACTGTCATGTTTTATATTACTAGCTAATTTTTTTTCATAGCTTCTCTTTGAATTTATAATTTCAGCTGTAGCTTGATTAAGTGCTTCTTTATAAATGTTGTAGTCTTCATCATTTCCAGTACATCTATATGACTTCCACATCATTTGTTTATACTTAATTTTTCTAATGGCTTCTTTCGATAAGTGTTTCTTTTTAGACCGTTTCCCTTGTTTTTTGAAAGGTACAAATTTATCGACTATGCACTTAATTTCACTATTTAAGATATTCCAGCATTCGGTTGCTGTCTTATTCTTCAGTGTGTTATTCCAGTCTATCTTTGCTAAATATTTCCTCATGTCCTTATACCTTCCTTTGTGGAAATTTCTCCTATACTGCTTTTTACTATTCCTTTCTGATTTTACTTTGATGGTAAAATGTATCTGGTTGTGATCACTACTCCCCAGTGGCTCACATATCTTGACATTGTCAACTAATTCTTTCTGTGAGGACAAAACTAAGTCTAACACATTCTCTCCCCTGGTTGGTTCTAGCACATGTTGAGAAAGGAAACTATTTTGTACTAAAACTAAAAACTTGTGGTCCTCACTCCCCATACTCTGTAGAGATTTCCATTGTATATGCCCATGGTTAAAGTCCCCCATAATAATACAGTTCCGTTTGCTTACTTCCCTTATAGCGTTTTGTATTTTTTCATTCTCTTCTATGCTTATGTTTGGACTTCGATAAACTAACCCAACTGATAACGTTGAGTTTCCTGTAACTATGTTACACCAAACAGCTTCTTCGCAATCTGCTTCTCTTTCTAATTTTATTTCATAAGCCTGGATAGATTCTTTAATATATAAAATAACTCCACCTCCCTTTCTTCCTATTCTATCTTTCCTAAACATTACATATCCTGTTAGTCCCAATTCGGCATCTGATATATCAGTGGTGGCCCACGATTCGGTTATACCTATTATGTGAGGGTCAATATCTTCTACCATAATGTTTAGTTCACTTCTTTTGTTTACTATGCTCCTTGCATTTAAACAAATGCATTTATATCCTGATTCAGAACAGTTTTCCAGGCTGTTCTTTGCCGATTTATTTCTGCTGTCTTTATCTATGCCTCCAGTTTCAGGCTTCTCTGTGAATCCCCCCTGCGAATCTAGTTTAAATAGATGCAGCCTGTCCCACTGTCAACAGATTGCAGCAAGTTCTCTGAGAAAACTGCTGCCCCCTTTCCACTTAGATGTAGGCCATCTCTCATGTACATATCTTCCCTCCCAACAAAGTATCCCCATAAATCTACGAATCCCACCATGATGATACATCTGTATTTTTCCATCTCTCAAACATGCTTAAATTTCATGATTTAGTTAAATACAAGACTATGATCATACTTTATAAAGCAAACAACCAATCTTTAAATGGTCGTGTTCAAGCATTATTTGAACCAACCGCAGTTATTTACATACTTTTATTGATGTATTTGTATATATGGACATGATGATTGACTGAAATAAGTACATTATTATTATTATTATTATCGTCGGACTCTCCTCTCAGTAACCTAACGACTTACTTAATTGTCCTTATGTCGTGCTTGCTTTGGCTGGCAATTTTGTTCGTGAATTAATTGTGGCGCCATCTTGTGAGAATTGTCATAGTCGCGAGCCTCAATTTCGTTATAGCGGGTTGTGCTAACAATGTTCAACGGGTTGAGATTTTTCTAGGTCGTTATTTCTCGAAGATATCCGGACGCTAGAAATATCAGTCCCCTTTGGTTATTTTTTTCTAATGCACTGGTCTTTTCTCGTCGGGTATGTTGTCATAAATATCAACATTAAGCCAGTATATAGGTATGCATGTTTAGTTGTCGCATGTTTAGTAACAGCCAAAATCATGTTTGTTGTAACAATTCGCAGTGAGTAACATGAACTTGTCACTTGGTCTTGGGTAGAACTGGTCTGGAAGTTGGGTACAAGCGTCAACTTCGTTCGTAACTTGACGTAACGTCGTAAGTCGTTTACTCATGGTTGATACGAAACCCATCGGTACACTTTTTGGCACTTGTGTAGAATCCGGACCGACGTCAATTTCGCTGTTATAACTTGATTTTGCCTAACTTTGATCCATCACATCCTCGCAAGCCAGGGCTGTTTGCCATGCAAAACTAGCCCCGGCAGATCCCCTTCGCGAAGTGCGGAAGTTAGCCGAGTCAAACTAGTAATTGACTTTGCCAGTCGCGACTGCACCACCCGTGTGAACAGCGCAAATATCCGCCCCAATTTGAAGATGAATAAACGACTTCTGGGAATCCCAATATATATATAATGACCCGTTCGCCCATTAGCACGAGCAGCTGAGCGGTATTGTGTATTCGAAAAATGCTTCTACTTCCTAAACATTGCATGTAACACGAGCAACGGTTGGTTGAAATTTGTTTTATGACCTGCCGACGTCCACTGATCTAGTGAGCGATTTCATAGGCTGAGCTTAAATTCAGAGTTTCGCAAAGCGATCAGCCAGGGGATACTGCTGGCTGGCACTGATGTAATCAGCAGCAGCGACCCCTGGCACGCGAGGATGATACATCAGAGCATTACTTCCATCATTCAACATCATCCCAGGCATATTTATATTATGAAAATATTGTATCTTGGTGCACTTTTGAAGCCCAAATAGCCACCCGGTTTGCACTAGTCTGCACCGCTGCGGTGCGTTACCGCATCGCGCTCATAAAATGAGCGATGTCGCGGCGTATGTTGATGCAAACCGGGGCGCTATTTACGCCTCAAAAGTGCGCTAACACGCAATATTCTTATACGGAAATATGCCAGGGATAATGTTGAATAATGGAACTAACACACTGATGTATCAAAGTTAGGCAAAATGCAAGTTATAACAGCGAAATCGAGGTGGGTCCAGATTCTACACAAGTGCCCACTTGTTCAAAATGGTTGATATGCATCAACGTGGTGTCATTAATAACTAATGTACACATGTTAATGTTTGGCTATCGACCGTGCTTCCTCCCACTACCCTCATCCTTGGTTAGGCATAGGGCTGAGCCTAGGAGTAGGATAAGCCTTCGTCTAAACAAGGCCCCTTGCCTGTACTGATTTAATTATATAATTTATGCTAATTTCATTAGGCTCTACCATAGCTTTAATGGCATAAGGAAATTACTGTACGGTAAGTAAGTACAGCTGAAAACTACTCATTTGTGATTTGAGCCAACATGACAAAATATAAAAATGCCATGAAGTCTATTAGAATGAATCAATGCAATGTGAAGGAATTGTACAATGCACAGCAGCAATAGAAATAAGCCAGAATATTTACTTGTCCGAGTGGTTGTTATGGGGAATCGAAGCTTCAGTATTTATTTTTTTTAAGTCTTATTTTTATAACAACAACACGATGTTCCTGCTGTTTCGTTGCATATACAAGTGTACATATGAGTGACTTGTGATCAAAGACACAATTTGATTTAATCTGCAATTTTTTTAATTGCAAAATTATACTTGTAATTATTTTCCGGTTTGTTGTCATTATTATTCATCACGAATATTAAAAGTAGACACGTTACATGATGTATACCAATATTTTAGTGATGCTGATATGAGTGCTTTTATTAATAACAAATAATTATGATGATGATAGGAATGCAACAATTGTTTTCCTTGTTATTTGTTATAATGTTGCAAAAACTGTTTGTTTAATATGGTATATATATATATAAAACATATAACACTGCTGTAAAATTTTAGCATCAGTTTGTCATTGAAGATGCCACTCAACCATCAGGAACACTACCAATGCAAAGCCAGGAAATGTCACAAAAATGATAATAAACTATATAATCTGATATTATTTTGTTCAACCTCTATGAACTTCAGTATTGACAAAGTTCTGTATTTTACAAACGAAGATAATATTCAATTGATCATCAGCAAACAAACGCATATTTTTCCTAAATGTTATATTACCATTTCAATGATGATAAAACAGCTTTAACGGTGCCCGAATTACATTTACCAGGCGGAATATAATTGATAGATTTAGTTACATCGTAACGTTGCTGCCGCGCGCAGACCGCTGTAGTTGGCAGAAGCCGATATGTCAACAACGGTTGGCACCTTGTGCCTGGACACACTTCTTGCATAATTCGGCTTTGAAAACTTGCAATTATGGTTAAAATAAATGTTACATAGATACAACAACACTTCTGAAATGTCGTTAATATTCCGTTTATCAACCACAACCATAGATTTACTGGAGAGCCAGTTACAAGTTTTGAAAATTGTCACAGTTCTGGATCGGCTAACGTTCGATGACTTGGAAGACTGCCGAGTCCACGTGGGTTAGGCGTAATAATGGATAAAACTGTTTAATTATTCAAATAACAGGTAACGATACAAAGTCTACTATTTCCAAAGTTCACCAAATATGATCCATGAGTGGAAGCAAGTTGTACATCGGCCAAACTGAACGATTTACGATTTTGTGAAATACTGCTTCGATCAACAATGGTTGATGCGGAGTCTGTCCTACCCATATGACAGAGCTACATCGGTGTGCTCAGCGGATGACCCTGTTAACGCAGGCATTAAACTCGGTCGAACACAGACATACTACATACTGGCGGCGGAACAACAAGACGCCGACACACTAAACAAAATTGCAACGCGTGCGATTGCTAACGAACTTCATTTTCGATTGAATTTCCTCAAATAAAAAATTTGCAATGATGCACGCGTCAATATTTACTATAAATTTTCACTTGTCCACCGGATAACCATGTAGAGTAATTTTACTTGTCCGGACCAAAAATCTGTTGTCATGGACAAGTGCTATTTTGAACTCTGCACAGTATCTCTGTGATCCCGAGCACCTACCAAGGAATGTCTTGCCAGGTGGTGCATGGAGGACGACTATCACTGTATCAGATAGTGTGGAAGTTAAGACGGGTTCAGCAGGGATGCCTGCTGTTGCCTTTCCTGTTCATCCTCATGATCGACTGGATTATGAGGACCACCATGGACTCAGCTGGAGGACATGGACTTCGCTGATGACCTGGCACTACTGTCACACACCCACAAACAGATGCAGGACAAAGTGACAGTTTTTGGAATGAACATCAGCAAAGACAGGTCTGAATATCAACAGACGCAAAACCAAGATCATGAAAATACACAGTAGGAACGACTACCCAGTTATAGCAGGCGGAGAGCCCCTGGAGGAAGTGGATTCATTTACATACTTGGGGAGCGTAATAAATAAACAAGGAGGTACAGAGGCAGATGTTGAAGCAAGAGTGGACAATGTATGGACAGCATTCCTCATACTAAAACACATCTGGAATTCCGCAAAAATAAAAGCACAACAAACCAGGATTTTTAACTAGCAAAATCCAGACTTTCCTTAACCGATATTTGCGAAGAATTCTACACATAAAATGGCAAGACAAAATCAGAAACGAGGAACTATGGGAAAAGACTAGCCAAGAACCCGTCGCCAAGCAGATCCTGAGGAGAAAGTGGGTTGGATTGGACACACACTGAGAAGGCCAACAACAAACATCACAAGACAGCTCTGACATGGAATCCTCAAGGAAAAAGAAGGCGAGAAAGGCCAAAAAACACATAGCAACTCTTTGCCACAGCTGCAGAAATATAACGAAGTAGCTACACCTGGAAAGAAATACAAAAGATTGCCCAAAGTCATGTGCGCTGGAGAGTCATTGTCAATGGCCTATGCTCTGCATGGAGCGAAGGGCGTAAATAAGTAAGTACAATGCACAGGTCCTGTTAGCGTAATATATGTTTTTTACTTGCCCTGGAGCACACAGTTGGGGTTCGCCACGCCAGAAAACGGTGTCTGCAAATTACACTAGATATGTATAATTATATGTGTCATAGATATTGTTGTGAAGAACTTCAAGAAGTTTGGGACTGCATCTACATGGTTGTTTTCATTCCGTGGTTATAATATATGTCAGAAAGAAAACGATCACAGGGTATACTTTTCAAATTAAAAAAAGAGACTTATTTGATTTCTTGACAATGTGTGGTGAACATTGCATATAATAATAATTTAATATTATGTATTATTATATGAGCTCATGCTTGCAGTGTAAATGGTGCCGCGGACTGCATCAGTGGTGAGCGTCTTCGATGTTGTCTGGGAACGCCACCAGCTTATATTATCACCCACCTCGGAGCTAACTGCGAAAATATTTTAACAACAAAGGCACACAAAATAAAAAATTGCATTGGTAAACAAGAAAAATAAGAATATTGTTTAGCAGCATAAATAATGTAGGTCAATTTATTTCATGTTTACTTAAATTTGCCATACTTAAAAAACTTTAAGAGAATTTGCCTTCTTGACACTTGAAGATATGTTTGCTCAAGATATTGTTACCTTAAATCGCTAACAGTTAATTATTTCATTGCTAACAAACTGTTACAAGGGTTCTTTTGGGTGAAATACTAACTATTAACAATCGCTTTGTATGTTTGCTATCAATAAAGTTCACTTGTATGACAATTACGTACCTCTAAATTCTACACTTTTGGCAGAATAAATTGGACTATTTGCATAAATTTAAAAATAATCATGTCCACCTGCCGTGTCTTGCTTAATTTATAAAAAAAAAAGATAAATTGATACCAGAAGAAGAAAATATAATATATCTGTATGCAGATGATATGCTAAATATATATTAAATATATATTATATAACAATATTTCTTCATATTGTTCATCATCCGAGAACTACTCATGCCAGCTGTTTACAAAAGTGCACCGCAAGACAACATTGTCTGTGTGGTTAATACAGTTGCAGGCTATCATTGTTATTACTGAAAACATACCCTCACACTTAACAGATGGACATTCTCCCATACCCTCTTCTGTTGGCGGCCGGAAAAACAAAACAAATTACCCCTTGATTTCAATATACCCCTTGTTTTAAACAGCCGGGTTGTATATTACCCCTTTCCACAAATCCTAGCAAAGGCTCTGCAATGGAATACACACATCATAACATATTTAGTGCGAGTGAGTTTCTAAGTGAAGTAATAGGCGACCAAAACGTCCCTACAATTCTTATGCAAATTCATATTGCAGCTTGGTAGTGTTGGCATAAATACATATCTATATATTTATTAAAGATTTGTTTTTATTTTGTCACTGTTTTTAACATGGCGTGATTTAATAGATTCACCAAATGTGGTGTTAGTTCAATCATTTGACTAATGATAAAGAGTCTGACTTTAAAATATCAATCATTGGTCAAAGATGGTCTGTCAAAATGTCTCCAGATGTGCATGGCAAACGCTCATACAAGTGTCATAAACATGCAATAATACATTTTTCTAGGCAAGGGTACATGTCAAGAGACCTTTATGTTTTATGCACTTAGCTATAAGCATTTTGATCGCATGGTTCAACATACTATTGATGCGTGTATTAGGAATAAGTGTGTACGATATTGTGCAAAAACCCCCATACACACACCCTACAAGAGAAGGGGCAGGAAAGCAAGTGCACATAATATTGTCATAAGTCACCTAGCAACCGAAACATTTGTTTGTCTGTTTGATTAGGAACCTGCAAACATCGGGGATGTCAACTGTTCTGGAAGGGATTTTCTCCCAATATCTAACGTCAAGCAGCTAAATGTCTCTCCTGGTATGTACATATTTCTCTTAATAACTCATACATCAACAAATATTTTTTTAAACCTGGATATTGCCCGATGTTTTTAAAATGTTAACTAACCAGCCCTATGCTGGTGTTTTATGAGGTTTGACCCTAAGATTTAGTAAACTTGACGGCAAAGCCAGTAAGCAAGTTGCTAGGCCATTGAGGCAATTGTCCCCATGTCTGTCCCCAAATTTAAGGCCTAGAGTGGAGTTTGATGTAAAGGATGTTCTCAAAAGTTCACAAATTCCTAATAAATATTATGTGTGTAATATTTGTTTAATTCTCCCCACCATTACACAGTGCGGGACTTGCCATTTTTATTATCCAAAATTAGCATCAGTTTGCTTGAATATATGAACAGTTCACCTGTTATAAGATGCCTCAATCGCAACATTTCCCTGTGACACAGTAATGACCAAACCTCCAGTGTCCACCCCCCAACATATGTAATGCTTTTATAAATATATTTTGCAAATTTATCCAACCACTCCGTACTACCATTAAACACCAGTAACGATTAAATGTTCACTTTTGACAAAAACACTGTCGTGTTCCTGTATGATGGAGACTTCTGAGCGTAACTGCAAATTCAGTAAATCCTGGAATTTTGAGGTTGTTGTTAATAAAAGTTGAGTCACAGGTTGATTGACTTGTGCAAATAATTTGATGTGAGGAATCCGTTGAAATATGCCAGGTTAGTTGTTGTCTCTTGTGTAGCAACATCACAGACGTGATGTAATCATGTCACTCACCCACTCACACATTCCTTCACCAGGACAGTTGTAGGGGTACCACCTGTACCACCTGTTTCTGCAGTGCGCAGCAGGGTTGGTAGGGCTAAACTCGTCCACTCTGCGATGTTATCCTGCCAGTTGTTCCTCTGGGGTGCCCGTCTTCTCTAGGGTGCATTGCATGATCATTTCGGAGATGTTGTGAGTTCTGACGGGTGACATGGCCATTCACTAGCCAGCCCAGGAGAGTTTCTGTTTGCTTTGTTTTACTGTTAACAAACATTGTTTTCCAGCGAGAGAGACAACTTGCTGTCCAGGTTTGGATTAATTTCAAGTGTTAATGTGTTAGTTCAATTGACTCAATTAATTTAATTAATTTACTTTTTTGTAAAATTTCAATTTTAGTTAATGTTTAATTCGATATTAATTACTACTATTGTATGCGGTCTGGTGATGGTCGACACTGGGTTGCTGTCAGGAGTAAGAATTAGCTTTGAAGATCCGGGCAGTTGTTTGTACACAGCAGTGAGAATGACCAGTTGTGAATACCAGCCACTCAACAGCCAGTGTCAATCATTGAATAAGCTGGACTGTGACAGTGCTTGGCCAGGTGCTGCAGCTGTACTATGTATTGACTGACCCTGTTTGCTTGTGTGGCTTGTTAATATTATTATTATCTATCCAGGGGATGCAATACAAATTGTAACTGGTGTATGGAACTTTCTTGACATAATCCCAAATGAAAAAATGCCAAGGGACAAATGTATATGAACAAAATCCAACACTACAATATTAAACTAACATTTTTGAAATGTGCTTTCAAGGTATGCTTTCAAGTTTTTTAAAATTAAATGCAATGTCATTATGTTTCATTAACTTGCTTGCCAGGTGCCATGTTGCCGAAAGTAACCATTGCAGGTACGACTCCAGTGACCAGTTAGAGTTGAACAAACAAAATCCCCTCCAGACAGAATCCTTTCAGACAGAATTCCCTCCGGCTAAAATCCCTTCTGGACAAAATCCCCTTAATTAACCCTGAGGGGATTTGGAATGTATGTTGTGTGACAACAAATATTTAGGACCTCATTGAGTATAAACATATTTTACTGATCACCTAAAACATATAAATACAGTTTGAGCAAACGCAAATGAGGGTATAGAGCACAACTTGACCATAAAATGAATTACAGACACATCAGAAATAAAACATATCAACAAAAGTATAGTTCATTTCCATCCGATGCAGTGTCTGAAACCCTTCAGGGTGTCCTCCACAGACTTGAATGGAACACAACTTGACCACAAAAAGAATCACAGACACATCGGTAAATAAGACATTTGTATCCAAAAAAACTCAGTATTTGAGTTGGTGTACCTCGGGATGTAGCGGCCTGGTCTGTCATCGTGGCACGTAGCTTAGTGGCTGAGACTGCATCTGGATTGGCATCGTGACTATGTGATAAATGTCTGGTAACTCTCTGAATCAGTGGTAACTGCTCCCTTACAGCCAAGACCTCTATGGCTACAGCACTCCCATCGGATGGTTGTCTTGGACTTCTGAGTGTACATATGCCCATCTAGTAGTAGCTTGAGGCCACCTTTCTGTCTATATTATTTCCATGGCTGTAGACTGATCATAGACTGAGTGGGTAATGATGCTCATTTAGTTTCCCTGGTATTTGAACATTCCTTCCATACAGGTATTTAAATAGGTCCTTCCATATGAATACAGATGGCCAAAAACAATTACATGGCTTCCTACACAGGGATGATCCCCATAGCTATTAATGGCTTCAATTACAATTTATTTAGCAAATCTGAGGTTTTTAACAGTGTCGGAGTAATAAATTAAAACTGTGAATACCGTTTTGAGAAAGTTTGGAAAGTAACTGAAGTTATAGTTTTTAGTATTAATTTGTATTATGATATTGAAAAATCTAAAATTATTGTGTTTATTATTAAAATAGTGTTGGCAACTTGGCAAATGCGTTCCCTTAGGTATTCCAAAAAATAGTTTCGAATAGGCATGTATGATTATATTTAAAGTATCATCCAAAATAATTTAAGGGGATTTTGTCCAATTTTTCCATAAGGGAAGGGGATTCTGTCCATGAGGGGATTCTGCCCGGTTACCGTTAGAGTTAGCCCTTGCAGCTGATTGTGGCTTTTAGTTTCTCTTGTTGACTTACTTTTGGGAATTGTTGACAGTAATCATCTTGGGAAATAGTGGCTTCCATGAAGCCCACAAGACTTATTTGTATGGGTGGCAATTGTTAATTTAAGTGAAGTTAATTGGTAATTTATTTGAAGTTAATTTAAATTATTTGTTAATTGGTAATTTAATTGAACTTTTTCTTAGGTTAATTTAACTGAAACATTTCTGAGTTAATTGTGATGTAATTAATTATCTTTCCAAGGTAATTGCCCCATGCCTGTTGCAGTCTGACGTAGTCATGTGTGTAGATGTTCTTCGTGCGAATTAAAGAGTTGTCTTTTGAAGCAATTCATTTCAGAAGCACTATTTTTTTCTGTCCGCTAGGTGTAATTGCAATTAATTCCATCGTTTACAATTCCACCAGGAGTCAATGTTTTCTGCAGGTTTGCATTTGTAACCGAAAGCGTACGCGTGAAGCTGAAAATTTGTCAAACAACGCGCGTCAAGAACTGCAGATGGATCACAGAGCATCAATCACGGTAAATCATTATTCCATGTAGCACTATTTTAAGTCCTACAGTTTAGGTTGTTGATCGGTCATCAGAATAAAGCATTATGTCTATAGTTAGGAATTGATAAGATATATGTAATATATTAACTGTTATTATAAGTTGTAATGTTAAAATATTTATTATCAGTAAGAGAACATTTAATAAAGCCTACCTTTTCTGCAGATCTGTGATGATGACGTAACATTATGAAGAAACAAGTGTGAAAAAGAATTTTTACTCTTAGCGGGGTCCAATTACACAAAGTCATATCACTTACAGTTACTTTAATTTTTAGCACAGTTACACTTCCAAAATTATAAAAACAAGTATAATTTCACCACTTCAATTGTAAATTACAAAAACGTGTTATAGAGGACCAAGCATAATCTCACCTGCCACAGTGAACCAAGTGTTACATCGCACATGCCTAGTCTAGACAAGAGCAAAACTTAGTTGTCTATTCTGAAGTGGAATTGAAGTTCTGTAAAATTGTGTGAACTTAAAGATCGAATGTGGAGTTGATGAAAATAAGAAAATTTATTTAAATTGAAGTCACAAAGTGAGATGCAGAGATCAAATGTTTTAATGAAAAATAAAATGTCTGAATTTGATACAAAATTAAAAATAATTGTAATAGTTCTAATACTAGTAGTTAGTATTAGTTACTAGGTCATAGTCATGTTGTTTATTTCATTAAGCCAGAAAGTCCACAATAAAGTGTTGTTCTTCTCACAAGAGACAGTGGTAATTAAGAACTGCTAGAGTTTACTGAAGAAGATGTACAGTGCTTGAAGCCAGACAGCCTACACCAGTGTAATCTTGTTAATCTTTCCATGCCCTTAGCCAGTCTGGAATTAAACAAAAGTGTACCTTTTAGCATGTGAATGGTATCTGAGGAAGCCATTCACATCAATTACTGCCACTACTGACCAGTTTAGTTTTATCAATGACCAACCAGTGTCATTTGAGCCATTTCTTTAATTAATACTGATCCTTTTGACTTGTATCACTACCAGTTGTATCAGTGATAGTCATTAATGTGGGCTCATTGACTTGGAACTACTTGTTAATCCTTTGGCCAGCTGGCCCCCTCTAAATTCCACCTGTCTTATCAGTTGTAATTACCTGTTTTAGCCAGTCATCTGCCAGTCTGGAAGGATGTCAGTCTGGCTAAAGAACACAGGGGACATTGAGCCATGGATGCTAATCTACCATCTCCTCAAACAGTAGTTGTACTTAACCAATTTCATTTCAAAATTGTTGCAAATTGCTATTAAAAATAAATTAGATATTGTTAGCACTTGCCTGTAGTCAGTTACAAATTGTACACTTGGACCCCTTTTGTGTAGTATTTACTATTTTACCTATGTCTTCTTCCATTTGCTTTAGGAAATGGTGATGAATGATCTGGTCCAGCCAAATGCAAGTGACTTCAATCTGCTTGCATGTATTGGTAAATAAGTCTTTCATTCTTGATTTCATAGAACTGAAGCAATAGCTAAGCATACAAAAAATAGAAATTCAGACAATGTATATCGCTTGCATTGCGTTCTGAGATTAACTACCATTATAACTGATTTTATTAACTTGTGTATACAGCATGAACACTGTTTACTTCCTACTTGCTGCCATATATGGCACGTTGGCATTTGATATGTTCTTCAATTAATTATGCTTTAGCAAAATTACCGGTTGCCAGGTCCGGCCAATAGAATAATAAACGTATGGTACATGGTTATCATTTTTCACCTTTTGTATGTTGTTTTGTCTTAAAATTGCATGTTATGTGGAGATAGTTTATGGAGTTGAGGAAAATGATATATAGTGTGTGTGGCATATTGATTCACTGGAAATTTTTATTTAAAATATGGATGATCTCAGAATGCAAACTTCAGCAGGAAGACAAAGGGTTGGTTAATTTGAAAATCTTTAAGCGGTATTAGAGTTGTCAAATTACTGGATACGTCGTTGGTATATGTAAAGTTATAAAGGTAAGTCGTGTGTAGAGTGCGGTGTGATGGCAGGTTATGGCAAATGTTCCAGGTCAAGGGTGCTACAATTCAGCGACAATTTCATTGGCCCGACACATGCCGAACAAGAAGCTCCTCGCCATCAAGAGAATACATCTGGAGATATGCGAGATCGACTTCAACTCTATTGTTGTACGTCTATATTCATAACTAGCATCAATCACAACTAATGATCACACAAACTACAATTCATGCTTGCAGTAATCACACTTTGGGATCTCAGTTCATGATCACAGAAACTACAGTTCTATTAGTAATTTTACTCTTAAAAACAAAGTAACAGGAGAAGTGTAGAATGCTGTGGCACAGTGGATAGAACATCAGACTTGAGAGAAGCCGTGTTCGAATCCCCTGCTGCCGGGTCGAACCTTAGGCAAGTTCGTTCATTCCATGTTGCCCGGAACTTGCTCCAGTTTACTCAGCTGTATGAACGAGTACCTGGCTGCAGACAGGTGTGGATATTTGTGTACATATAGTCTTAGCACATTAATTGCAGCATGGGTGAATGTTTCCCAGAGAAGTCGAGATGGTGTTCGATTGGGCAGGTTTGCCAGGGAGTAAAGTTTAAAGCGCTTTGAGCAGTCTTGACAACTGGATACTGTGCTATAAAAGAACTTTTACTTCATACCTTTAGCGAGACATCTCTGAGTCTGTGCTTCTACTGCAAAACATTTGGCCCTGTGTCTTTTTTGTACATTAGGTGACGTGTAGATGGTTTACTGTTGGGCCATTTTATCTTGCAGCATGAAATAGTTATGCATCAACAACTGCGACATAAGAACATCCTTGAGTCATACTGTACCTTTGTTCACGGCAACGAAGTCTGGCTGACATTACCTCTCATGGGCTACGGTGAGTCGCACAGACAAAACAGTACACTGCACGCATTATCTTGTAACCAGAGTAAAAAATACAACTGAATTTCCAACATCTTCACATTTGTGGTGGTCTTTTTAGTTAGCAGACGCAATTGGGAGACAACCGGTTCCACAATGGATTTGTCACTTGTGATTCTGGGGAGTATGACTGTGCTTTGTGGTCAGATACATCACTTGTGATTCTGGGGAGTACGACTGTGCTTTGTGGTCAGATACATCACTTGTGATTCTGGGGAGTACGACTGTGCTTTGTGGTCAGATACATCACTTGTGATTCTGGGGAGTACGACTGTGCTTTGTGGTCAGATACATCACTTGTGATTCTGGGGAGTACGACTGTGCTTTGTGGTCAGATACATCACTTGTGATTCTGGGGAGTACGACTGTGCTTTGTGGTCAGATACATCACTTGTGATTCTGGGGAGTACGACTGTGCTTTGTGGTCAGATACGTCACTTGTGATTCTGGGGAGTATGACTGTGCTTTGTGGTCAGATACATCACTTGTGATTCTGGGGAGTATGACTGTGCTTTGTGGTCAGATACGTCACTTGTGATTCTGGGGAGTATGACTGTGCTTTGTGGTCAGATACATCACTTGTGATTCTGGGGAGTATGACTGTGCTTTGTGGTCAGATACGTCACTTGTGATTCTGGGGAGTATGACTGTGCTTTGTGGTCAGATACATCACTTGTGATTCTGGGGAGTATGACTGTGCTTTGTGGTCAGATACATCACTTGTGATTCTGGGGAGTACGACTGTGTTTTGTGGTCAGATACATCACTTGTGATTCTGGGGAGTATGACTGTGCTTTGTGGTCAGATACATCACTTGTGATTCTGGGGAGTATGACTGTGCTTTGTGGTCAGATATATCACTTGTGATTCTGGGGAGTATGACTGTGCTTTGTGGTCAGATACATCACTTGTGATTCTGGGGAGTATGACTGTGCTTTGTGGTCAGATACATCACTTGTGATTCTGGGGAGTATGACTGTGTTTTGTGGTCAGATACATCACTTGTGATTCTGGGGAGTACGACTGTGCTTTGTGGTCAGATACATCACTTGTGATTCTGGGGAGTATGACTGTGCTTTGTGGTCAGATACATCACTTGTGATTCTGGGGAGTACGACTGTGTTTTGTGGTCAGATACATCACTTGTGATTCTGGGGAGTATGACTGTGCTTTGTGGTCAGATACATCACTTGTGATTCTGGGGAGTATGACTGTGCTTTGTGGTCAGATACATCACTTGTGATTCTGGGGAGTACGACTGTGTTTTGTGGTCAGATACATCACTTGTGATTCTGGGGAGTATGACTGTGCTTTGTGGTCAAATACATCACTTGTGATTCTGGGGAGTATGACTGTGCTTTGTGGTCAGATACGTCACTTGTGATTCTGGGGAGTACGACTGTGCTTTGTGGTCAGATACATCACTTGTGATTCTGGGGAGTACGACTGTGCTTTGTGGTCAGATACATCACTTGTGATTCTGGGGAGTATGACTGTGCTTTGTGGTCAGATACATCACTTGTGATTCTGGGGAGTACGACTGTGCTTTGTGGTCAGATACATCACTTGTGATTCTGGGGAGTACGACTGTGCTTTGTGGTCAGATACATCACTTGTGATTCTGGGGAGTACGACTGTGCTTTGTGGTCAGATACATCACTTGTGATTCTGGGGAGTACGACTGTGCTTTGTGGTCAGATACATCACTTGTGATTCTGGGGAGTATGACTGTGCTTTGTGGTCAGATACATCACTTGTGATTCTGGGGAGTACGACTGTGCTTTGTGGTCAGATACATCACTTGTGATTCTGGGGAGTACGACTGTGCTTTGTGGTCAGATACATCACTTGTGATTCTGGGGAGTATGACTGTGCTTTGTGGTCAGATACGTCACTTGTGATTCTGGGGAGTATGACTGTGCTTTGTGGTCAGATACATCACTTGTGATTCTGGGGAGTATGACTGTGCTTTGTGGTCAGATACGTCACTTGTGATTCTGGGGAGTATGACTGTGCTTTGTGGTCAGATACATCACTTGTGATTCTGGGGAGTATGACTGTGCTTTGTGGTCAGATACATCACTTGTGATTCTGGGGAGTACGACTGTGTTTTGTGGTCAGATACATCACTTGTGATTCTGGGGAGTATGACTGTGCTTTGTGGTCAGATACATCACTTGTGATTCTGGGGAGTATGACTGTGCTTTGTGGTCAGATATATCACTTGTGATTCTGGGGAGTATGACTGTGCTTTGTGGTCAGATACATCACTTGTGATTCTGGGGAGTATGACTGTGCTTTGTGGTCAGATACATCACTTGTGATTCTGGGGAGTATGACTGTGTTTTGTGGTCAGATACATCACTTGTGATTCTGGGGAGTACGACTGTGCTTTGTGGTCAGATACATCACTTGTGATTCTGGGGAGTATGACTGTGCTTTGTGGTCAGATACATCACTTGTGATTCTGGGGAGTACGACTGTGTTTTGTGGTCAGATACATCACTTGTGATTCTGGGGAGTATGACTGTGCTTTGTGGTCAGATACATCACTTGTGATTCTGGGGAGTATGACTGTGCTTTGTGGTCAGATACATCACTTGTGATTCTGGGGAGTACGACTGTGTTTTGTGGTCAGATACATCACTTGTGATTCTGGGGAGTATGACTGTGCTTTGTGGTCAAATACATCACTTGTGATTCTGGGGAGTATGACTGTGCTTTGTGGTCAGATACGTCACTTGTGATTCTGGGGAGTACGACTGTGCTTTGTGGTCAGATACATCACTTGTGATTCTGGGGAGTACGACTGTGCTTTGTGGTCAGATACATCACTTGTGATTCTGGGGAGTATGACTGTGCTTTGTGGTCAGATACATCACTTGTGATTCTGGGGAGTACGACTGTGCTTTGTGGTCAGATACATCACTTGTGATTCTGGGGAGTACGACTGTGCTTTGTGGTCAGATACATCACTTGTGATTCTGGGGAGTACGACTGTGCTTTGTGGTCAGATACATCACTTGTGATTCTGGGGAGTACGACTGTGCTTTGTGGTCAGATACATCACTTGTGATTCTGGGGAGTATGACTGTGCTTTGTGGTCAGATACATCACTTGTGATTCTGGGGAGTACGACTGTGCTTTGTGGTCAGATACATCACTTGTGATTCTGGGGAGTACGACTGTGCTTTGTGGTCAGATACATCACTTGTGATTCTGGGGAGTATGACTGTGCTTTGTGGTCAGATACATCACTTGTGATTCTGGGGAGTATGACTGTGTTTTGTGGTCAGATACATCACTTGTGATTCTGGGGAGTATGACTGTGTTTTGTGGTCAGATACATCACTTGTGATTCTGGGGAGTACGACTGTGCTTTGTGGTCAGATACATCACTTGTGATTCTGGGGAGTATGACTGTGCTTTGTGGTCAGATACATCACTTGTGATTCTGGGGAGTATGACTGTGCTTTGTGGTCAGATACATCACTTGTGATTCTGGGGAGTATGACTGTGCTTTGTGTGGTCAGATACATCACTTGAGATTCTGGGGAGTATGACTGTGTTTTGTGGTCAGATACATCACTTGTGATTCTGGGGAGTACGACTGTGCTTTGTGGTCAGATACATCACTTGTGATTCTGGGGAGTACGACTGTGCTTTGTGGTCAGATACATCACTTGTGATTCTGGGGAGTATGACTGTGCTTTGTGGTCAGATACGTCACTTGTGATTCTGGGGAGTATGACTGTGCTTTGTGGTCAGATACGTCACTTGTGATTCTGGGGAGTATGACTGTGCTTTGTGGTCAGATACGTCACTTGTGATTCTGGGGAGTATGACTGTGCTTTGTGGTCAGATACATCACTTGTGATTCTGGGGAGTATGACTGTGCTTTGTGGTCAGATACATCACTTGTGATTCTGGGGAGTATGACTGTGCTTTGTGGTCAGATACATCACTTGTGATTCTGGGGAGTACGACTGTGCTTTGTGGTCAGATACATCACTTGTGATTCTGGGGAGTACGACTGTGCTTTGTGGTCAGATACATCACTTGTGATTCTGGGGAGTATGACTGTGCTTTGTGGTCAGATACATCACTTGTGATTCTGGGGAGTACGACTGTGCTTTGTGGTCAGATACATCACTTGTGATTCTGGGGAGTATGACTGTGCTTTGTGGTCAGATACATCACTTGTGATTCTGGGGAGTATGACTGTGCTTTGTGGTCAGATACATCACTTGTGATTCTGGGGAGTACGACTGTGCTTTGTGGTCAGATACATCACTTGTGATTCTGGGGAGTATGACTGTGCTTTGTGGTCAGATACATCACTTGTGATTCTGGGGAGTATGACTGTGTTTTGTGGTCAGATACATCACTTGTGATTCTGGGGAGTATGACTGTGTTTTGTGGTCAGATACATCACTTGTGATTCTGGGGAGTACGACTGTGCTTTGTGGTCAGATACATCACTTGTGATTCTGGGGAGTATGACTGTGCTTTGTGGTCAGATACATCACTTGTGATTCTGGGGAGTATGACTGTGCTTTGTGGTCAGATACATCACTTGTGATTCTGGGGAGTATGACTGTGCTTTGTGGTCAGATACATCACTTGTGATTCTGGGGAGTATGACTGTGCTTTGTGGTCAGATACATCACTTGTGATTCTGGGGAGTATGACTGTGTTTTGTGGTCAGATACATCACTTGTGATTCTGGGGAGTACGACTGTGCTTTGTGGTCAGATACATCACTTGAGATTCTGGGGAGTATGACTGTGCTTTGTGGTCAGATACGTCACTTGTGATTCTGGGGAGTATGACTGTGCTTTGTGGTCAGATACGTCACTTGTGATTCTGGGGAGTATGACTGTGCTTTGTGGTCAGATACGTCACTTGTGATTCTGGGGAGTATGACTGTGCTTTGTGGTCAGATACATCACTTGTGATTCTGGGGAGTACGACTGTGCTTTGTGGTCAGATACATCACTTGTGATTCTGGGGAGTATGACTGTGCTTTGTGGTCAGATACATCACTTGTGATTCTGGGGAGTATGACTGTGCTTTGTGGTCAGATACATCACTTGTGATTCTGGGGAGTATGACTGTGCTTTGTGGTCAGATACATCACTTGTGATTCTGGGGAGTATGACTGTGCTTTGTGGTCAGATACATCACTTGTGATTCTGGGGAGTATGACTGTGTTTTGTGGTCAGATACATCACTTGTGATTCTGGGGAGTACGACTGTGCTTTGTGGTCAGATACATCACTTGTGATTCTGGGGAGTATGACTGTGCTTTGTGGTCAGATACGTCACTTGTGATTCTGGGGAGTATGACTGTGCTTTGTGGTCAGATACGTCACTTGTGATTCTGGGGAGTATGACTGTGCTTTGTGGTCAGATACGTCACTTGTGATTCTGGGGAGTATGACTGTGCTTTGTGGTCAGATACATCACTTGTGATTCTGGGGAGTATGACTGTGCTTTGTGGTCAGATACATCACTTGTGATTCTGGGGAGTATGACTGTGTTTTGTGGTCAGATACATCACTTGTGATTCTGGGGAGTATGACTGTGCTTTGTGGTCAGATACATCACTTGTGAATTTCCAGTAAGATAGTAATGACACAGTATTTTTGTGATATGATACATGTCACGACTCTGTTGTTATGGTTCTTATTGTGTTCTCCTGGCGTAAGCACATATGATAACATAGTATCTTGTGATAATGTAGTATTTTAAAATTGATATTTATTGTATAACTTTGATCAGGTTATGAAATTGTCAACCAAAGTGATATATTGATCCTCCTTGTTATCACCATCATCGCTAGCAGGCCTTCACATTAAAGGGGCCCTGTATAGATTGCATTATTCCACAGCAGAAGTATTTTGTCGGCCAACGCTTGGCGTCTGCGGCTATTTATAGAACAGTCTCGTGCATGCGATATGTTTGCCGTCGTTAGTTTTCGGGAACTCTAGACAAGCGTGCACTGAGTCTAGTGATTGTGTTGTTGATAAGGATTTATTTATGACATACTGCAAAACTGCAAACTAACAACACTAAATAAATAAATCCTTATCAACAACACAATCACTAGATGCAGCGCACGCTTGTCTTGTGATCCCAACAACTAGCGACGGCAAACATATCGCCTGCACGACACTGTTTTGTAAATAGCTACAGTCACCAAGCATCGGCTGACAAAATACTTCTGCCATGGAATAGCGTGATCTATACAGTGCCCCTTTAAGGTTTTGTATCCACTGGCCCGAATTTGGTTAAAAAAATATGCTGATACCGAGGTGCCCATCGCTTCACAACAAGTCTACAAAGGTTTGCTAGGAGTGATGTCATTCAGACTTTTCCAAAGTTCTTATTTGTGCGTATACGTTTACACAATTAAGATAACGACCATAAGAAGTGATAAAATGTTTAATCATGCTGTCACACTGCTATTAATGCAAAATCTGATTCGCGTCATTCATAATAAACAATCTTCACACAATTATTTTACACACTCTATTACACCAGTAACAAATAAACCATTCAGTGTACACATAATATAGTCAGTTTAAATTCAAAGAATACTGTAAATGTAAATATATGAAAAATACAATGTGACATTATTATTATATCTCTTATCAGCTCGGGGCTTGAAACTTTAGCTGGATGTCATCAGTATATCAAAAGCATTTCTTGGTTTTTGTTGTGCTTTAGGCTCGATGCGAATGCCGGTATTGCCAGGATCAGGCGTACATGGTACCATGTTAAATTTGTGAACGCTGATACCACTTTGTTACTGGCAATGTAAACAATGCGTCGGTGAGCGACAATGTGAACACGGTCCAGAGTCCTTGCTCTCGTTCTGCATTGCTCTCGTATTACAAGATCCACCACTGCAGTCATTTTGCAATGCTATCAAAGATTTGGCAGTGTAACACATTTCATTGATGTCCTTCCATTATGGAATATGCACTAGTTAGCGTTTTATCATTCAGACTACTGTCAAGATCGCTTGCCGTCATCCCTAGCCAATGGAACATGCAACAAGACTGCTTATTGGGTGAATAATTAATGACCCCCGCCATTCGCCAATCACGAGTGCAGACATAAATTATTTGGGCAGTGCTCACATGTCATCTTATACTCATGGCTGAATTTTAGACGCCATTGTTTAATTAGTTGTAACAAAAATATAACAAAACAAACATTTATTGAAATATAAAATAAAAAGATTAGGCTTTAGGGTCGTCCTGTTTTTCTAGGTAGGGTTGGGTTACCGGAAACACAACGGTGGTCAATCAGATTGAAACAAGTGGCCTGTCGGGCCAGTAATATATGAAAACTGGTGGCCTGAACTGGCCCGACAGCTTCAAAAAAGGCACTGGGCCAATGGTAATGTCAAGGCCTGGCTGTACGGGTGGGGAGGGGGAATGTGTGGGAATGTGGGTTATATTTATTTTACTGTGATTGTCTACGTTTTACGTACTCTTTAAACAGACCAAACGACAAAGTTCTGTTTTGAGAGATTCAATCAAGTATCTTGTAATATCGTTGTGAGTATATGTAAACCAGCATGCAAGGTACAACATTTCTTAACACTGTTGATCTTAAACAATCAGTCTAACTCTGTTGTTCAGGGTCATGCAGGGATCTGCTACATGCTCACTTCATGACGGGCATCCCAGAGTTGACCATTGCATTCATCCTACGAGAGGTGCTCAACGGCCTCGACTACCTCCACAAGTGGAACATTATTCACCGGTGAGGCCAACTGGCTGGTGGGACAGGAGGCCATGTGAAGGGTTTCTGGGCCAACTGGCTGGTGGGACAGGAGGCCATGTGAAGGGTTTCTGGGCCAACTGGCTGGTGGGACAGGAGGCCATGTGAAGGGTTTCTGGGCCAACTGGCTGGTGGGACAGGAGGCTATGTGCAGGGTTTCTGGGCCAACTGGCTGGTGGGACAGGAGGCCATGTGAAGGGTTTCCGGGCCAACTGGCTTGTGGAACAGGAGGCCATGTGAAGGGTTTCTGGGCTAACTGGCTGGTGGGACAGGAGGCCATGTGAAGGGTTTCTGGGCCAACTGGCTGGTGGGACAGGAGGCCATGTGAAGGGTTTCTGGGCCAGCTGGCTGGTGGGACAGGAGGCTATGTGCAGGGTTTCTGGGCCAACTGGCTGGTGGGACAGGAGGCCATGTGAAGGGTTTCCGGGCCAACTGGCTTGTGGAACAGGAGGCCATGTGAAGGGTTTCTGGGCTAACTGGCTGGTGGGACAGGAGGCCATGTGAAGGGTTCTGGGCAAACTGCAGTATATCCATTTTCTTGATGATGAGTGATTTTTATTTACTTCATAGTCCTGAAACATCACAGAGAAAAGGTAACCTGACTGTGAAATAAGTAAAAATATCATTCATTTGAACCATCCAGTGTTATGAAACTCCTCACTTTTATTTACATTTTCTTGCTTTTTGAGAAAAGGTAATTTTTGTGTTTCATCCTCAAAGTTTATGTAGAAACTTGTAGATGAAGTTGGTATATACAAAGAATAAAAAATCATAGAGACTGTTAACAAAGTCTGAAATGTTTTTTGCAGATTTGTTATGCAAAATGGATATTAAATTATTTTATTTATCTATCTCAGTGGTCTGTTCTTATCAGTCAGTTCTGATCCATCTGTTTCAATGGTCTGTTCTTTTTGGTAAGTCTGAGTGGTCTGTTCTTATCGGTATGTCTGAGTGGTCTGTTCATATCGGTCTGTCTCAATGGTCTATTCTTTTTGGTCTGTGTCAATGGTCTGCTCTTATCAGTCTGATTCAATGGTCTGTTCTTATCGGTTTGTTTCATTGGTCTCTCTTGATGGTCTGTTCCTTTTGTTCTCAATGGTCTGTTCTGTTTGGTCTGTCTCAATTGTCTGTTCTTATCGGTCTGACTCAATGGTGTGTTCTTGTTGGTCTGTCTCGGTGGTCTGTTCTTATCGGTCACTCAATGGTCTGTTCTTTTCTGTTTGTTTCAAAGATTTGTTCTTATTGGTCTCTCAATGATCTGTTCTTATCGGTCTGTCTCAATTCTCACTGTGACGTTGTCAAAGAGAACTATCAGTTGGGGCACCTTTGCAGTGAGACCGGCCCACAGGTATGGAATAGCTTGCCAAAATGTGTGCGACTGGCTGGAACATTGGCATCTTTCCGGAAACAACTTAAAACCCATCTATTTCGCCTGCATTACCTGCCTTGATGCAAACACTGGCTGCCACATCTAAATGACTAGTATCGATTTTATAATATTGGTTTTTAATTTTGTGGTTTGAAACTGTTTTTATACCCTAAATGTTTTGATGTTTTAGGTTATTTATTTAATTAATTTGTTATTTTGGCATATAGTCTACACATCATTTTGTTCTGTGAGGCACTTTAATTGGTATTTATTTACATAAAAAACGCTGTATTAAGAAATAAAATTTGTATTATCAATGGTCTGTTCTCATAGATCGGTGCAGGCGAGCCACATCCTGATCTCGGCGAATGGCAATGTGTGTCTGAGCGGACTGCGACACTGCTATAGCATGATCGTTAACGGCGTGATCCGCCCCAGGATACATGACTTCCCCAGTAATTTCGCCCACTCCCTGCAGTGGGCGAGTCCAGAACTTCTCGAACAGGTTTGTCCATTTCATATCGTATTTAACTTTGTATGTTAGACAATGAATAATTGTTTATTATAGATACTGCTTTGTACACACATAAAATATATGTAAAAAATTCTAGATTTGTACACATGGATTAAAAGTACATGTAAAAAAATATGGTTTAGAAGGAATATAGGTATATGCAGTCGCGCCTCCTTATAACTCGCCCCGTTATAACGTGGATTCAGTTATAACGCGGTTAGTCGTGGACCTCAAATTGCTGCCGCCACTGGGAAAATGGGTGCTATATTAACATGGTAATAACTGTCAATTGTTTTGTGTGAAGTTATCCCCGTCTTTGTCCACGACATGTGTATTTTGAAAGACTAGTTGGCAGACAATAAATTTAACGTTGACGTACAACTGCAACAAATCAAGTGTGACGCGCGTCGCTACGTTGGCATTGTTTATTCTACACTGCCAATGCTATCAAAGGTATAAGTTTCTTTGACTATCATTACAGTCAATTTGAACTTTAGGAACAGTAAATGTGGAACGGTTGTTTGTTTTGTGCTGACATCAAACGAATCGTTTCCAATCTGCTAGTCATGCTCATGGCTTCCGCAGATTGCAGATTCGTCTGGCTTCCGCGCCAGGCAAGTGCAATTGAAATTCACAAATTTTATTCAGTTCAACTTTCAACAGTGTATGACATTTAAACAGAATACACATTAACGTTGGCTGGCAGCTTAATAAGCTTCATAAACTGCGTATAGACTGCGTGACGTGCACACTCTGGCCTCGATGGCGTTCTTCGTGCAGCAGCTGTGTCGATCATCGTCATAGCACCCCTGACGGCAGATACGGGAACGTTTATAACGTGCCTCATTTATAACGAGAATTCATTTCGTGGACCCAGACTACCACGTTATAACGAGGCACAACTGTATACATATATATATATATATATATGTATGTATCTATATGTATATATGAGTAGGCCATGCATACAAACAACAAATTAAACAAACATTAATTTGAAGCAGCCATGCAGTAAAAGGACATACTAAACAGATTAGTATAAATATTGATAAATAAAATGCAAGAAATCATGGCAATTAATATAAATAATTCATGCACACATTAAAAGAAGAGGTAAAATAATAGCTGCTTGGATTTTCTTCAGAATCTTGCCGGGTACAACACAAAGTCGGACATCTACAGTATAGGTATCACTGCATGTGAGCTGGCTAATGGTGTTGTCCCCTTCGCAGATATGCCTCTCACTCAGGTTGGTAATACACAGCATATATTCTCGCAACTTTAGAGAGTTCTGCAAGCTCCTCGATCTTGCTTCCCTATCCCGATCGCGCCACACACTCAGTTCGATTGTCCAACAATCAAACTGATCCAACAATCGAACTAAGCTTGTGGCGCGATCGGGATAGGGAGTCGAAATGAGAGCGCTTGCAAACACTCTAAATTTACAATTGGTAAATATCGGGAGTACATTTTTCCACTAGTCCTAGATGTTTCATTGCTGCAAAATTTTGTGTAACTTTTTTATGTTTACATTTGTCTATTTGTTTATTTTTATTTATGTTCAGTCATTACCAAGCTTATGTTCTATGACATTATATGTCACATCTACGACATGTTCTATGACATTATAACATGATGTTATCTCTATGACATTATAACATGATGTTATCTCTATGACATTATAACATGATGTTATCTCTATGACATTATAACATGATGTTATCTCTATGACATTATAACATGATGTTATCTCTATGACATTATAACATGATGTTATCTCTATGACATTATACATCAAGCTACTGTTACATTAACATTTACCATGGCTTGTGATAATATTTATGTGAATGTCTTAAAATAGAATACTGTTTTTGTTCTATTAACTATGCCCTATTTAACATACACCACTTTTTAGCAGCATCTGTTATTATGATAACTGTCTCCAAAGTCATCCATGACTGTTGAATCTATCATTGTAATTTAATTTATGTCAGACTAGATTCAAATGTCGTTGATGACAAAGATCAAAAGTTCCATCTAAATTAGAGTGTTCTGGTATACTTTTTCTCATATGCGGATGGATAAATAGCCAGGCAGCCACTGTGAGAGCCCAGTGTAAGCACATGACCAGCATGTGTCATCCGTATTGTAGATCGCACACGATAAGTCTGTTTGCCTCCTTCACTTTTGGTAGTTATCTCTACTGTTTGATTCTATTGACTTGTTTTAAATTCACTGTAACAAATATTTGGTTAATATCCAGCATAGACCGTGCTAACACCAATACCAGACACCATGTATGTTTTATGTGACACCATTTGATGACCATGGATGCAAATGAAATGATCACCATCTAACATGAAACAGTTATTTTGGGAACAAAAGGCAATGGGTATACGCACCTGTACCCTTATCAGAACAAACAATTTGACATATTTTCACGTCTCAAATATTATTTAGGTATACTGTATGGTTAATAGAACTAATTCAGTATAATAATGTATAATTTATCCGTGATGTTATAAGTACTGTTTTTTCTCAAATGTATTAATTTGAAAATTCTCTGTAAAGTGCGTGACCTACATTGGATGTGGCACTGTAACAAGTAAATATTAATGTATTGTAATTTTGGTATATTTCAGATGCTCTTGGAGAAAATTGAAGGAACCATTCCTCGTTTGTTAGACAGTCCCACTCAGACGCAACTAACCAGCTTCGACGACGTAATATGTAAGCAATATTCTATAACACAGTCTCTGTATATAGGTGTGTATGTCTGAGCATATCTTTGTTACTTTCACATTAATGCAGTGCCTGAGAGCATTTTATTCTGTGTGGGTTTGGATGCCATACAGATTCCAGTAAGTATTATTGATGGTGATGTCCATACATGTGAACTTGGTCTTTTTCAGCGGAAGGAAGCTCCAACCTGTCGGGACCATGTCGGGCCTCCACTGGCAGCATATACTATGAAATGCCAGCATCAGTCCGCGTGCTGCGCAATTTCTCCACCAGTTTCCACAACTTTGTGAAGACGTGTTTACAGCACTCGGCAAATCGGTAGGCTATGTTTGTTGCCCGTCTCTTGCAAGTAACTGTTCAGTGGATAGGATATTATTTCATGCTACAGTTCGTTATTACACATGTGAATCCCCGAGAATTTGGTGCTCAAGATTCAAGTCATCATCTAAGGGGAAAAACGTTGACTTACACACTTTCAAGCTCAATTATAAGTAGATATAACACTGTTCTCTTAATATGTTTGCCTATATCATTTTACTGACTAAGTCAATCAGTCAATGAAATTGCCCTGACATGTGCTGTTGCAGACCGTCGGCAGAAAAATTGATGCAGCACAATTACTTCAAGCAGATCAGGAAGAGGTGCTGTCAGTACATGCTGCCCGAACTGCTCAGACCCGTTACTCCGATCACAGACTCCACAACAATTCCTGACGGTGTGTCATCATAATCTGTATTGGCTTACACATAATGGTTCAGCAGTTGACTGTGGTGCCCCTGGATTAAGGCTGACCAATCAATCTGAAAAAGTAATAGTATGCTTAACAAATATTTGAGACTTGGCATTATGGAAGATGTTGCATTCCAATAAGCATACAGAGGTATACACCCATTTCTTGGATTCGTGTGTACAGCCATCTCG
Organism: Escarpia spicata; assembly: GCA_963995525.1. Classification (NCBI taxonomy): domain Eukaryota; kingdom Metazoa; phylum Annelida; class Polychaeta; order Sabellida; family Siboglinidae; genus Escarpia; species Escarpia spicata. The sequence continues at coordinate 13,380,002 of OZ023209.1, read as the reverse complement.
GCACGCGTGACTGGCAAGCAATGTATGCATATCACATTTGCGCAACAGGATACCAGCATACTGTAAAGGTGGTTTCGATATTTGTTTCATCAATGAGCTTTAAATGTAGTGTGACATTGGTAGAAATTAAATTACAATGATGGATTCAGTTAAGGTTGGCATTGGGGATTGCTGTCACAATTTCAGAGGCTGTCAAAAGGGGGTGGTCAGCCTTAACTGTTAGTGAAAGTATTGCTGGTGGTTACAAACAATATCCCACTTCTGACACCAAATGTAATGGGAACCGAGTGGTAAAGAATTCTTAAGTGCAACAACGAATGATGATATGCAATGATGTTAACAACCATGTGCGGTGTTTAATACACATCTGGCCAATACAGTGTACCAAGATTCATAGACAACAAATTTCTGTAACCCTATGTTCAGATGATGTCGATACTCACAGCACTACCTCTAATATTGAAATGTTTCCTCCTATGTTTTCTTACAGAACGAATAGCAGTAGGTGGTTCCATAGAAGCTCTCGTTCCCAAGTTAAAATGGATCGATATTGACGAGTGGAACTTTGGGGCTGAAATGTCGATGAAGCCAAGCCGTACGAAAGAGAGATTCCCGCTGGAGCGAAGTTACTCCGTCAACTCTAACAATGTGTACGACCCATTAGCTGAATTCGATGTGGAAAGACGACCGACTGACTCATCTCAGTCGTCAACGAAATCGTCACAGAAGACACTGCCGAAATCGTCACCGACAATGACGGCTCCACCGACGGTGCCAGCTTCCCCGAAGTCGTCACCAAAGTCGTCACCAAAGGCGTCACCAAAGTCGTCACCACAGGTGTCGCAGGCAGTGTCATCAGATACGGAAAATGGAGGTAACTGAATGAGATTTGTTGACCAGTGTGGCCGTTTATTGTGAAGAACATGTGCAATGAAGTCAATGGATGCCGCGAGCCTGTCTACTCCAGGCGTAGGAGATGGATAGGTGTGGAAACGGGACATATGTTTTCGGGCCTTCAATGGTGCGTATACCTGGCGTTTTGGACTGTTTCGCAGTGAACTGACTGGTAGAATAGTTTGTGTACAGTTGTATGAGGCGGGAGTCGTTGTATCTGTGTGTATATGTTGTCCGTGTGTTCCCTAATAAAGTTACTGTTTTCACGTTATGGAAATAATCTCAAGAATAAAAGTGGTTTGCAATTGCATTGAGTAGACGTATTGCTTGAAATTTTCGGTAATTGCATTTCCATCCAAAGTCTTCGGCGGTCCCTTGCTCTAATGGTGACATTTCTTTGTGTATTGAGTAATGCCCAACAGTTCTAGTTTGTTGTGCGTTAGACACCATAAAACTATTAATGTAATTCTGCGATACAACCTAGAACGCTATGGACATCGCTCTTTCTCTATGGATGGCCCGATATTTTGGAACACCCTGCATACTTAATTGAAACACGCACAAAACCGTTGCCGAGTTCAAGAGAGTGCTGAAGACAGACCCGTTTCGCATGGCCTTTGAGGCATTAATGGGAACATCAACAATGTTGTGTTAATGAAAATGATGTGTTTAGTTATTAACTGGTCTTAACTCATCTCAATGTGTGTTAACTTATTTAATTGGTTTTATCCTATCTTAATTTATCTCAATATATCATTACCTGTATTTGTAGCGTCTCATCTAATAATAAATACCTACCTAATTATAATTTTACCTTATACCAGAGTATATTAATAGGTCTTTTCTCGCCGTGCAAGTTCGGAGTAACTCGGCTAGATCTTCAATATTGATGAAACTGAATCAAGGTTTTTGACATGTCAGCCTGTTGTGAGCGATACATCATACGAAACAGAAGCCGCCCGAAAATGTGAGGTGGCTTTGTTAGATACTTTTGCTCACTTGAACGGAAACAGGAGGTAACCAGTTGTAAAACTAACCATTTGCAACTACAATCAACAGTATCACACCAGTGGTTTACTTAGAATGAGTTCTCAAAGTGTTATACTTTGGTAACATCTCAGTTCCCGACGGCTTACATATGGGGACACGCCCCCGATGGTTGACCAATAAACTATATTTGTGTTCCCAGTTCATCGAACAACTAACTAAGTAGGGTACAACTTTTTGACGTCAGGTTATCTCTATGGCACTTAGGGCAGAGCAGAGGTGGCAGTTTTAGAGGCCTCCACAAAGTACTTTTATGGGGGCCTCCATAAAACGCTTTTGGCGTAATTGCTTTGGATCGAAACTTTTTGTGACATCACTTCAGTGCTCCAGTGAATAAGAGCGACAAAAACAGGAATCTGGCACAACAGAATTGGAATAGCAAACCTGGTACCGTCGACGCAGTCCTCTACAGGCCTAGATTGCAGTCGGTCGCATGAAGCAGGTGATTTGGTTAACTTTCTACTTACAAGCAAATCTGTTCTCAATTTGGTGCCGCGGCACCAAATTGAGAACAGTCCTAAAGAGACCCAGGATGCCGCGAGTACTTTAAGGCTGTCAGTATCTAGTTTTCTCGATGGCTTTGTATTAAGGTTATCTATTTCGCTGAATCAATTATGTATAAAGATGAGGAAGGAAACAGCATCGACAGAGAACACTTCCTGTATAAGCTGATACCTAATAAACGTCAAGGTGTATTTTCTAATGTTTAAATGGTGTGCCTACCTATCACATCAGCGGTGAATTTAATTTAGACAAGTTGATCAAGTGGTTTGAAAAATGGCAGATGTTAAATTTAGGGAAATGTAAATGCCTCCACACGGGACATAGCAACGATGTGCAGTACATAATGGGAAATGCTATTCTAATTGTTACAATAAAAGAAAAGGACTTAGAAATAATAATTAGTGCTGATATGGACGTTTCGGAACAGTGCGTATTACAGCTTTAAAGGGAATTCAAATGCTTGGATTAATTTGGAGAAATGTAACATATAAAGAAAAAATATAATGATGCTGCTGTATTGAGCAGTAGTTCGGGGGTCTCATTATGACTGCTGTATGGAGCAGTAGTTCGGGGGTCTCATTATGACTGCTGTATTGAGCAGTAGTTCGGGGGTCTCTTTATGACTACTGTATGGAGCAGTAGTTCGGGGGTCTCATTATGACTGCTGTATGGAGCAGTAGTTCGGGGGTCTCATTATGACTGCTGTATGGAGCAGTAGTTCGGGGGTCTCACTATGACTGCTGTATGGAGCAGTAGTTCGGGGGTCTCATTATGACTGCTGTATTGAGCAGTAGTTAGGGGGTCTCATTATGACTGCTGTATTGAGCAGTAGTTCGGGATCTCATTATGACTGCTGTATTGAGCAGTAGTTCGGGGGTCTCATTATGACTGCTGTATGGAGCAGTAGTTTGGGGGTCTCATTATGAATACTGTATGGAGCAGTAGTTCGGGGTCTCATTATGACTGTTGTATGGAGCAGTAGTTCGGGGGGAATCATTATGAATACTGTATGGAGCAGTAGTTCGGGGGTCTCATTATAACTGCTGTATGGAGCAGTAGTTCGGGGGTCTCATTATGACTGCTGTATTGAGCAGTAGTTCGGGGGTCTCATTATGAATGCTGTATGGAGCAGTAGTTCGGGGGTCTCATTATGACTGCTGTATTGAGCAGTAGTTCGGGGGTCTCATTATGACTGCTGTATGGAGCAGTAGTTTGGGGGTCTCATTATGAATACTGTATGGAGCAGTAGTTCGGGGTCTCATTATGACTGTTATATGGAGCAGTAGTTCGGGGGTATCATTATGAATACTGTATGGAGCAGTAGTTCGGGGGTCTCATTATAACTGCTGTATGGAGCAGTAGTTCGGGGGTCTCATGAATACTGTATGGAGCAGTAGTTTGGGGGTCTCATTATGACTGCTATATGGAGCAGTAGTTTGGGGTCTCATTATGAATACTGTATGGAGCAGTAGTTCGGGGTCTCATTATGACTGTTGTATGGAGCAGTAGTTCTGGGTTTCATTATGAATACTGTATGGAGCAGTAGTTCGGGGGTCTCATTATAACTGCTGTATGGAGCAGTAGTTCGGGGGTCTCATTATGACTGCTGTATTGAGCAGTAGTTCGAGGGTCTCATTATGACTGCTGTATGGAGCAGTAGTTCGGGGTCTCATTATGACTGCTGTATTGAGCAGTAGTTCGGGGGTCTCATTATGACTGCTGTATGGAGCAGTAGTTTGGGGGTCTCATTATGAATACTGTATTGAGCAGTAGTTCGGGGTCTCATTATGACTGTTGTATGGAGCAGTAGTTCGGGGGTATCATTATGAATACTGTATGGAGCAGTAGTTCGGTGGTCTCATTATAACTGCTGTATGGAGCAGTAGTTCGGGGGTCTCATTATGACTGCTGTATTGAGCAGTAGTTCGGGGGTCTCATTATGACTGCTGTATGGAGCAGTAGTTCGGAGGTCTCATTATGACTGCTGTATTGAGCAGTAGTTCGGGGGTCTCATTATGACTGCTGTATGGAGCAGTAGTTTGGGGGTCTCATTATGAATACTGTATGGAGCAGTAGTTCGGGGTCTCATTATGACTGTTGTATGGAGCAGTAGTTTGGGGGTATCATTATGAATACTGTATGGAGCAGTAGTTCAGGGGTCTCATTATAACTGCTGTATGGAGCAGTAGTTCGGGGGTCTCATGAATACTGTATGGAGCAGTAGTTTGGGGGTCTCATTATGACTGCTATATGGAGCAGTAGTTTGGGGTCTAATTATGAATACTGTATGGAGCAGTAGTTCGGGGGTCTCATTATGACTGCTGTTTGGAGCAGTAGTTCGGGGGTCTCATTATGACTGCTGTATGGAGCAGTAGTTCGGGGGTCTCATTATGACTCTTGTATGGAGCAGTAGTTCGGGGGTCTCATTATGAATACTGTATGGAGCAGTAGTTCGGGGGTCTCATTATGACTGCTGTATGGAGCAGTAGTTCAGGGGTCTCATTATGAATACTGTATGGAGCAGTAGTTCGGTGGTCTCATTATGACTGCTGCATGGAGCAGTAGTTCGGGGGTCTCATTATGACTGCCGTATGGAGCAGTAGTTCGGGGGTCTCATTATGAATACTGTATGGAGCAGTAGTTTGGAGATCTCATTATGACTGCTGTATGGAGCAGTAGTTCGGGGGTCTCATTATGAATACTGTATGGAGCAGTAGTTTGGAGATCTCATTATGACTGCTGTATGGAGCAGTAGTTCGGGGGTCTCATTATGAATACTGTATGGAGCAGTAGTTCGGGGGTCTCATTATGACTGCTGTATGGAGCAGTAGTTCAGGGGTCTCATTATGAATACTGTATGGAGCAGTAGTTCGGTGGTCTCATTATGACTGCTGCATGGAGCAGTAGTTCGGGGGTCTCATTATGACTGCCGTATGGAGCAGTAGTTCGGGGGTCTCATTATGAATACTGTATGGAGCAGTAGTTTGGAGATCTCATTATGACTACTGTATGGAGCAGTAGTTTGGGGGTCTCATTATGACTGCTGTATGGAGCAGTAGTTCGGGGGTCTCATTATGACTGCTGTATACAAGCATCGTAAGAAACACACAGGTGTGATGGAGAGAGTACAGAGGAGAGCAACTAAAATGATTCTTCCAGATCTGAGACCTTAATTATGAGATACCCCTAACATAATGTTGGAATGTGGTTTGACCAAACTAGGGACCAGGAGGGTAACACAGGTGTTTTAAATGATTAATGAAACATTGATAGAAACATTTTTTCTCGTTACGAAAGATTGAAAGACAAAGGTCATGAAGGAACATTGTTGAAGAGACAGTATATATTATGTAGCAGAAATGATTATAATTATGAATTAATGGAACAGATTTTCCGCAGACTGCATGGTTGATAGCAGCGTGAATAGGTTAAAAAAAACAAAATTTATATAAACCTCAGAAAGGCATAATGCACGCAGTTGGAACGATTGGACTCGTTTGAAAAGTCAAAGATTCCCGTGTCCACTTGTCATCTGGAATTAATTATCTGGGTCGCAATTTGTTAAAGATTAAATAGTTTTCATAACATGATTTATCAAAGAATGTTTATTGGTAACATAATACACAAAACTGGCGACCCAGCAACAACATGCACGTAATACTGATATCCACAATACCTGCAAAGTTCGGCATTCATCCTTACAGCTCAACTGACTGGGGATTTGTACTACATTCGTCCTAGTAAACAGCTTGAAACTTAACCTCCAAACAAAAATTTGCTTAATTATTAGAACACCAGACTTATTATAACTACTCATGGTTTCCCCGATCATTCTACGATCTGAACTTCGATGTAATAAAATAAATTCACACAAATTGATTGTGTTCTCTTTCAGCAGTTTCTTTAACGCTGTAACTAAAATTAAAACTTAAAAATAACTTACACACGGTTAAAATTGCACACGTGTGAAAACAAGATTTGACACGTACTGTTAATGAACTTGTGACAACGAATTGAATACATACTTTACATGACATTGGTAAAGGACATAACTTTAGTGCACCGTTACAGGCACAGTTCCTTTCCAATCAAACATAACCCTCGTTGCTTACCAAGCCACATGACTCTTGCATACAAAGACAGTCACAACCCGAGCCGATCCAGAGTGACGAATGCATCTCGCGCAGAGCTTCGAGTCGGCGAATACATTCCGCACAGAGCTTCGAGTTGAAGCGTGAACAAATAAAACGGAAGACCTTTGTGATCGAGACTGAATTGTGCATTTTGGATTTACGAGAAAGAACGTGCAATACATCACATGAAAGACAACGGTGGCTTCTCCTGCGAGTTGTACACGGTTTTGCTATTTATATAATTCGGAATCAGAGTGAAAAAGAGAGTAACTAATGTTGGTTTACGACGCGTCATTGTCTTCACATCCAAGTAAAATATTCTGCATAATATGTCGAGACCTTTCAGAATATTATGTGTATTTCCGGTTACCTGATCAAATCTTCTCACTACATGATGGATTACGGAAAGCAGAGGTCTACATAATTTAATTGCGATCGCTATAAATCCAAACACAATAAAAGCATTCTTGTCACCCGATTAAAAAAATACGTGTTTTCCATATTGGTCTGAACGAATTGTGGATGACATCTTCTCAAAATATACCAAGAGAATTTTCAAATGTCTGCGTACTCCAAGATAGGAAGTAATAAATTAAAGAAAAACTGCTGTAAGTAAGCTATATTAAAATGTTAGAAGATGTAACAGGAAACACAATTGTAATTTTGAAAGGCGTAACTAATAAAAAAAAGGGAATTAACCTGAAATCGCCACTGTAGTGGCACATGTAGAAAGTAACCACCAGTATTTTGGAGCGTGATATGTAATCGATTCTTGTTCAACAGCTCCCGCGTCAAGAAGTTGCCTGAACTAGCCAACATAGGTCGAAGCAGCTTTTCGTTTTGTCCCAATGGGCTACACTAGTAAATAATTTTGTTTTGACACCATTTTTGTATCTCTCATATTAATTAAAGCTGCACGTACAACATTTATCAGACCAGGTTAGCAATGCCACATTATGATGCTTCACTGCTTAGTCTGATTCCGCTTACAAAACGTTTGCATTCCAACTACGCAAGTATAAGAAAATGGCGGCGTGTGCGAAGTGTTGCTTCCGGTCATACCGTCTGCTGTTAAAAATACATCACTATATTTGGCAAACAGCTTTTTTTAGAACACATATTGGTTCCAGGATATGTTATATACCGACTACATAAACACGGGCAGCACTAAGTTTCTTATGCAAACAAACGGGAGGAGCCGAGACGAGTTTAGTCTTGTTGCATTTAATATCGTTGTAAGCGCTTTCGTTACGTCAACTGTCAATTATTTGTGGTTTTATCTAGATGTTTAAAGAATGTTGAACGCTGGTATTGGTGACCGAGTCCCAGCTTACGAGCGTGTCCGCTGCGGGCGCTTTCTCTGAATTTCCAGTTTACTAGAATATCTCTGTGCTTCCTGTTGCATACGGGGCCGTCAGGGTTGGACCAACCTAAAAACAATATAACCGAAAATCAGCGTATACGAGGACATGTAATAATGCTACAAAATTATAATATGAATGAATTACACAAACATTCGGAAATTTTTTCGAGTAATGATTCTGGGAAAAGTCGAACGAAAACATCGAATTGATATGGACGTTTTATGCGAAATTAATGCGGAAATGAAGCCCCACGTAGGCGTATAACAGTCTGTGAAACCAGACGATGACTGTAAATTACCAATACCTACGGGAACACATGCAGTATTCATGACCGGAATCTAACACAGAGGGCATAAAGACATCAGTTTCGAACTAGTGAAAAGCCAGATGAAACATGTAGGAAGGAGCAAATTTGACTTAAGCCAATTGAAAGCAGGTATAGTAAGGTTAATGTATTAGTATTGCACGGCACGGCACGAATAGAGTCCGCATTCAAGCAATCACAGCACTGCGCAATACAGTTCACTGCAGAACAAAATTTAACACGGCTGGAAAGTCTACGCAGTTCGCTGATTCCGACCCGCAGATAACAACAATAACTATATCTGATTAAAAAATTGCATAAGCAGTTGGAACCGATTAAACATGGACGCTCGCAGAATGTGCTTGTAATGAGAGCGACCATTATTGTTATATGTAGCTTTGGACAATCAGAGGTAAATTCGTTTCGGTGTGATGCATTTGGATTCATGTGATGTTTTGTAGAAATAACCATAGATGACAATATTTCGCCTTACGATTAATTCTATTTTGCACATGACATTTGAACATAATATTCGGTCTCTTCAGCGGATCCGATAAAGGACCTACGCTCAGTATTTGACTCGATCCACTGGTAGTATGGTCGTTCTATGTTCAAATAATGGGCTACCGGGAAAAACAATTTCCTAAGCATATATGGTATAAATCAAAGCGCATTTTTTGCTCTTTAACGTGTGAAAACTCCTCTTCAATCCTCCTTGGGGAAAAAGTTATAGTCGTTTTATTGCAGGACCCCTTTTCAGTCAAATTTCAATGACTTCCTATGTCGGAAACCACAGACACGATATAAGCATACATGAACTGTGCCTAGGTGCACCGTCACAGTTCATAATCTTGTCATGTCGAAGTTCTTTAAGCCTGTTTAGCGGATACATTACATCAAATGTATTATGTTCCTGCTTATCCTTGAAGTTACCCAGTGGGTTGGTGATAACGTTGACCACAACGCAACGTGGAACATTTCATGGAATGGGTGTCATTGCGGTATCGACGTTTGGCAGACCTCAAATGACACCTCAGGCTATCGAGCGACGCAAGATTATGCAAGTTAAGACAATTGTGGCAAACAAGGGACTTCCCATCCAATCGTATGACGAGCCAAACACGCCTGGTCTCTTTTCAACGGTCTACAAGCCTCTTATTGAACTGCAATTTCCTTACGTTCTGCCACCTTCTGAAAACTCAGATTTGCTTTGGTACTCCGGTTGGTACTTTAGCAACTGCACAAGCCCACGGCAGCATCGGCAGCTTGACGGAAGGTTCAGTCTTGTCGAACTTGCTTGAAACTATTTACAGTGTGAATACTGTGACACACATGATTCGGGGAAGGCTTTTTCAAGAGCTCTAAGGGGACACTTTCTAGTTAAAGCAGCACTCGTGGCCAAACTCATACAAGCGGTGCTTCCGAGAAAATCAGGTCAGGGCGGCAACAGTATCCTGTCGTGGTGCATCACAGGACAACCGTTGGAATGGGTGACGACGATTGAGGGGAATTCACTTTAAAGGACGAAAGTGAAGAAGTTTCCAAACTCCTCGTTCCATTCCTGACTCGGAATGTCACGAGGAATTTGACATCACTTTGGATGAACTTGACTGCGATTTACACTAGTCCCCCAAGAGACTGAAGGAGACTGAAATAGAAGAGCTACGTTGGTTCTACGAACAGCTTAGAAATCTCGAAATCGGTGTTGAGAGTACTGGCGAGTCACCTGCTCTCCTGAAACTGAAATATATCATGGAAGCCATCAAGTGTGAACAAAAGAAATGTTCAAGAACGTCAAAATTGTGGCTGATATACATGGAATACATCGACACTTTAATGCTGTCCATTCGTGCAGAGAGGATAGGCAGCGGGAATATGCACATAATTGCAGTTCGTCATATGCTGAACTTATTTGCTGCCACCGGCCACTTCAACAATGCCAAAAGGGCTCGCATGTATATCCAGTGGATGTTAGAGCTGCCTTCTAGCCACCCCTGGTTGTGTGCATAATATTCAGAGCATGGGTATCACACAGTGCGTCCCAGCGGTTTGTGGACAGATCTCACAATTGAGCAAGTAATGATGCGATCTATAAAGAGCCGAGGAGGGTTAACTAGAGGACGAGGGATTGCAGAGACGGTGATATTGTTATGGGCAGTATGCATAAGTGTGCCCAGATGCACGAGGCCAGGGGCCTTGCGTCATCGTGTACGATGGCTGGCTGGAAAGACGTACAAAGAAGAAAATGCAGTACCTTTCGTATGTCCGTTACAAGTGTGGAATATGTAGCATCAGTTTCGACGGCTATGCAAGTGGACCCCCAGTGAAAGACCACGTGCACCAGGAGGATTGGAAAAGTTTCAGCAGTTGTTCAGATCAGCGAAGAAATACACGATTACAGAAATCAGCAGCTCTTTCTCGCGAACGAAAAGAACAAGACCCAGTTCATCAACCTACTGGGCCACTATCTCAGGTTGGACGGTCGTGAAGTGATTCAGAGTGAGAGCGATACTAATACCCATATCGTTTCTGCGGCCCCTGACCTAGCTTCAGCTGGCCAGCATGCCACAGTGATAAATGAACTGACGTCCTTGTTCTTCTGCTCTTCCACTGGAACACAGAGATGGCTGATATCCACTTACGATCAGAATTCAAGAAAGCACAGAAGAGACATTTGAAGCTCATTAATATCAGAGAAGCTGTAGGACACTTAGAGCAGACTGTACTTCATCACCTTCTGGTAATTAACGCATGGGGTGGCTGCGATACAATATCTGCTAATGCATCGTCACGAAATCCCTGCAGCACCAATCTTTGTTCCTATCGGAAAAGTGGGCTCAGTTGTGTAACTGCTTGTCGTGACTGTCGAGGTGAAGAATGTCAAAATGCTGCTCCAGTGCAACCGGAAGAGGACGAAATGCCTGATGACGCGAACATCTTTTAGAGACTATTTTAGATGTATTTCCTAGATAGTACATATTCCGTAGAATGTATGCCATTCCAGTTTGTTCCCTGTTATTTTTTTGCAATGTTGCATGGTCATGGCCCTATACTATTTTAGATTGATCTCTTAGAAAGCACTATGTGGGGATTTCATGTGTGTCCCTCATATTTTGATTTAACTGTAATAATGTTTTGTGTGAATAAAACAATATTTAGCTAATCACACTCATTTTCTTTTATTAATTCACAAATAAACATTTTATGATTTGTATGTAAATTAACTGTACTGATATAATGCAAACACGCTAATAATGTCATACCCCCTGACACAAGGCTGTTACAATGTCATACCCCCTGACACAAGGCTGTTACAATGTCATCCCCCTGACACAAGGCTGTTACAATGTCATACCCCCTGACACTGTGACACAAGGATGTTACAATGTCATACCCCCGATATAAGGCTGTTACAATGTCATACCCCCTGACACAAGGCTGTTACAATATCATACCCCCTGATACAATGCTGGATTGATAATTTTGTAAAAAAAAGTTTTTCCCAAAGAGGAGCTTTCACCATCTTGTAGGGCATATTATTGCGCTTCTTTTGATACCATAATATGCCTTGGTAACATTTTTTTCCAATACGTCCCTAAATGGTAGAACAACGAATGAAAAGGTCTGCCAGGGGTTAAGCGTAAAGCGCTTTGCGTATTCTTAAGGACTGGATATCGCATTATATACTCTTTCTCAAACACACAAACAGTGCTAATGAACGGACAATGAAGACAGTATTAGTATAACGCTTTCAAGTCCACACATGCCTACGTTCTACAGAAGGAAACCAACAAACTAGTGTCGTTAATTATCCAGTTATGTTCCAATCGTGCAACAGTGCTATATACGTTAGGCATGCAACAAGATTGTTCAGCAAAGTTGCAGAAAGAAAATGTTGAATAATTTAAGTACATTTTGACGCCATTCTTCACAGATGAACTGCGGCAATTTTGCTTCTGAAACTTTGCTTTCGACTTCATAGTCGGGATGTAGTAAGAGCTTTGCCGTGGTGAAGGAACGTTATTAATTTTGACATGGGTCCGGTAAATGCACGAAGAGCCAGACGTTTGGTTCTACTGAAACCAGTTTTACGTCGTTTTGAAGGTACAAATTATATTGGTGTATTACTAATTAATGTTGTTTTATCATGCAATAAGTCTTGCTTGAGAAAAAAGTGTTGGATCCCATGCCACAATTGAACAGTGCACAACATGATGATTGCTACAGTATTATCGCGCGCCTTCCATCATATTCCGTTTATCACTGGTATTTCGGGTGAGTTTCGTTTGCTACGACCCAACTGGTACCTTCGAGTCGGAACCGCCTCGCGATGGGACAACGTATTCATACATGTTGGTGTGCAAGCTCGGCACAGTGCTGCGTACGTAGTGGTGGGGTGCAGCCGGGGTGCCGGGGTGTTGACCCTCGTAACGTTTTACGTAGTAGTTGGTCGCCTGGAACATTTCCATGCTCGTGTAGGCCCGTAGCACCCTACACTCTGTCATGCCCATGTGGTGCAACAGTACGCTACCACGTTAGGAATACCTACGTTTCTGTTCAAATTAGCTTTGCTTATTCACAGGAAGCTAAAAATGCTTCATTAATTGCGCTTAAGCGCTGTTTGCGTGTGTTCATGAATGGCTTTACTGCGCCTACAAAGTGTGGAGTTCTGTATACGTTTATGGAATGTTGGATTTCGCTTCACACGTGAATGCGTCAGCAACTAATTACGTCCGCTTAACTAGTGCTTGCTAATGATTACATGGTATTGTAATACACAGTGATTTTAATTGGTTATCAAATATATCATTTTGTATAATTAAAATGACAACATTCTGTGAATTAATTGAAACTCAAAATAGGCTGCACGTAGGGCCGACATCAACAAAACCACACGTCATGTTTTAGTATGTTTACAGTGATAAATTTACCATCAGAAATTGTATGAAACGTGAATTGTGCCAGACCAACGAATCATCCGATTAAAAACGTTAGAGCGTCTTTATTTTTGATAAAGCGGTCGCTATTTATTGCTGATTCAGTAATACATTCCAGTCAACAGTCGTATCATTTATTTTCGAAAACGTTAATAACTGAACGATCGCAATGGTAACACGTGCTGTGTGCGTATTATTTTTTAAATTGAACCAACCGATACGTCAGGATTGCTATATGTCCGCCTGGACAACTGTTCAGTTAACAAAAATTACCTGGTGTTTGTCTGGGCACTAAAAAGGCGTGTTGCTACTGCGTTATTCGCGACACTATTCAACAACATTGGTGTATGTTCACGAATAATATTTGCATCTTTACAATAAACAAATGCTTGCTTACGATAAACAAGTGTTTGTTCACGCTTAAAAATATGTGTACGCGCCTACCTTAAATAACATAACGTAAATGTAGTTGTGTCATTGTATTAAAAATAGCGTTGCTTGCTGTGAGACAATATTAATGTTGCACGCACACGCAAGACTTTCTCATGCACTAATTTATAGCGCGAGCTAATGTTCGTCTCCTCACCCCCATCACGTTGGGTCCACTTCAGGCCGATATAATGGCTGCCACGCTCTGTCGGCAAGATGAAACATTCCTCAGGGTTCTAAATATTATACCACGGGAAGAGATTTGGGCTGTTTGTTTGTAGAATACGCACGCACAAGCGTATACTAGTTATGTCTTGTGCGTGGTCGCGCGCGCGCGCGTATGCGTGGGTGTGTGGGTCATTGTGTGTGTGTGGGGGGGGGGTGGGGGGGTGTGGGTGTGGGCATGTGTATGTGTGCGTGTGCGTGTGTGTGTGCTTGTGTGTGTGCGTGTGTGTGCAGTGGTGTGTGTGTGTGTGGTGTGTGGTGTGTGTGTGTGTGTGTGTGTGTGTGTGTGTGTGTGTGTGTGTGTGTGTGTGTGTGTGTGTGTGTGTGTGTGTGTGTGTGTGTGTGTGTGTGTGTGTGTGTGTGTGTGTGTGTGTGTGTGTGTGTGTGTGTGTGTGTGTGTGTGTGTGTGTGTGTGTGTGTGTGTGTGTGTGTGTGTGGAGTGTGTGTATGTGTGTGTGTGTATGTGTGTGTGGGGGGGGGTATGTGTGTGTGTGTGGGTATGTGTGGGTGTGTGTATATGTCTAGATGTGCAAAGTAACCACATTCGATATGCAGCTACAAAGAAATCACCATATGGTATTCCTGCTGATTGTCTAGCGCGTTACGTGTCTTCCTATAGTTCACTTATAATTTCAGAGTAACGTCAAAGACAGACTGTGCACGAGCAAATGTTAAGTGAAATGTGGCGTTCTAAAAGACATGCGTGACAGAGCACACAAACAGACAAAACCAAAGCAGTCACTGTCAATGCAAATAGGTTTTCCGACGGAAGCTGCAGCGCTTTATATTCGTTCCCTGCTCTCGCGCGGGAGTGAGAAAAAAAATCCCATATATCGGGCCATGCCACTCGTAAAATATTGTTTTAATATATTACTCTGCCATTCTGTTCGTTTTTCTTTGATTTTACTGGGGTAAATCACAACTTTCGTTGGTCAGTGAGTGTATTGTTGTGTATCTTTCGGATAACTGGCTAGGTGTATAAGACCACATTCGATGACGCAAATGTCGCGATTTTGTGTGGCACACGATATATTGTGGGTGCTTGCAACTAAAAACTAATTTAGTACTTCTGGTTTCTTGTTATTGGCGGTTTTAAAATTACTAATTTACTTAGGTATATCACATAAATGATGGGTTAAGTTTTATGTACTGTTATATTATTGTCCTTATTAGATTGTCTCTTTGGAGATTATGTAACGAAAACATGAATTATAAAAATATGTTATTTTGAAAACAATTATTTTGAAAATTCTGTGTTACTAACTTTAGTCAACGCCTACAATGTTCCGTCCTTTATCGTGATTCGCAAAATAACCAAAAAGAATGCCCCTCAGGCACATGGTGAACGCATAATCGTACACTCTTCATGCTTCATGCATGTGAAATGCGCCGTTACGTCATACACACCTCTCTGCGGGGGGTATAAAGGACGTCATCCAGCTTAGGCAGTTTAGTACCGCTCTCCATTGGCGCTCCTGCACCGCTACGACCCCAGAACGTATTCATTGTGCTCACATGCTGCAAGAGAAAACGAGCCGTACCTTCGTGAATCCTGCTCTCTACTGTAGGGCGCATGTGTTGCTATTGGCATCCGCTCAGGTTGCTACTAATCTGTCATTATCTTAAGGCTCTGTGTGCCAAGGTGTAGTTAAACACACGCATAACTGAGAAGTAATACATGATTACCTCAGCTGCACGCACACGGAGGTGTTAGTCCGGAACAAGAGAACTGGACAGTGATACCCGATTGGAACAATTCATAAGCCCTGAGTACAATCGGCATTAAGACTAGAACACGCGCACATGTACACAAACGGACGCAAGTAGATTACTGACGCACGCACACACAACACACACACCACAAACACACTCACCCCCCCCCCCCCCCACACACACACATACACACCAAACACACACGCACGCACGCACACAAACAAACACACACATCATACACACCATACACACCATACACACCATACGCACCATACACACCACACACGCACACCACACATACCACAGACACGCACACACACACACACACACACACACACACACACACACACACACACACACACACACACACACACACACACACACACACACACACACACACACACACACACACACACACACACACACACACACACACACACACACACACACACACACACACCAGTAAGAATGTTTAGTTATGCAAGTACCGATGCTATCCAATTAGTTAAGTACAGTACATTGAATTCTCGCTATAAGGAACCACGATGTGACTTCGATAATCGGTCATTTTATCCAGGTACTTAACACAGTGAAGACCACAACATTATAACATGTTCCTTTTAATTAAGCGGGCGATCGTTGCACAAGGAGTAGTAATAATGAGTGCCAACGGTATGTACAAAGAAACTCGCTGTCGAAAGACTATGTTAGTTAAAACACTGTTAGAGTGTGCATGTTATCGCAGAGCGCATACACAATACCACATCATTAACGTTACAGCGTGTACATAGTAGCTTACGATCTGCATAATATGAACACGTCTGCTTTTCATGGATATGAATAAACACATGACGTAAATGTGCTTTCAGAAGTGTCCTCTAGAGTAGGGCCACTGGGGCTCACAACCTCTCTCACGAACTTCCTGACCCCGACCCTCTCTCGGACATGTGCATTTCTGTTGTATTCCTATCTACTTATCCGGCGGGGGTGAGTGACGCGACAATCGACAATTTATAATAATTTATTTAAAGCGAGTTTAATTACAGTTCTTTATTGTTTTATGAAAGTCTATGTACACCGTGAACAATATTTACTTATTTTATCATAATTAAAACCATATACTTATTACGTCAATTTGCTATTTGCTATGTTATTCAATAAACTATGCTTTTGCGACGCTTTCAGAATGCAACTTTAATTATAAATGGTATTTAATATTTTAGGCGTGTGACATAATTTGCTAGTTCAGTTTTGTTTAAACAAGTCTTAACACCAATTAGGCTTTATTTGTATTATTACTATTCAAATTTTAGCTTCTAAGTTGATTGTAAACTTTCCTTAACAGGATTTCACACAGGATATAAGTTTATAAATAACTTTGTTATTAGTATTATTATTTTTACCCATAACAAAAAATTCTTCTAATTCTATAGAAAAACTATAGAAATCTAGAGATATATAAAATCTATAGAAGCTCTGTATAATTCTATACAATTAGATGTGGCATTAAAAATATATATAATTCTACAGAATATAATACAGTATTCTACATAATTCCTATGGTCATATGAATTTCTATAGAATTTTATAGCATTATATATAGATTTATATAGAAATAGTATGACCACACCATTTTTATAGAATTCTATAAAAAAAAAATTAAATTACTTAGCAAAAATTATTCCATAGAAAATCTCCCACAAATATATATACATGTATATATATATAATATAATATGCACTGTATATATATATATATATATATATATATATATATATATATATATATATATATATATATATATTATATATATATATATATATATTTATATATATATATATTTATATTTATATATACACATATATATATATATTCCGACTAATTAATATATATATATATTATAGAATGTTTTGTTAAAGGTTGGGATTAGGGTAATTATTATTATTATTATTAGTGGGACATAGGTGAACACGGAGTGACCGCGGACCGACCTGCCTGTCTTCCTGTCGGTCCTTGAGCTGGTCTAATGCCCGCAGTCGTCTCCTCTCCTCCGCTGCTCGCTCCAGCTCCGTGTGGTACTCCAACGACTTGTCCGTCTTCTGCGGTCGCGTGTTCGTCTTCTGCAGCCACGCACAACACACATTACGTTGGCGATTAATCGGAATACTGGCTTACACTCACATGGAACAATAAACTGAGAGCGCAATTATCACCATTACAGTATTTTCATCTTTCACAATTTGTTCCCATAATAATGTCCCTGGGGGCATGTGATTAATCAGTTCTCTCAGATAGGAGGAAGACCTTCTTGAAAAGCATAGCACATCAAAACATGTAAATAACTCCGAATAACTGTCGTTTTGTTTCCTCGAATACATCGCCAATGATTGAAGGACTCAGGTGAACATAGAAAGAGGCAGGTGGACCACAGAGCATCAAAGGAGATGCACATACGAACACCCAAAGTTAGCTTATTACTAGCTTTACTTTTACGTCATGTAAAAAGACCGTTTTATTGTCAATAAAGACAATCAAGTAAATCTTCACATTTGACGTTTTTAATCGGATGATTTATTCGCTCGTCGACTGCCCGTATTACAATTTCTGACGTGTGTTTTACGATAAAAAGAAATTCGCATGCGTTTCTGTTGACTAATGAAAGCTGGTGTGCATTCCATCTGACCGGTTTTTATTGCTTTACAGATAAATGCATGCCTGCATATAAAATAATACTGCGGAAGTATACGTATATTCTCACCTGTTTGGTGACGTCTGACGTGCCGCGGTGCTGGTTGATCAGCGAGCCCGTTGTTGGGTCACGCTTCGGTTGACCGACTCTGCCTCGCTTCATAAGTGCTGCCATCTCTACTTCCTGGTCAAACACAAGTCGCCATATAGTCGGGTGTGTGTGTGTGTGTGTGCGTGTGCGTGTGCGTGTGCGTGTGCGTGTGTATGTGCGTGCGGGTGTGAATAGGGTCCGCGCGTGGATACGTATATACTATGCGTGTGTACATGTGTGTGTATGGTGCGTGTGCGTGCACGTGCGTGTATATGCGTTTGTCTATGCGTGCATGCGTGCGTGCATGCGTAAGTGTGCGTGCGTGCGTGCGTGCGTGCGTGCGTGTGGGTGGGTGTGTATTCGAGAATACAAGCAAAAGTGGATATCTCCGTGTATCATCGTAGTATGGGTGTAGTTAATTGGGCCCCATTTAATCAGAAACACGGTTTTATATGAAGTTATTAGTTGCAAACTTTGAGTTTTTCATATAATAATATAGCAATTACTAATATATAAGCAACATGCCGCTATTCCGTCAGTCAAACTCACCCCCTCCTTGTAGTAGTCTACTTCTTCTTTTTTCCGGCGTTCAGCTTCTCGCATTTCTAACTCTGCATCAGAGTCAGAAAGGTAACAATGACACGTGTAACTACTAGTAATACGACTTCTAGTTGCAGTGTTATGTAACAACGATGTCATTGTAATTGGTGGCTAAACAGGATATTGGTAAAAGGCTACTTGCTGAGTTATGAATATGATATGGTATTACGATGTTACAAATCGCTTTTTTCAATATGTACATTGATTGGTTCACGGTGTACTGAGTTGTACTGCGTGGCAGATGTGATATATTGATTGGTTCACGGTGTGCCGAGATGTACTGCGTGGCAGATGAGTTGTATTGATTGGTTCACGGTGTATCCTGAGATGTACTGCGTGGCAGATGTGATATATTGATTGGTTCACGGTGTGCCGAGATGTACTGCATGGCATATGTGTTGTATTGACTGGTTCACGGTGTGCCGAGATGTACTGCGTGGCAGATGTGTTGTATTGATTGGTTCATGGTGTGCTGAGATGTACTGCGTGGCAGATGAGTTGTATTGATTTGTTCACGGTGTGCCGAGATGTACTGCGTGGCAGATGTGTTGTATTGATTGGTTCATGGTGTGCTGAGATGTACTGCGTGGCAGATGAGTTGTATTGATTGGTTCACGGTGTGCCGATATGTACTGCGTGGCAGATGTGTTGTATTGATTGGTTCACGGTGTGCCGAGATGTACTGCGTGGCAGATGTGTTGTATTGATTGGTTCATGGTGTGCTGAGATGTACTGCGTGGCAGATGTGTTGTATTGATTGGTTCATGGTGTGCTGAGATGTACTGCGTGGCAGATGAGTTGTATTGATTGGTTCACGGTGTGCTGAGATGTACTGCGTGGCAGATGAGTTGTATTGACTGGTTCACGGTGTGCTGATATGTACTGCGTGGCAGATGAGTTGTATTGATTGGTTCACGGTGTGCCGAGATGTACTGCGTGGCAGATGTGTTGTATTGATTGGTTCACGGTGTGCCGAGATGTACTGCGTGGCAGATGAGTTGTATTGATTGGTTCACGGTGTGCCGAGATGTACTGCGTGGCAGATGAGTTGTATTGATTGGTTCACGGTGTGCTGAGATGTACTGCGTGGCAGATGTGTTGTATTGACTGGTTCACGGTGTGCCGAGATGTACTGCGTGGCAGATGTGTTGTATTGACTGGTTCACGGTGTGCTGAGATGTACTGCGTGGCAGATGTGTTGTATTGATTGGTTCATGGTGTGCTGAGATGTACTGCGTGGCAGATGAGTTGTATTGATTGGTTCATGGTGTGCTGAGATGTACTGCGTGGCAGATGTGTTGTATTGATTGGTTCACGGTGTGCTGAGATGTACTGCGTGGCAGATGTGTTGTATTGATTGGTTCATGGTGTGCTGAGATGTACTGCGTGGCAGATGTGTTGTATTGATTGGATCGTGTGTATGCTTATTAATATAAGTTACAACTCAGGCAGGTAAGAAAGTGGTATGGAAGATTAACAAATAGGTAGATAAGTAGGGGCATAGGCAAGCTGATTGACAGACCTACGGAGAAAGGAAACATGTAAGATAACTGTAAATGTAGACACATGGGTAGAGAGATGAACATGTAGCCCAGAGGAAGACATGTATAAATGTGCATTCAGGTAAATAAATGCTACGACAGACAGAAATATAACCAAGGGGGTGGTGATAGATGAGTAACCATGCATGGACACGTAGCCAGGTAGAACTATGAAGAATTAAGACATATCAGTAGGCATTTGACGACGATAATATAAGAAACATGACATATATATGCTGCTGTACAGTGTATATATCATACATATATATACAGATAAGCATGTTAGTAGGCTGAAGGTCAAGCACGCATACACACACGCAGGTATGCAGTTAGGCACGCAAGCACAGGCTTTGAAACTCTCCGGCGAGGCAGCAGGCACACACCAGGGAATCAAACACGAATGAGCACAAACGAATGGTCGAGAAAGGATGCAGACAAGCGCACAAGCAGTTGTATAGATGCAGAAGGTCACACACGCAGTCATGCAGGCAAACAAGCAGACGGGTCGGGCCGAGTGGATATACACATGCTGGCGAGATGATGTCTTACGCAGTTCCTTCAGATAGTCGTTGGCAGCCTGCGCCTTCTGTCGCGGTGTGGCCGACTCTTTCTGTGCATAGACCGCAAGATAATGTCTTAAAATACGACGAATGCCATTGATGTTTCTCTCTCGCCAACTTCAACCATTTAAGCTGGTACGTCAGAAAATTATGTTATCAACATATGCGCAATGTGTCAAAAACCCTTATGAAGATGTTTTGCAACGTTTCGTATTCATGTGTATAGAGGAGTATATTACGGTCTCCGTACTTAGACTAAGTGGGGACAATTTAGATGTCTGCTCGTGCATGTGTTGTCGCGGGAACTAAACCACTGCTAGCATGCGTACCATGGTAATACGTGAACATTTAGAACATGCCTTATCATGTGGCTACGAACGTATTGCACAATAAATAAAATATATGTAATCTGTATCTCAGGGAGAAGGAATAATTCGGACCGCTTTCGTGGACGATTTAACAAGATTCTCCTCCAGTATGAAATCCCCAGATGGCAAATGGTCAAGGCAGTTTGGGCTTATCTTAGCGAGTCCAACTTATCTATCCAGCCCTTCTAAGATGTTTCTCAACTTTGTTTTTAGAACTATTCCTGTTAGTATTTAGATTGACAAGTCTTGACAATGGCTATTACAGATCTCTAGCATAGCTCAAATTTGACAATAACTATTACAGATCTCTCATGTAGCCCAAACATAGTGATGCACATGATCAACACCATTACCTCCTGCTGTATGCGCCCGTAGATGTTAGGAATAGGTTTGCCGTTGGAGTCGAAGACGGGGGCGCCGGCGCCGGCCCGACCCCACGGGTCGTAGGGCTGCAACTCAGGGTCAGTGGAGCTCGCCATGACGGTCTCGCCTATGGAGTTGTCTGGCAACGCAACGGATCGGATGATTGGGGCAAATATATGTGATGCATCCTTCACATATGGAAGCTTAATGGTTGGGCAATCATTGTCACCAGTTAACACTCACGCATGGAGCAACAGACCAATGACAACAGGTATCATCAATACAGTATTTTTTTATATTTTATATTCGACCATAATAGAGTCCCCCAGCTAGATAAATTTTCACGTATATATGTTCTCCGACATATGAAAAGCAGACCGTGTTCACGTAAACCTTTGTGGTTGTGTTTTATTAATCGCCCACTGGTAGATCAGAGGCCAGTTGTCCACGGAAAAGAATGAACAGAGAAAGAGACGAGTGGAACTCGACGAGAAGAAACAATCATAATGCTTCAAAGTTGGCGTATTAATACACAGATGCATCCTTGAAAGAGCGTCGGGAAATTATGCGATGCTGGTGGAATTGGTGGATGTAACTGGGAATGATACGACGAACGAATTATGTTTGAACTTGTGGGAAATCATGCTGCTGAGTTCCGATCCGGGCAAAATGGTTAAGTTATCCACACACGCAGTTACGCCGAAATCGATGCACACATGTTTGCAAGCAAGCATGCATGCACAAACGATAGGCATTCCACATATGATTATATCTCTTACACGTATCTCTTACACTTCTGACTAGCAGTACTGATGACTAGCCAAGTGCAAGACACTTAAAATAACCAAATGTTAGACAGTATTCCAATGAAATACTGAATTAAGTAGCAAATTAAGTCAATCGGTCAAATGAATCCCAAACATATCAGGCACTAACATCGCCTACGGGGCTTGACAGGCTTATGTCAAACCGATGCGAACAGGTCAGAACACCGTCTCCATTCCATTGAACGATACGTGATAATAGAGGCCTACTGTTGTTCGGGGGAACACCTCAGTCTTAATCACGAGAACGTAAACCTGTTTCCGAATGGTTCTATGACGACCTGTCTTGTGTTGACATAGGGAACCATCGTAAAGTTATGCGATAACACACATTATATATTGCAATATTAGTAGTTGTAGCTGCAACACGTATTAATAACAGCTGTAGCTGTAGCTGCAACGGTTGCAGTCACGGTTGCGGTGGTAGCGGCGATAGATTTGGCAAAAGTGAAATTAGTTACACGCGGCTGCAATTTTTACAAGCACAACTCACCTCCGAACGGCGTCCGCTTGATGGTGATGGGGAGTCTTGATTTGACCTGTCCACTCGTCGTCTTGATGGGGGCCCCGCCCCCGCCGTGGTCACTCAGGATCAACGACACGCCAAGCTCAGGACTTCTCTGACGTCACCCAATCGGTGATTATAAATTTATGTTTAGTTCCTTTAAAGTTAAAACTACCTTCTACCCTAAACATTATAGGAATACAATGTCATGAAACGGATGCCTTTTACCTAGTGTACTTTCACTGTCACACGACTACAGGTTAGTATTATTATTTATTATTATGTAGTTATCATTTGTGATGTAATCGTTTATGGTAATGATAGACATGGTGTTTGAATTGGGATCTGATGGTACTTAATATGGACGTAGCAGAAGTCTTGTTGTTGTCCTATATTGTGGTGGTGACGGCGTGGAGGTGGTGGTGGTGGTGATGGTGGTGGTAGCGGCAGTGGCGGTGGTAGCGGTAGTTGCGGTGATTGCGGTGGTTGCGGTGGTTGCGGTGGTTGCGGTGGTTGCGGTGGTGGCGGTGGTGGCGGTGGTGGCGGTGGTGGAGGTGGTGGCGGTGGTGGCGGTGATAGCGGCGGTGGAGGCGGTGGTGGCGGTGGTGGCGGTGGTGGTGGTGGTGGCGGTGGTGGCGGTGGTGGCGGTGGTGGCGGTGGTGGCGGTGGTGGCGGCGGTGGTGGCGGGTGGAAGCGGGTGGAAGCGACGGCGGCGGCTGTGGTGGTGGTGGTGGCGGGTGGCAGTGGCTGTGATGGCGGGTAGCAGTGGCGGCGGTGGTGGTAGTGGCGGTGGTGGTGATGGGTGGTAGTGGCGGCGGTGGTGGTGGTGGTACTGGCGGGTGGCAATGGCAGAGGTGGCGGGTAGCAGTGACGGCGGCGGCGGCGGCGGTGGTGGTGGTGACTAAGGTGATGATGAGATGCAGTAACCATGACAGTGACAATGACAGTGATGGTGGCCATGTGACACTAACCTTGTCGCCTGGCTGTGCGAGTTTCTCCATGCCGTACTTTGCGTCACTGAATTTATGTCGTACCACCTCCCCCCGACCGTCCCGGCGGGGCTGACCCACTCCCTTGCCCCATGGGTCGAAGAAGTAATTCTGTTAACGAACAAGGAAAGATAACATAATTAGTCTTCCCCGTGGAAAAAAAACATATATAGAATCCTATACAAATTTATAGACAAAATCTATAGAAATATATAGAATTATATTTTTTAATGTATATAGAATTCTATAACAATTGATGTGGCATTAAAATTTCCAAGGCACTCTATTTAATATTATATAGAATAATATATATAATTGTTATGGTCACGTCAATTTCCATTGTATTCTACAGCATATTCTGCAGAATTTTGTTGAATTGTCATTGCCACATACATTCTGTATACAATTCTTTAGAAATTCTGTAGATTTATGTAGAACAATATTTTATAGAACATCTTCAGCAAAAATATAGACTATATCCTATAGCATATATTCTAAAGATATTCTATAGACTTTTTGTTAAGGGTCGTCAACACGTAAACCAACATAACAGTAACTCTTACATTTAAATAAGGCGCTGTATCAGTCCTCGGGACTGATCAAAGCGCATTACACTTCACACTCTGGTAGATATGTTCATTCGAACACCATAATCAACTTCTCAGGGAAGCATTAGAAGAGAGAGAGTAGTATGTGATTTTGTTAAGAGTTAGACTTGCGGCAATATGTGTGGGTACAAATGGAGGCTGCTGATACCTGTTGAGGATCCTCACATTATAGCGGTGCATGTTTATCAATAACGAACGTAATTGTCAGCATTAAACCCGCAGTTTCTTAAACAACATAGAACATTTAACTTTGTCATCATCAAACAAAATATTCATAATTTCAAATCAAGAGGGTTATGATATAGTGCGTGAAGGTAAAATACCTTCCACAAAGGTTAGTTACCCATGGCACATACTTGGTATGGAATGGATTGTACTTACACTTTTTGTAGTTACGTGTCCCGGAGGTATGTTGTCTGGAAATATAATGAAAACACGTGTCAGTACAGCTGACGACGAATGATTACCACTGTCACGATATGTTGCTGATTAACTTATAATACCTCTACCGACGCAGTTCTGCGAACGAGAATAACAAAAGTCAACGCACAATGTCTCACACGATGTTCTTTTAGTTGTGATCGCAATAAATATTTATGAATCTTTAGAGGTACTCAAAAACCAAATCACGAATACTCATAAGACGGGAGAACAGCGTGTTATTATCAAACAATGGAGCGTGTTTTTGCAATCTATATTGTTAATGTGCTCCAGTGTAAACGCGCCAGACAGCGGTGTAGCAAATGTACGTTTGTCAGTGTCTAGCTGCCGCCGTTAAACAAATCAACCACGAAGAAAATCAAACTGCACCTTTGCGAATTGCATGCAGTTGTAAACATACGACAGAGTAGTGTAGTAGCACAAGTAATCGGACATGATGACCACGTGCTCTCGCGCCACCGACGAAACAGCAGCAGTGAAATGCATGTCGCAAATGTATGATTTCATATTTATTTCACGCTCCCGATTATTGACGTGAGCGTGTAATAAACACGTATTTTTTAAGACAACAGTCGTCTCACCGTTCATGTTGGGCGCACCTCCACCCGGCTTTCCGTATGGCTCGTGCGTTAACTAAAATGTAAAAAGATCCGGCTATGATTGGCACGCAAACAAGCAGTGTCAATGTCTTCTGCCTTCTTAAAAAGTGTACATTTAATTTCCTTGGAGCAATTGGATGCGAGGTTCATAATCCCATTTAGCTTGCCTTTTAACAAGTTGTTTTACACTGAGCAAGCCAGCTTATAAATCTGACACTTACAGAACAAAATGAAACAATAATCCTACATTGCCATTTATTATTCACCAGATCCTTGAGATATAACTATGGGTCTCCGGAGTTCATTGAACTCGTTGATACGGACCCTCCACTTGCAAACAGTGCTCGAACAATACGTTAACCCCGTTAACGTCCATGACATTACCGTCTCGCGTTCTGTGCGCAGCTCCTGAAGCCGCAATTCCTGGTGTGTCAAAGACTTTGATTTAATCTGCCTCTCTGAAAGTGTAAACATCACCTCCTCAGAGACTGTTTCATGTCTGGATACTTTCAGACAAAAACTAACAATGATTTGGATAGATACAGACTCTTATCTGATTAATAAGTTATAAAATAAGTAAATTTTGACAGTGACGGATTAATTCGTGGATGAATTCCGATGAGGCGAACTGTCCGTCTTAAATATGTGGTTACGTGCGTGCGAGCGTGCGTGCGTGCGGGCGAGCGCGTGTTTGTGTGCGTGTGTGTGTGCGCGCGTGTGTGTTTTCCATTAAACCCAATTGCAACTCTTTACAAAAGTACACAAATAAAAGTCGGTGAATCCGCATTTATAAGCACATACTGAAACAACAGCATAAATAGCTGAAACGAAATGGTCAATCCAGAGAAGATACATCGTTTTGATCAGACGTAAGCACGACATAGACGGTTCTCCTTACTTACCTAGGTCCTGCTGATATTTGACCTTATCGTATCGTGGGTTCTTGTATCTAAATTCCTGTTCTAACTCTATACGACCAGTTTTCGTGTCCTGCAACAGATCAGAAGACAATATTAAAAAGAGTATGAGGGGGACCGTCAATGGCAATATGTATGCAATGTACACTCCCCAACCAGTAAAGTATATACATTTATTACAAATACGACAAGCGCAGCTTCAAATGGGATGTGGCAATGTATATATGGGTTGTTTGAGTATCCAGTCAATGCATGGTGCCAGAAGGAATGTATCTGAACCATGAATAAAGGTTAAGGATAAAACTGTAGGGCTTAAGCAGGACAAAGAACCATAGCAATTGTATTAATACACGTGTGATATGCAAACTTAATGACGAAGAAATCAGACTGCGCTTAAACAACATCATGAAAGATAGATAGGTTAGATGTATGACGTGGGCATACACAGTTTGCCACAAGGAAATGAAGAATGAGAAAGAAGCACGAGCATTGAACAATGAACTGTAATAGACGACATGGGTGAAAACGTGTAGAAGACCAGCACGGGAAAGGACAAATTAAATGTAGTGTCACGCAGAAACATAGATCTTGTTTTTTTTAGAGCACAGCTAAATAAGAATACATTTACTGAGACCCGTTGATATGGTCAAAGGTCTAGACAGAAGCCAAACGATGTTTTCACGTACTTGAAAATGAATGGCGACGTCTGATTTGATCTCCGTCTTCAGATCACCAGAATCGGTCTTCAGCGGAGCACCGCCGCCTGGCTTGCCGAAACTCGCGTAGAAGTTTCCGTATTCCTACCGCAACAACGCAAATGCAAACGTCAATATAACCGAAGACGTTTTGTCGTATTTGATATTTGTTATATATCGTCAGATATTTTTGTTTTACATACGCTATCGGCTACATGCAATTAATTGCATTTCGTCATCTTGCGAATGCAATCAACGATCAACCAATACAACACAACAATCGTGGTGCGGACGGATAAAAGTAACAGGTCATAATTGTTATTGAAAAAACAATATCATACAATACATCGTGATTATATATCCAATCTATCGCATTGACTTTCTAAATGTGCTTTAATGAACCTCGTTAAAAATTATTATTATCAATATCAAGTTTATTAATATTATCAATTTGCTGTGCAGTGCAATCGTGAACAGATGCCGACAACTTCCGAAAACTGTGGACAAACTGTATTGTGGCCAAGGGTTCGTGGGAACACGTGCAGTTAACACCTATCCTTCGCGTCCAATGTAAATATGACGTTCAACACAAACATTAAAATCGTATAGACAACAATCAAAGTATATTTTCATGTAGTCCATTAAAATAGATTTCGTTGATTTCGTCAATATGTTAGATTGCACACAGCGGTGTACAGTTTATCGTGATGAAAACATAAAAACAACTTAATAATTTAACCATAATTTATCGTTTGTTTACGTAAAATAATTGACAAACTACCAGCTATGTCTACAATACGGCGAAGACAATGAAGTGCCAACGACAACAACGATATCACAGTTAAGACGACGAACGAAGAAAACAAATCCAATGGCACCATAAAGACAAAATGAAAGTTACTACGCACTGTCTACGAACAGCAACAACGCGCTGTCTCGCTGTCTCATTCTCTCGTTCTCTCGTTCTCTCGTTCTCTCGTTCTCTCGCTCTCTCTCGCTCTCTCACACTCTCTCTCTCTCCCTCTCGTTCTCTCCTCTTTCTTTCAATCTTTCCTCTCTCCTCCCCCCCTCTCTCTATCTCTATCTCTTCCCCCCCCCCTCTCTCTCTCTCTCTCTCTCTCTCTCTCTATCTCTATTTATTTTTCCCTCTCTATCTCTCTCTTTCTCCCCCCCCTCTCTCTGTCTGTATGTCTCTTTATTTGGCTGTCCGTCCGTCCGTCCGTCCGTCCGTCCGTCCGTCTCTCCGTCTCTTCGTCTCCCCCCCCCCCCCCCCCCCCCCCCCATCTCTCAAACGCATCTCACCTCGTTCAGGTCGTCCTGATAACTGCGGTGTGTGTCGGAACCGTTCTTCTGAGGCGAACGAGACCGCTTCTCTGACGAACTCGACCCACCCTTCTGTAGACAACGCGCACAACGGCGAACACTAACGATACGAGCCACGGCAAGGTACATGTTACTCGGTGACTCTAGGGAGTTGTTTTGGCAATCACGTTGTAATTAAGACACAAACATGCACCATGACAAGGCAATCAGGAAGGCGATAGCAACACGGACAACACGAAAGACAACAACGATAATGACTTAAATAATTTTCGTTAAATAATAGTAAATGAATTATCACAACACCATATCATCACGGACGACATAGTGGTTGTTCGCTACTTAAAGCACGTCCACTAAAAAGGAAAACCGTTTATTTAAATCGTTGTTCGGGCCTGTGCTGTCTTATGGGTCTTTGGACGTAAGGCAAGTCGAGAGTTTGACCAAGTTCCAGTGTGGTAGTTATATCGAGAGTCCAATACATTTCCATGGGAGTGCATTTTGTGACGATAACCAACCAGACGTACGCTACGTAGGTGTGTTATCTATGCTATGCAAACTGTACAAGAAGAGAACTCACATTTGGTGCTCCACCGCCGGGTCGACCCCATGGGTCGTATTTCTTTAACATAACCAAGTCCTGCAAGGAAACACAATCAACCGTCGGCGAAACACACAACGACAAGATGTAAAACACTGCAGCCGCACAAGACACAGTGAACCAGACCAGAGCAGCGCACACGTGAACGGTGTGTTTGAAGCAGGTATTGAAAACCGCGAAGAGAAACACGCTGTGTTACCAGGGACACGTCCGTTGTTCGCCCACGATGTACGGTCAATGAGTGCTCCGATAGACCACACAGAAACTTCTGCCGTGTCCACCTAATGTGGCCTATGGTACGCCAAACACTTCATCACACGTCAATACGGCGCCGCCTACCGCGACAATCGGCACGGTCACCGCAAATACATACATATACGAGAATCACTCAACCGGTAGACGTTCCCTTACTTGTTTTTTTTCTTCTTCTCGATTTATCGCCTTTTGCATCTTTTCGTGTTTGTATTTGTCTATCTCTTTCTCCGCCTCTGCCTGAACGACGCGAAACTTTCTCAGCTCGGCTGACCTGTCAAAGACATTAAAATTACGTACCAGATCGAACAGGCAAACATTTCATGTTCACCATATTCAGTTAAAAAAAATAAAAACAAATGCATAGATAAAGACAACTTCCATTAAACAATAAACTGTCGCTAGCAGGGAACCGCCGTTTTCCTCCACAATGTAACAATACATAATACTATAATTATCATCACGTAATTAGTCTAAAAAATAATAGTTATATCTGCCTAAACAAATAATAAAAAAACAGTATACAATGATCGTACAAGACAATGAAATATGTCAAATCCATTAGACACGGAACTGCAAATATAACTGATTACAAAGCAAAAACACAATGTCGAACAGAAACATCGACAAAATGTGAAGTAAAATAATAGCGATGAGAAAACCGGAGTGGTGGTAATAGCAAAATGGAAGATCAATATAAATTATAAATATGTGTACGTGCGTGTGTGCAATTCTTCGCATTATTCACTCGATGTCAGATCAATAAATGCAAAATATGTGAGCAACTGACGTCTTTTCGTGAAACGGGTCCCTCACTGGTTTCTGGGTCTGCTTGTTTGTGGGCATATCGAGGCTTCCATACAGCAACGCCTTGTTTTCTTCGTCATATATTTTTGGTTTGCCTGAAACAAAGTAAAAGCCGTACAGTCACGACGGTGTAGACTACACTAAATATCAGGTATTATCAAGAAGTTAGCGAAACAAAGCACGTTTTTTTGTACCAAAGACATCAACGGAATGTGCTAACCGAGTATACATTCTAAGAACACAAATCACTAAAGTGTGGACACATGTTTAATCTTCCGAGTATAATGTGTGTGTCTGTGTGAATGTGTGTGTGCGTGTGTGTGCGTGTGTGTGCGTGTGTGTGCGTGTGTGTGCGTGTGTGTGCGTGTGTGTGCGTGTGTGTGCGTGTGTGTGCGTGTGTGTGCGTGTGTGTGCGTGTGTGTGCGTGTGTGTGCGTGTGTGTGCGTGTGTGTGCGTGCGTGTGTGTGCGTGTGTGTGTGTGCGTGTGTGCGTGTGTGCGTGCGTGTGTTTCTGTGCGTACGTGTGTGCGTGCGTGTACGTGCGTGCGTGCGTGCGTGCGTGCGTGCGTGCGTGTATTGATTCGTGCACAATAATCCTTCAACAGCACGTCGAACAACGCACTTTGTCAAGCAATATATCGGACGTGAATGCTCGATGTATTAAGTGTAATTCTAAGGCCATTCGATATCTTGCTCTATTGTCATGGCTACAACAGTCTGCGTTAAGCCGCAGTCAGCTACGCGTGACGAATGAATGTCTCCCCTGTGACGCCTAATTAGCGATATTATTTGTTGGCTTCTAATCGATTAGTGCGAATGACGGGAATGAAGAACTGTTCAATAATAGATTTGTCAGGTCAAACAATTCGTGCATAGCCAGTCGATGTGGGCCCAGGTTCCCTCGTGGTCTTGGGTCATGCTTCTTCGCGTATGACAACATGTATGTGATAACCGGAGACAATAATGAATTCATTGCATCATGTTTTATAGCATCAAGCGATATGATGTGATGGATTAGTTTTACAACAGGCAACGTGATTTGCGAGTAAGTGGACATCCGCAGGCGCCCACACACACGCATGCACGCACGCACGTACTCACACACGCTCGCACACACACACACACACACACACACACACACACACACACACACACACACACACACACACACACACACACACACACACACACACACACACACACACACACACACACACACACACACACACACACACACACACACACACACACAAACACACGCACACACCGTGCACGCTTCTTTAAGCTGCTTTATAACTTGTATTACTAAGATTTCGAGTTATTTTGATTTCAAATTGTACTACATGCTAAAGACACCTTTATCTTTTCCGCGACGTTGACGTTTTAACATGGATCACTATGCCACGTGTTGACAAGTTTTCTGCTACATGGATTAATCAAATGTGTATCCGGATGCTTGGTTACCGCTTCCAAAAGACCAACCTCTATGGGGAATTAACTTAAGGCAAACGGCCAGTAGGCATACCTAATTTGAGTTACAAGAAGGTAATTAGGAGAGATGAAAAACACTACAACATTGACTCTTTGCACTGGCAAATCGTTGCTGTAATCCACCTGACATGCTAGTCTTACTGGCGGTTCAGCCATGGATATCGAAGCGTGGCGGACAAACAGGAGACCAAGTAGGCGAGACGTCATGCTAGACATCAAAACAACAAGTAGCAGCTACGACAAACATTGCTTCACGAGACGGAAGCTGAGGGTAGATGTGATCTAGATACCATGAAGACCAGCTCGTACACACAGGCGTACATAAGACAGCACGCGTCAGTTGTTATTGTTCTTGGCATCGCGTCTGCACACCGGGGACCTGTCCTGGAGACTCACCATGATTATAGCTCGCTGCTTTAAGTTGTGCATAAATAACGACTCTGGCATGCCACGATACGTTAGCCTGTAATTACACATGTCCGTCATTGCGTGACAAAACCCAACAAGCAAAGAACATAATTACTCTAACAAGACTCCCACACGTTCAATAAACCCCTTTCTTCTTTTTTACACCTACATGTTCAGATTACGTGCATTCTTTGGTCGGGGTGGCATTATATGCGATCCGTCTATCGTCCTTTTATGTTTATGGTTGAACAACAATACGTCTAACTATCAGTGCGTCGATCGCAATAGTCGTTGTGGTGATACCGTCGATAGTAAATTAATTAACTTATCGCTAGTTTCGTCGTGAGCACGTGCTGACCCAGTGCTGGGTTTAGGGCAGCGCAGCCAGGGCAGAATTTTGTGTACTAAGTACGTCGGTAATATTATTAAAATGAATCTTTAGTATTCAATTATTTTCTAGAACATATTTTACGATGCGCGATAGCCACCCAGGTTGACGCATGACGTAAGTGCTTAGTACACACGCACACAATGTTACCCCCACAATTTCCAGAATAAGGTTCTTACATGCTACTGGAAATGTGTCCTGGAAAATATGTACATCAATATAGAATTTTCAATATTTAAATACAGTAGACTTCACCTTAGGTTTACATGTGTGCACCACACTTAAATCATTACAGCCACCATTGTAACTGTCCATGTCCTTGGTAGTTCTTTTCGTTATGTTGCTTGTCGTCCAGCTGTTCTGGTAGTCAATCGGGTGTGTGTCGTATCTATTACCAGTTTGTTTTCATAAAATGTGTGTGCGTGTGTGCGTGTGTGCGTGTGTGCGTGTGTGCGTGTGTGCGTATGTGCGTGTGTGTGTGCGTGTGTTACACTGTTAATCTTACTCGAATCCTTCTTCTTGTGGTATTGTGTAGAATTCTTTCCTTTAGTTTGTTGTTTAACAGTTTTCTTTCTGTGGCCACCGATGTTGGTCTTATTTTCTCAGGTGTACCGTCATTGTGCGTTTTGAATCAGCATGTGTTAGAATTGGTAGGATGCATTGGTGACTTTGTTTGGTGTTTTTCATCCTGAAACATCTCGCGGAAATGTCAAAAACAGCACCATCAATATTCCGAGTTATGATGTCTTCTTTTAGAGTGTTTTCTGTCCTTATTTCTTGTCCAGTATATTCGACTTCATCTGGTTTTTTGTTATTTGTTTTGATATATATTTTTTCGAAGTCGGTCGTGAATGTTGCCGTCGAATAAATTCAAGAAAATACGAAGTTTGGTTAAAAAACACACACGGCAATATTTCGAAGGCCACGCCACTTACGTGGGTTGAAGAAGTGAGGCCGCCCGTGTTTCGTATCTGCCTCTGTCGTCAAGTCTTTGGGGTTGATGACGGGGGTGTGGAGCGGGTCACGAGGTTTTTCGAACGACCCGACCGGGTAACCCCGGAAGCGATAGTTAGGGCTCAGCCGTTTTCCGTCCAGTGACTGTTTGAATGACGTCAGATCCTGCGGCGTCACTGTAATAAATTGCGGGCGTTATTACAACGGTGTATAGTCATAACGTCCTCGAGTTGCGAAGATAGGAATGTGTGTGGTTCATGTTTGAGGAAACGAGTAGACGTCCATGCATAAGTCTATAGCCTGTACAGAGCAAACGAGATAATCAGCTACGGTGCTATTATATTCAAACGACCCAAATGTGTCAGACGTATATTAGGCCAATACTCATGGATCGAAGTGACGGCATTAATGAAGTGTGCTTTGGAACTGTTCCACGGTTAACGCTGTTGAATGGACCAACCATGAGGCGCCGTTTACCAAACATCGAGGTCCATACGATTATATAAACATGATTATTGTAGCTGACCCTTCGACGACGACAATTACAACAACATCAACAATGAAAATGACAACAACTACACCACATCAACACCACCAACACTGCAATGCTGAAGCTACGGGTAGTTGTCTGGCGGGTTATTTTGTTTGTATGTGAAATAAAAAAGAATGTTGTTTACGATAGTTATACAACAAATGTATGTTCACTGTTACGTGCTCTTTGATGGTTTGCAACTGAAATTATATCATTGCTACTTGAGGCCTGGTGTATTTCTAATGAGACCCTCTATAATAGTAATATACGAACACATTAAGCACATTATTATCATTATTCAATAACACATCATATCAAAATTAAATGTTATGATATTATAAAAAGGAATGCATTCATAATTATCGTTTGTTCGCAATTCTTTGTTAGATAGCTTCGTTTTACGGGTAACCTCATTCTCGCGGATTGTTCTTCTACGTGATTACACAAGTTGACGACGTGTGTAGCAAACCCGTCCTTACTGCAGTACAACTCTGTCGTATAGGCGTCAACTTGCGACGGGCATCAGCTTTGAATTCGTTAGATAGGTGGATTTGAAATTTGCGCCATGTTTTGTTTTCATTTTTCGGTTCAACTGGCCGACTTGGAGCAGACGGTGGTACTGACAATAACAGAGAACGGGTGCATTTGTATAAGGTGTTTGCCTTGAGTAGATCTAATCCGTACCGCAATTTTAGACATGATTGAACACAAAACTTATCCTTTTCTACCAAATATTTGAGGTGAACATACTATGAGAATATAAAACTGAATCCACAAAACAGTAAACGAAATGGCCTGTTAAGCCTGCATTCGTTTATATGCGGAGGCGAAAACGGGAAATCCGCAGAAGTACAAATATATCAAACACGTCGTATGGTTGTCGCCTTGATCTGACTAGTACATTCCACGATGGCGTCTCCAATTTATCATCAAAAAACAGTGAGTGAGCAGTGAGATGCCGCAGTGCCCACACGCATCGACTTGATGCAGCACTAAACGACAGCCTCCGACTGTTATCAGGGTGCATCCCATCGACACCAACTGTCATGCCGCCAGTTGTTATTGGGATAATGCCCCCTGACACCCGTCGAAAGAAACAACTCCTGCATTCTAGACACCTTTCTCGGAGCATGCCCGGTGCATCTCCATTGACGCTGCCGGGAAGAGCTGAACCGTACGGACAATTCATACGTAGACGAGCGGGTGGGACGCCACGCCTTGTAAACTAAAGGAATGCATATCTGTCCTACCAACGAATTCAGCCGGATACCACCTTAGCCAACACTCAATGGTGCGCCTCAACCGATCGAATAAGAACAGGCTACGGCAGGTTGAAGCACGAAACTGTTGGTGCCAGTCCCATATGGGACCATATGGGACTGGCACCAACAGTTTCGTGCGAGTGCGGTGCTGAAAGGCGGATCGCACTCCACATCACCAGTGAGTGTCCGCGCCTGGCTTCAAGACCTCCAGTGTGACACATGATAACCCATCTGAATCATGCCCAAATATAAGAAGTAACTAGTATGGTCGGGGTGTGAAAACATGTATTACCGCAATATCTACATGTCAATCAATCAATCAATCAATCAATCAATCAATCAATCAATCAATCAATCAATCAATCAATCAATCAATCAATCAATCAATCAATCAAGAACGGCAAATTTATCACTCGCATAGTAAGAAGGTACTAATTGTAAGTGGAAGAAACACGTGTGTAGGCCTAATCGCAGTGGTAACTACCCGCCAGCCACATGTCATAGTGCCCAACACAGACAGATAGTTCGGAACGACGCAGAGACCCTCTCCGAGTTGTTTTGTTTGATGTCTTGCTCTGCTCTCCAGCAGACATGATTTATAATGACAAGTACTCTCTGCGGAGGAGAACGGAGAACCAAACAGACTACACCCACGTGGGGATGTGAATCAAACTAAGGCAACGTGAAATAACTAAACAGTCAAGACACTACTTAATAGCTAACACACTACTTAATCGCTATAGTGAACTTGTTCGAAGAATTGCTAGCCCAATTATCGGTAACAAATTTTCTTTAAATACCAATTGACCTTTCCTTTCATTCTATCTTTCTTTAGATAAAGACGTTTAATCTGCCTTAATGCGCAGTCGTATCTGCCGATTACTATAGTCACTTCGGGTATGACAGTCAATAAACGCGGCCTTTAGTAACGCGAGAGGTATGACGTCGGAGGTTATTTGACGGTATAATACGAAGCCAGAGTTCATTCTGCGGTCGCACTATATAGAACTATGAATGCTGCTAACTCGCTGTCGGACTGGGAGTGGCGTCAATATTAGATATATACCGTTGCTAAACGTTTACTGTTATCCGTGTTATCTCCGACGCTTACGGCTACAATTGTGTGTGTTTACTGTTGTTCGTATTCTGAGTAAGTATTTGCCTATCACCTCTTACGTGTATAGGTGTGTGTAAATTGGTAAGGTCGATTGCAGCGCTGTTTACTTAAATTCATATTCGATAATGAGCGTGTATGCTTGTGCATGTACGCACAGATACAACACCACAGGCCAACTGTGTGACCCTACAGGTCAACTTGTGTGCGTGTAGCCGAGGTGAATCCAACGTATTCGTCAATACATTTTACGGATGAAAAGACTAAGGCCTTCTACTAGTGTGATTATAACATATAAAGCAGTTAACGCCGACGGCGTGAATATATATAAGGCAGGTTACACACACATATAGTATACAAAACGTTGGACTTTCCATAAGTCAAAAGATTCCTTGTCTACTTCCCATCTGACATTTTGCTCCGGGAGGTATTCTTTTTAAATCTTGTTAAAACCACTTTGTGCTATTAAATCTTCTGGGAATATGTGTGTAAATGTTCACTATATATCCGTGCATACACAAACCCTCTTTAGAATTAGGCAATTTGTATTGATGACAACGTTACATTGCCTTCATATAGTGCCATGATACGATGCCTATTTACGGACATTGATTGACATACTTTATGTACTAATACCTACTGCTACTGCTACTACTACTACTACTACTACTACTACTACTACTACTACTACTACTACTACTACTACTACTACTACTACTAATACTACTACTACTAATACTACTACTACTACTACATTGATCCCTCTATTGTGACGTATAGTACACATATATGCATTCATACATTATCATCATCGGCGGTCTCCTCGTTTTCGAGGATGACATCCATCATCCTATTTGTGCGTGCGTGCGTGCGTATGTGTGTGTGTGTGTGTGTGTGTGTGTGTGTGTGTGTGTGTGTGTGTGTGTGTGTGTGTGTGTGTGTGTGTGTGTGTGTGTGTGTGTGTGTGTGTGTGTGTGTGTGTGTGTGTGTGTGTGTGTGTGTGTGTGTGTGTGTGTGTGTGTGTGTGTGTGTGTGTGTGTGTGTGTGTGTGTGTGTGAAACCAGTTCGGTTTCAATACGGGTAGCAACTATTCGCGCACAGTATCGGCACACGAACGCAGTCCTATTGGAGCAGCTAGTGTGCTCGCTCGCTCGTATCGACGCTGTCTTCTCATTTCAGCATCGGCTGCCCTTGTTGTTTCAGCATTGATACTGTACTCTCTCTCTCTCTCTCTCTCTCTCTCTCTCTCTCTCTCTCTCTCTCTCTCTCTCTCTCTCTCTCTCTCTCTCTCTCTCTCTCTCTCTCTCTCTCTCTCTCTCTCTCTCTCTCTCTCTCTCTCTCTCTCTCTCTCTCTCTCTCTCTCTCTCTCTCTCTCTCTCTCTCTCTCTCTCTCTCTCTCTCTCTCACACACACACACACACACACACACACACACACACACACACACACACACACACACACACACACACACACACACAAACTATGCACGCGTAGACTCCTACGTGTACAGACAATATTAATGACAATCACAGTCCTTAATTATATTTCGTACGGCGTACTGCTCGTGAAGCATTAAAAACGTGACCACATTATCTTTCGGGTAGCCGTAAGACACGTGCTATGAGCATTGTCTACCGGAGTAGACCAGTGTACATTAGATTGGATTCATTGTACCTGTATACACACGGAATAGAGTGGACGAACTCATGTGGAATTCGAACATAATGTATAATCATATTTCGACCAACAGCATACAAGTGTCCCAAAGAATGAACCAGTGGGTCCTAAGGAATAAGCGTTTCAGCCAAACGAGTTGTTATGTAACACAATAAATCAACTCGGAGTAAATAGCAAATATAGCCAAATTATTGCATTAACTAAATCCATTCTAGCATTTCACCACTTACCTTATTCCTAATAAAGCAATTACACTATGTATAACAATAGACCGACAAGACTCGTTCAAAGACACGTGCTCGAAGCACTGGATGACAAAGATTGGACGCACGCCCTCACACTCACGCACGCACGCACGCACGCAAGCACACATGCACCAGCGCGCATGCTTGCGCACATACCTATACCTTCCTATCTACCTATACATACAGCTGTATATATATATTACATAAATACCCACTAATAGCTCTACGTTACAGCCTATTTTACATAAAACAATTTTGTGTCAGGTAGTTGACAGTTGACTAGTGAAGCCAATACGTCTGGAAAAACTGGATCGGCGTAATGATCCGACGGCGCTGTGGAAAAATAATGGAACCAAACAAACAAATTAACAAACAAACGGGTAAACCAAACTCTCGGCGGCGGCGTCATGGTGCGTGACCGGCCGCCTGCTGTTCTCCAACGAGACAGACTTAATGACTGCATCGACCCGAAAACTTCTGCCGTGTCCGCCTAATGTAGCCTATAGTACGACAAACACTTCACCACAAGTCAACACGGCGCCACCTACAATGATGCACATCTAAGATTCACACCTGTACGCGTTTGCAGCCTTCATACTTCTCTGGCGACTTGCAGTGTAAGCGTCTATTAGCTTACAGTGCCCTACACACGAACGTTTGCATCGATAGTTTAATACGAGATTATGTCCGTTTGTGTTTTGGAGTACGAATAATTTCCAATGACAAAATACTCCCATATTCTGCGTGGGCTGTTTTTGCAAAGGTTGCATGACCCACGCCGATAGCAGATGTGGTAAATTCTCGCAACGGTGACACATTGACGAGCTCACTTATTGACGAGTGCGCATTTGTGAAGACCAACACATATGGAACGTGTAAATACGGCTCGGATCACTCCAATGAACATAAAAATCCATAATCTACAATATACAACTTGATGTTTTTTATGACCACGATTGGCCGTCGCCAATGATGATGTTATGAGCGAGTCACATTAATTTGACATATCACGCTATCCACGAGTCGCAAAGAAGACACCAGCAGAAACGATCAAAGCGGCGGAGTGCACTACGCTAGGAAACTAACAAATCATTATAAGACAAGCCGCTGACATCGAAATATAGCATTTCCCAATGTAGGTAGAATATCGATGCGTTGTCAATTGTGTGCTGGCTATAAGCACGTATCGAATTTGTGATACGTCAAATTATAGTTTCCACACAAAAAAGCTTTACGCTGCTCTTGTCACTAACGGTTTAACAAGCCGATAATGTGGACATGTGTAAACATAATTAAAATAAACATTTGATTAGTGATGTGTCCTCAGTTACGGTTAGGCCTAAACGTCATAAATAGGTATTCATGCATGGTCGTTTGGCTTAAGACACTAATCAGTCAACAACCTAGCAAATACATGAAACGAATTAAGTTAGTATTCAAAATAATATATTAATATCAGAAAGTTGCTCCAATGAATGCATAATACGAAGTTAATCTTAGAATATCATAAACTGCAACGAAACCGACTAAAATCTAACGAGGAAAACCAATATGGATAACACTAGCCAATCGGTTGAGTTCAACTGTCTCACAACAAGAGTTCTGGTTAATTAAGAAGCCAAATTGGGAAAGATGGCGTTGTTGGTTCTAGACGCGGGGAGAAGTGTCTTTTCCCGGCATGAGTAATGATAGTGCTTCGATCACCCAATTAGCGAAGCAAGCATCTTGAACTGCGACGCCGTCAAGCCTGGCAGATCGATTCGCGTAACGGTGAAGAGCTTTTCTCTGACCGATCGTACGTCACACAATCAACAGCTGCTAGGGCATACTTCTGGCGCGTTTCTGTCAGCGAGTCAGTAGCCAAATGGACACTTGAACATGGAATGCACCTAAAGATGTCTCTAGTGCAGAACGCTGTGAAGTTATGCTGTGAAGTTATATATTATATATATACAAGACACACACATATACATATATATATATATATATAT
Source organism: Escarpia spicata (assembly GCA_963995525.1). Lineage (NCBI taxonomy): Eukaryota > Metazoa > Annelida > Polychaeta > Sabellida > Siboglinidae > Escarpia > Escarpia spicata. Next base: position 13,339,622 of record OZ023209.1, on the reverse strand, counting down.
GTATATATGTGTGTGTGTGTGTGTGTGTGTGTGTGTGTGTGTGTGTGTGTGTGTGTGTGTGTGTGTGTGTGTGTGTGTGTGTGTGTGTGTGTGTGTGTGTGTGTGTGTGTGTGTGTGTGTGTATATATATATATATATATATTATATGTCTTGTTTCCTGTGTAAAATTAATACTGCGTGCATGCGTGCGTGCGTGCGTGCGTGCGTGCGTGCGTGCGTGCGTGCGTGCGTGCGTGCGTGCGTGCGTGCGTGCGTGCGTGCGTGCGTGCGTGCGTGCGCTGTGCTTGCGCCAGCATATCATTTTCCCGACGTGCTAACTCGACTGTCATTTAGCAATGCTGTCTTCAGAATTAGCTATAACGAATCACACGTACGTGTAGTATCTCTATTTACGTTCAACATAAAACTCGGAACTGAATGTTCCCGTGTTCTCCGGAGAAAGGCATGTGTGTCTAATCAGACTGAGGTTCTGTGTGTGATAAGCAGGTACCGGAATATTAATGCCAGCATCACCGCCTCTCCCGTGGTGCCTGCGATTGCATGCTACAACCTGCAGCGTGTCTGCGGGCCTATTATTTCTCACTCTGCTAGGCCGTTCTTACCAACACTTTGGCCAAGCACATATGGCCGGCATATATTGACCAGTTATAATAATAGGTAGCCATGTGTTGTGCGCGTCTTGGAGAAACTGAATTCGACACGCTGAAATTAGTATTCTAATTATCACAAAAGCAGGAGCTTAACCAGGAATCACCATGTCTGTTTAATTAGGCCTAATAACAGAGATGGATTACAGTAGGCCCCTATCTCGAAATAGGATCCAACGGGGTGACGTTTCGTCGCCATCTAATTTTCTATGCTAAAATAGAGTGACGCAACAGCAAGGTTAAATGTATGTTTAATTATACAAAAAGATTTATTTAATTTAAAAAAATGATGATGGCCCAATGCACCCCCCAAACAAAATACGTTTTTGCTTGATATAGGCCTATACGTAGGTCTACCATATACTACTAGCGTATTGTGGTGCTTTTTATCTTACTTAATATATAATTATTTGCGCTGTTACTTATATTATTAGTTGTTTACGTACTATTTGTTTTATAATGTATTTGTTATAATATATGTATAATTTGTTTTATTATTATTATTATTATTATTATATTTGCATGGTACTTAGATATATATATATATATATATATATATATATATATATATATATATATATATATATGCGAACATGTGAAATTAATCGTGACAAGAAAGTTAGTTGTATATTGTAGCCACATCAAATCTGAACTTAGTCCGAGTCGACGTCTGAGACTTTCTGTTTAGCCTTAGGGCCCGGCTAACACTATTGGCAGTTATGTATGCGAACTGCATTTAAATGTCTGCGTAAATGGGCATGCAATGTATTGCATGTAAGCAGAAGTTGTACTCACGATCGTGCTCTAGCGTAAATGGCCCCCTGTTTGGATCTTTGTGATATGTTGATGGTGTAAACATAGTTGCTCCCTATGCTGCCGAGCACCTAGGATGGCAAGCACTGTTGTTCACGCGCTGTCGAGGGCCCCCCACACAAACGGAGTTCGCGCCGGTTACCATAGTTCTATGTAAACAGCAACAAAGAGAACCGACGGGGAGTTCGTATTTAACTTCAGCCTTTTAGTGTATTTTGTGATAGGTAGAAAATGCTCATCAGGATTACGTTTGCGAGCATTCCAACATGTTACTATTTTATGTTGTAGAAATAACGGAAAATTAAGAACGTTACTACACTGATAGGTATTAATTTGGAAGCGAAACCATGATGTGTCTCTATATGGGCCGGAATTTACCGTGTAATTCTTCTTCCGGTTGCGCATGTCAATTAAGGACATTCCTCCAGGAACGTCGAAGGCCAAGTGTTTTGATGCAGTTTAATCCAGTAAATAAATAACGGCATGCACTAAACTATATTTCACTTGTATACATAATCAAAGAAATGGCAGACTCCGATTCGGTTACGCTCGTAAGTGTCTAAGTAGCTCTGACTATATGCTATGTAATGCTTTCTGTGTTATGAGCCTATTATCGCCCAACGCGTCGGTTTTTCTATCCCCCAACAACAGCAAGCGGTGCAGTACGTTCTGTAGCGACAATATCCTTTTCGAAAACAATCGCTTCAATTAACATATTTTGAGACCTTGTGTAGAATCCGGATCCACCTCGATTTCGTTGTTATAGTTATATTTTTTGCATTAAAATGACAGCTCAATGCATTAATTCCATCATTCAAAATCATCCAAAACAAGGCATATTTACGTCGTTATATAAATATATCGCGTGTTAGAACAATTTTGAGGCCTAAAAGACAGCCCGGTTTGCATCAACAATGATTGAACATACACTGTTTATCGCTCATTCCAAGTGCATGGCACAGGACCGCAGCGATGCAGACTAGCACAAACATGAGTGCTATTTAGGCGTCAAAATGCACTAAGATGCAATATAATTATTGCCTGGGATGATACTGAATGATTGAATTAACAGCGCATTGAGGTATACAATTTAGGCAAGAATATAGTTATAAGAGCAAAATGGAGACACGTGAGCTCAGTGACTAGAGCGATGGACTCTCAATCGAGAGAACCCAGGTTCGAATCCTGTGCTGCGGTGTCGAACCTTGGGCAAGTTCGTTAACTCTACATTGCTCCAGTTTACTCAGCTGTATGAATGAGTACCTGGCTATAGAAAATGATGGATATCTGTGTCTTTGGATAGTAATTGCAGCATGGCTGAATGCTTCCCACAGAAGTTGAGATGGTGTTCGATTGAATAGGTCAGCCGGGGTGTAAAGTGCATTTTGTAAAGCACTCTGAGCAGTCCTAACGATTGAATACTGCCCTGTGTAAGAACTTACATTTACTTTACTTTACAAGTCGATCCGGATTCTACACAATGTCTGCATCAGAATCTGGAACCACCTCCACTTAAAGGGAATAAAATACCCCTATTGCTTAAATTCATATTATATTACTTTATCCTGTATATTTCCACCAAGGCAATCATTTTAGCAAAATTCAATAAATTCATAATTCCACAATTTACGCCGTGCAACTGGTCTTCTTCGAATATGCTTTTGGGATGTCTAGATATTTTTTGCATGCTTTTGGGATGTCTAGATGTGACGTTAGAGGCGCAAATGTCGAACAACATGCCAGCTCTTTCAATACATTCACTGCATGTTTACAACGATACATGTTGGGTCAAAACAAACCTCAGAATGAGTTATTGTGTGGTATTCCAATGTAATACAAACACTAGTCATAATAGAGGTATTTATTTTATAGTTCCACTTTGTTGGTAAAATAATGAAGTGAGAGAACCTCCGTTCCAGTCAACCCGACAACATCAACAAGATAAGCCGACCGCAAAAGTCTTCGCCGCTTCAGTTTAAAAAAAAAAAATGGTTTCGATTGCAACCCAGGAAAACTAAGCTACATCAGTAAACATACACACACACACAAATATTGTATACAACTGCAGAAAGTAACATTATATGATATCATAACGTTACATGAAGGAAGAGCTGTACAATTTAGCATAACCCCGTATCCAATTAATTTCATTTCCATCAATCCCTATGGCCAAGTGGTTAAGTGCGTTGGTTCAGTGCACTCGGTTTTACTAGACATGTGGGAGATCTAGGTTCAAGCCTAACGCCAAACCTTTCAAAAAAGTGTATTTTTATTTATCTTTTCGCAAATGAATATAAACCAAGCCTTTTTTACAATATGATGCACTGTTTATAATTAAATATATCGAATGTTTTGTAGTAATTATTTATTAACGACAAAAATTTAAACAATATTATATTACTGGGAATGTACAATTTCTGCTGATCTTGTATGGTTTTTATTTATATTTATCCAGACAAAAGTACCATGTGTTTTCACATATATAATTATGATAAACTACTGTATAGTATATAATAAAAGGATTAATCCTCAATTTTAATCAGTACAATAAACACACATTACCAATCAGTACAATTCTGTCTTTGACGCTATTTTTCATTGGTAATGTAGGTTTATTGCACCGCTTAATTTGAAAACTACCCAGGGTAATCTCTTTGCTATATAATGTACAGTAGTATATCATAATTATTTATATGAAGACAAACTGTGGTTTGTCTGGATAAATGAAAATAAAAAACTTACAAGATCTGCAGAAACTGTACATTCTCGGTATTATAATATTATTAAAATTTTTGTAGCAAATAAATAATTACAAAAAAACATTTTTTATATTTAATTATAAACAGAGCACCATATTGTAATAATGGTGTGGTTCATATTACTGTGCAAAAAGACAAAAATACACTTTCTAAAAAGTTTGGTGTTAGGCTTGAACCTAGAACTCGTGTCGATAGTAAAAGTGGATGCGCTGAGCCAACACACTTAACCATGCAATCTTATGATATCATGTAACATTACTTTCTGCAGTTGGATACAATATTTTCGTGTGTGTGTGTGCTTACTGATGTAGATTGGTTTCCTTGGGTTGTAATCAAACCATTTTTCTCAAAATGAGCTGAAGCAGCAAAGGTTTTTTCAGTCGGCTTGTCTTATTCACTGGAGGTTTTCTCGCTTAATTTTTTCAACAAAGCTGGATTTGTGTGGAACTGTAAAATAAATTCTTGTTCCTCTATTAAGACTAGTGTTTGTAGGGTCTATTACATCTGAATACCGCATAATAACTAATTCTGATGCTCACTTCGACTCAACATTTATTGTTGTAAACATGCTGTGAATGTATTGAAAGTGCGGGCATATTGCCCAACATTCGTGCCTCTGACGCCACAATTCCGCATGATCACCAAGCTCATTAACTATCGACTTTCTGCGGGAATCAAGATACAGATGGGTTTTAAATCTTATTTAAACTATCAAAGCATTTTTCTGTATTTTTTTATGTTGCCAAATGTTACATATAATATTATTCTTTATGTACACATGGAATTTAGTTGCTGCCATGCCTGGGGTCAATTACATTGCAATGTAATCTACTACTATTACTTTGTTTCCTTCCTATTACTATTATATGCTGAATTCTTCATGTTACTATTACAGTCATGTCTTGTTTATCCGCACATTTTGGTTCCCAAGGTTTTTGGCCATTCCTTTAATAAGGGCAATATTTTCCTTGAAACCAAGCTACATTTTATGCAGTGTACATTTGATATACTGTAATGTTATTGACACACAGCAACAATGTTAACCGACTGGGTAGTCTGTTTTTGAATGCGTTTCCTGATATCCCAAGCGCTGTCCAGCTCAGTATCACAGCCGTGCTACTCGAGGTATCGACTGAGAACGTCAAGGTTGGCTGTTGCCTGCTTGGCGGAGACCGGTTAGGGCTCTGGCCCTGTGTCTGAGTTGGCGGGTTCTCTTGGATCCATTGTTGGCTCTTCTGCGACGTCGTCTCGATTCACCAGTTGCAATATCGCATCATCGCCCAGCAGCTGGCACGTGACATCTTTTCCCTCGATGTCGATGTACTGATCTGGTGTGAGGTTGCAGTCAGGGTCCAGTTGATGAATCAGGGCATGTAATTTGGCTAATGGGGTGCTTTCTTCTGGATCATTCGGCTCAGTGGCTACATGGTCATCAGTGGGAAGGAAGTTGACATGGCACCAGCAGAGCAGTGGTAGACTGGCTGATGTGATTCCAGGCTTGCTTTGTGAAGGGAAGGCACTTGTGGATGTCCACAATAGGGGGGCAGCTGTCATCTACACACTCCAATTAGTGGCTGGTCAGATAGTGCTTGGCCATAGTGAGTTTTGATGCTAGGGATGAAGCAGCTGTCCATGTCAACTGTAAATCTGGTTCCTCTAAAAGCAAACACTGACACTGCTAATTGCCAACTCAGCTTCACACTGACCACTGAAGCCAGTGAGCCAACTTTGCTTGTTACAACACAGACCACATGAGTTGACTGGGTGATTTGCTCACCACACAGTCAGTGCTTTGTTTAGCATTGATGATCTTCTGAGAGACCAATAGGGACCAGAGTTATCTGAAGCACAATACAGTATTAAACGGCCTGTCGGTTCCCCAAAGCAGCATGCGGAATCATGAATAAACTAATTAATGGAACAATTAACATGATATCAAGATGGTTCCCACACAAAAAAAGTGCTGATCGTGAAACAACCGGATTATCGAAGACCGGATAAACGGGACATGACTGTATATTTGAAGCTATTACAATTTTCATCGGAACATTTTATGGTATAATGCACTGTATGCATAAATACAATAAGTACAATTGTTTGACTCACAGGCTCAAGAAGTTAAACAAGACAGGTGAATAAAAAATATTACTTGTTATTTATTGATTCCCATGCCCAGAGTATTAAAAATAATATTTGAGGATGTCAAGTACCTTCATCATCATCATCATCATCATCATTAGAGAAGTATCATAAAGTATCAAAACTTCATAAATATTTACAACCAAATATATCTCTATAGTATATGCCATATTTAGAACAATACACTAACTACATTGACTAAGGATAGAACATAATAATTATATGTTCTATTTTATATTTAAATACCATACTGGAATGAAAGACAAAAGCAATAATCAATGCCACATAACTTGGTGGATTATATTACAGTCTAATTAAACCACATTGCTCTACGGCTGCTTGGTGCTTGGTGGACAGTTAATTATTGGCTCAAGTACAAATACATCAGAATGTTTTTTACACCCACTGTAGTTTAGGCTGAATTGTGTGCACCCTGGAGGCAGTCACTAAACCCACAGGTTTACTTGAAAAGTGTAATCCCTTTAGTCAATGCAGTCCCACTGTACCAGTGTCTCTTGCTATGTAAATGCTCATAAAACTCTAGGGTAAAACTTCACCAGGGCCATGCTCAAGTTGACAAGGGGGATAACCATAAAACCTTGAGAAACTAGTGGAATCTACAATCTAACCAAATAGAATTGTTATGTAGTTGAAATTCGGCTTAAATGTTCAATAGTAATATAAAAGTAATAGATCAATTACTATTACATTGCTTCCTATTACTATTACATTTATTTTTTGCTCAACCTATTACTATTACTTCAATATTTTTAATCGTTACTATTACATGTGACTATTACCCCAGGCCTGGCTGCTGCCTTGTTTTTAGTTCCTGTAATTCTGGGAATAAAAAGGTTAATTTCACCTAGTCTTTAAAAATGTGGACTTTACTAAGACAGACATCTTAGCATTAAGTCAACATTCTTAGTTCCTCATGAAACCATCCACAAGTGTGTAACATATGCATCAATAACTCTGTTAATGTTCCATGTTTACGTCGGCTTGTATTGTAGGGCCAGTTGAACTACTGGTGTCGCGAGAAGTACTACAGACACATGCAGAATGTTGCATCCGATGGCCTCAAGAAGTACGGAAATGACCCACTGCTCAAGTTCTTCTACGGATACAGCCTCATTCTCGAAGGTAGTAAAAGTTAAAACATAATGGGATTTTTGGCTGTGTTAAAATAATTATAATCTAGTGACTCCACCACACATCTTCAATCACCCGGATCTGGGCACGTTTCACCAAGATATTGAACTCGTAAGGAAAATCGAGACTTAAACCAAATCCATCCGAAATGGTCCCCCGGACAGGTTTCATCCCCTTACTGTTGTTTCAAATTGTGAAAAATTTATGGTTCATCTACATTGTCTCAGTTCACTCTGCTGAGTATCTGGCTGTAGGTAGTGGTGGACATAACAAATATTCATTGCACAGTAATTGTAGTGTGGCTTAATGCTTCCCAGAGAAGTTAAAATGGTGTTCGAATGAATAGGTTTGCCACAGGGTGAATGAAGTGTTTAAGGGAGGCAGTCTATTCCCCCTGGGGTACGAACAGTTGCCCAGTGGACAGTTGTCCAGTGGACAGTTGCTCAGTGCCAAACAAATTTCCATAAATGTATTAAAATCATGAAATGTAGTAAATCAATTTGACATTAATATTATTTAATATATTATATTATTTTATTCCTTAGTTTAGGATTAAATTCTTTGTTAGATAATTGACATAATTTAGGATTAAATTCTTTGTTAGATAATTGACATAATTTAGGATTAAATTCTTTGTTAGATAGTTGACATAGAACAGTTTGCCTCAGTTTTAATGATATGAGGCTTCTATATGAAGCAGCTTCAAACCCGGCTTCATACTTTGTGCCAAGACTTTGTTAACTGAGGTCAAGGAAGGGGAGACTTCCTTCATTCTGTTGCCCACAGCATTAGACTTGCACGAACGCAAGAACATGAAGTACGACAATATGAATGAATGTATTGTGAATGTATTTATTGACATTGGTATGAAAAATTCTGAATGCGGGCATATTTATGTTATATAAATAAAGTGTTGTATCTTGAAGTTCTTGTTGTTTTGTTATAATATAATAATTTTTATAAAACATATCAATATTATACTGTTATCAAAAAAGGACTTTTAATATTATTAATGTCAAATTTATTTATTAATTTTCATTATTTTATTATATTTCTGGATTTGTTGGTCACTGAGTAATTGTCCACTTTTTTATTTGACCACTGGGCAACTGTCCACTGGGCAACTATCCTACACTCTGTTTCATACCCAGAATTAGTAGTAATTTATAAGAGGACATCTGCTGTGTTGAATGTGGGAAAATGGGAGATTGTTGAACATCAAAGGTCATTGCGGTTAACTCAGCATTATTGCCAATGAAGCTTGTTTTGAAACTGGATGTTTTGTTTACTATTTGAACATGTTCCGGGGTCATATCTTACAAATTGTGAATATTTTACGGGCTTACTAAACACAATTTGGCACACAGTATTCCTTCAAAATAGTTAGTATAGTCATAAGAGCTTTATATTAATTAACAAATTTAAAAACTAGGAACAGACTGCCATCAACTTATCATGTCTGTGGCTGATGGACCCCCTCCAGCTTGCATATAGGGCCAAGAGGGGTGTAGAGGATGCAACATTAGCTCTGTTTAATTTAATTTCTAGTCATTTAGACACTCCCGGAACAACTGTCCGCATCCTATTCATGGACTTTTGATCAGCTTTTAACACTATTCAACCCTATGTTTTGATAAAGAAGTTGTTGAACCTTGAGGTAAATTCTGACCTTGTTCTGTGGATTAGGCAGTTTCTACCTCTCCAGAAGATGATACAAAGACTGTACGCTTCCACAACATCCTAGAATCTCATGGTCTGCATCAGCATGTGATGGAAAAGACACATTCACATGGTCACACTCTAGACCTAATAATCACGCGATCGGAAGCAGACATCATTGGTGATATCGTGGTTGAGAATCCGGGTATATCAGACCACTCTGCAGTGACATTCAAGATACAAGGTTGTAAACCTTGTGCTCCCAAGAAACGAGTCAGCTAGAGATTATACCGCAATGTAAGTGCGTGTGACATGCAGGCAGACATTTCTCAGTCAGAGCTGTACACTACTCCAGCTGATGACTTGGATGGACTCGTTCGCCAGTATGACTCGGTCTTGCGCGGCTTGTTGGATAAACATGCTCCCGTAAGGCAGAAGATGATCACGGTGCGACCTGATGTGAAATGGTACAACAAAGAGTTACGCAAGGAGACACAGACACGTCAGAAATATGAACGTCTATGCCGGAAATCTGGACTTGAAATTCATCGCCAGATGTTCAGACACCAGTGCACGGTCGCAAATAACCGTCTTCGTCAAGCCAAACATCGATACTATTCCAACAAGGTTGTTGAGGCTGGATCAAACCAAACGAAACTTTACAGCATTGTGCAAACATTGATGCACACTCGGGTGGACCCGCCACTGCCAACACATGCCTCTCCAGAAGCTCTGGCTGAAGTTTTCCGAAATTACTTCCAAGAGAAAACTGCAAGCATTCGCTGTGCACTAGATCACAATGTGATGCCCAGATCACTACTTATCACAATCAGTCACAATCACAATACTTTATTGTCCCTTGGGAGGGAAATTCATTTGGAGTGTAGAGCAGCATATTAAGACATATAAAACAAATGTACATGCAATATACACAATGTAAAAATAAAAAGACTAAAAGTAATAAAAGTTATATCGGTTAAATAATTTTTTTAATTAAATATGTTAAATAAGTTAAATAAATTACAACAGTTTTTAAAATGTTAAGTTAAAGTTAAATCATCTCACAAATCATCTCAGGCTCACTCAGTGTCAGACTGGCAGAGATGGAGGGGAACGAAGGTCAGTTACTCATTCATTAGTCTTATTGACGAGGGGACAAGAGTTTCGAGTGCGGTTCAATTTGCAATGAGGGAGTTGAAAGCGGCGGCCAGAAGGAAGTAGTTTATAGCTAGAGGGGATGTTCGGGGTCTGAGGAGACATTCCTTCCCTTTCTCTCTGCCCGTTGCCTATATAGATCTTCTAGACTGGTCTGCTTTTTTCTCACCACTTTGCCACTAACCCTGACTGTTCATGCCAGAGTGTTGCGACGCACGATACTCAGGCCGCCGTACCACACAAGAAACCCAAATGTAATAGAGCTTTCTATGTAGCATCTGTAGAAGGTTTGTAGAACATGTGTGCTGACACTTAGTGACCTGAGCTTGCCTAAGAAATTCAGCTTTTGCTGGCGCTTTCTGTTAATTATCGCTGTATTTTCACCAAATGTGAGCTTTGCATCTATGATAGTGCCGAGATACTTGTATTCGTCTACTCTCCTTACACACTCTCGGTTAATGAATAGTCTCTTGGGAGAAGTAGGATTTTTCCTAAAATCTATCTATCGAGTTCTTCAGTTTTACGAACGTTCAGGTCTAGGAAATGATTGTCGCACCACAATGTGAAATCAGCTACAGCGCACGCACACACTTGATCAGAGCCGGATAGGTCGACGATAGCTGTGTCATCGCTGTATTTAATGAAATTGACGCTCTCCTGGCTGCTATGACAGTCATTTGTGTAAAGTGTGAACAGAACAGGGAAGATCACAGAGCCCTGGGGGGCACCAGTGAAAGTGAAGAGTGAGCTCGAAACAGCACCATTATAGCGCCCTACTTGCTTACCCTCAGTAAGAAACTGGTTCACCCACAAGATGATGTGTGGGTTCACATGCATATTGACAAGTTTACTCATCATGATGTATGGCTGGATGGTGTTAAAAGCCGACGAAAAGTCAATAAAGACTATCCTGGCAAACGACTTGGGCTTTTCCAGGTGAGTATACACACTACGACATAGAGTGAGGACTGCATCATTCACACCTCGATTGTGTTTATACGCAAATTGGAGGGGATCCAGTTGATCCCCAACATGCTGCAGGACGAAGTACGAGTCGCTCAAAGCACTTCATGATGATTGAGGTAAGCGCCACTGGGCGGTAGTCGTTGAGAACAGATGGCACAGGTTTCTTGGGGACAGGACATATAACTGACGATTTCCAGGCCGGGGGGATGCGATGCTGCTTCAGAGACCAGTTGAAAAGGATGCTGAACACTGCACCCAGCTGAGCATGGCACTCCTTGAGGACCTAACCACTGACATTGTCAGGCCCAGCTGCCTTGTGAGGATTAACATGCTTGAGGATCTTACTGACGTCATCAGGAGTTGTTTCTGGGGTATCATCCTCAGTGAGCTGAACATGATGGAAGTCATCCGTTGGACAGTCTGTCACCAGCCCCTGAGGATGAGGTCAGAAACATCATTACATCATCTGCTCCTCGATCCTGCGCTCTCGATCCTCTGCCGACACGGATGCTGAAGAATTGCCTTGATGCACTTGTCCCTGTCATTACCAGGATTGTGAACATCTCGCTGGCCACAGCAGATGTGTCGGCTAACTAGAAAGCTGCACTTGTGACTCCGCTTCTTAAGAAGCCGTCCCTGGATACCGAATGTCTTACAAGCTACTGACTGATATCTAATCTCAGTTTCCTGTCCAAAGTAATTGAGAAGGTGGTGTCGTCACGTTTGTCACGTCACATGGCACAGCACAACCTATTTGAAGTGAATCAGTCAGCATACAGAAAGGGCCACAGTGCAGAGACTGCACTGCTGAGAATCCAGAACGATTTACTCTTATCTGCAGATAATCGGTGTGTGTCGTGTCTAGTCCTCCTTGACGTGTCTGCTGCCTTTGACACGACTGTGCTTTTGGCCACAGCACTAAACCGGGTTACCTTGTATCTCAAAAACAGAAAACAAGCTATTAAGATTGGAGAAGTCATCTCAAACATGTCGGTGCTGACATGCGGTGTCCCCCAAGGGTCAGTCTTGGGACCATCACTGTTCACCATATATGCGGCTGGTGAACTGTGTTGCAAAATCCGACAACATGGCTTGGATTTTCATATGTACGCTGACGATACGCAGCTTTACACAGCATTCAAGATCCCTGACACATCTGTTGCCATATCTCAGCTAGAAACATGCATTGCTGACATCAACGGTTGGATGACAGCAAACAAACTTCAATTAAATGGTGACAAAACTGAAGTTCTGTTCATGGGATCAGAGGCGCTGCGCAGAAAGATACCTAAAACAACAAAGATCAACGTTGGGGATGCCCAAGTGACCCCCCAGTATATGTGTCAGAAATCTTGGGGTCATGTTCGATGCTGGACTTACAATGGATCAACAAGTCAGTGCCATCTGTATATCTTCTGGTCTGCAAATCCGAAATGTGGATAAAATGATCAAATTTCTTACGTCAGGAGCTGCTGAACAAATCATCCATTCATTTATAACGTCTAGACTAATTCGCTGCTGTTCTGAACTAACAAGTGTCAGCTACGTAGACTGCAGTACATTCAGAACACGACTGCTCGTCTAATCACATGAACAAGGAAACGCGAGCACGTAACACCAGTCCTGAAATCTCTCCACTGGCTTACTTTCCAAGAAAGAATTACGTTTAAAATTCTCCTGATCACCTTCAAGGCACTCCATGGACTTGCACCGCAATACCTTTTCGAGCTTCTTGTTGAATATCAGCCCACACACTCCCTCTGATCGAATTCTGCTGTTCTGCTGACAGTACAAACCACATGCCTCAGGTTTTTTGGAGACCGTGCATTCTCCAAAGCGGCCCCTGTACTTTGGAACAATCTGCCACAGTCAGTCAGACAGTGTGACACTATTGCGTCGTTTAAGACGGCGCTGAAGACACACCTTTTTAAAATCGCATTCACTACCTAAATGAGTGACATATAATTGTGAACTTTTTTGGTAAATCGCTTTGAACAGAACCAAGGACTGGATACAGCGCTATGTAAGACTTATTAGTATTATTATTATGTGGTCGGCCACAGCGCATCAGATCACCCATCTGTGCAGAGATCCCCGTGCTGTCAGATGATATCACACTAAATACCAGAGTTCCACAAGGATGCGTTCTGTGTTTTCAATTTATACGAAGCTATCTTAAACTTAGTTAGTTAGTTAGTCTTTGGAGGGGGAAGGGTTAAACAGGCACCAAAACCAATCTTAATAGATAATCAAGAAGTTGAAATAATTGACGGCTTCAAGTACCTGGGTACTTTACTTGATCAAAGCTTGACGTTTTGTGAACATGTAGACTATCTGTACAAGAAAGCCCAGCAGCATCTTTTTCTCAGGAGAAAATTGTAATGCTTTGATGTCAGTCAGCACATTCTTGAACTTGTATAGAGCCGGTTGATAGAAAGCACTCTATCATTTAACTTAATAACATGATACGGCAACGTCACAAGCACAAACAAAATAAAGCTTTAACAAGATTTAACAAGATTGCCACCCAGAGAATTAACTCTAGGTGGCAAGTGGACAAGGAAGCCCTTTGGCTTATCGAGAGTCCGACCCCTTTATCTATGTGTATCCCGCCCGTCTGAGGTATGTGTCGATTTTATTTTTAAACATATTCACGCTACTAGCACCCACACAATCAGCAGGTAATCTGTTCCATTCATTTACAGTCCTTTGTGAAAATGAAAACTTTCTTATATCCAATCTACTCTGCTCCTTTGCTAATGTAAGTTCATGTCCTCTAGTCCTTTTATCTTTCTTAACTGAGAAAAAAATATTTCTATCAATATTTTCATAACCATTCAATATTTTAAACACTTCTATCTGATCTCCTCTCAATCTCCTGGTCTCTAGTGTTGTTAAACCGCATTTTTTTAGGCGTATTTCGTAACTAAGATCCCTCAGTTTTGGTATCATTTTAGTTGCTCTCCTCTGCACTCTTTCTAGCATATCTATGTCCTTCCTGCGATATGGCCTCCATGCTTGTATACAATATTCTAAATGAGGCCTAACTATTGTTTTGTACAGTGGTATTATTAGCTCTTTTTCCTTATACATAATGTATAAGGAAATAGTTGGTCTATAGTTCTCAGACTTGTTTCGCCTAATCAATCCAAGGATTTGATTCCCCTCTGTTGCCGTCTTATTTTTCAGTGTGTTATTCCAGACTATCTTTACTAAATCATTTCCTCATGTCCTTATACCTTCCTTTGTGGAAATTTCTCCTATACTGCTTTTTACTATTCCTTTCTGATTTTACTTTGATGGTAAAATGTATCTGGTTGTGATCGCTACTCCCCAGTGGCTCACATATCTTGACATTGTCAACTCATTCATTCTGTGAGGACAAAACTATGTCTAATACATTCTCACCCCTGGTTGGTTCTAGCACATGTTGAGAAAGGAATGTATCTTGAACTAAAACTAAAAACTTGTGGTCCTCACTCCCCATACTCTGTAGAGATTTCCATTGTATATGCCCATGGTTAAAATCCCCCATAATAATACAGTCCCGTTTGCTTACTTCCCTTATAGCGTTTTGTATTTTTTCATTCTCTTCTATACTTATGTTTGGACTTCGATAAACTAACCCAACTATTAACGTTGAGTTTCCTGTAACTATGTTACACCAAACAGCTCCTTCGCAATCTGCTTCTCTTTCTAATTTTATTTCATAAGCCTGAATAGATTCTTTAATATATAAAATAACTCCACCTCCCTTTCTTCCTGTTCTATCTTTTCTAAACATTACATATCCTGTCAGTCCCAATTCAGCATCTGATATATCGGTGGTGGTCCAGGATTCGGTTATACCTATTATATGAGGGTCAATATCTTCTACCATAATGTTTAGTTCATTTCTTTTGTTTACTATACTCCTTGCATTTAAACATACACATTTATATCCAGCTTCAGAAGCGTTTTCCAGACTGTTATTTGCTGATTTGTTTGTGCTGTCTTTATCTATGCCTCCATTTTCAGGCTTTTCTGTGAGTCCCCCCTGCGAATCTAGTTTAAATAGATGCAACCTGTCCCACTGTCAACAGATCGCAGCAGGTTCTCTGAGAAAACTGCTGCCCCCTTTCCACTAAGATGGAGGCCATCTCTCATGTACATATCTTCCCTCCCAACAAAGTATCCCCGTAAATCTGTGAATCCCACCCCTTCTTCATCACACATCTGCTCAACTAGTGCATTGATCGCCATCCTCTTGCAGTTTCTGCTTGCACATATTGTTAACTTAGCTAGCAACTTAATTGGCTGTGATCAGAGACAACTGTCCAGTTTCTATAATGTTGCTCTAAAAAGGAGAGCTACTCAGATATTATACGACCCGGCCCATCCACTCAACGCAGCTTTCCAGAACTTTCCGTCAGCAAGACGTTCGAAAGTGCCATTAGTGAGGAAAAATCTGTTTAAGAAGTTGTTTATTCCCTCTGCCATTTTAAATGCTAGTTTTAAGTAAACTGTTTACAGCAGAACATGTATGAAATGTTGTGGTACGAGAGTTTTATTTATGTATTATAATTTGTTTTATTTTTTATTCTTTAGTGCTAATTATGATGTTTTACGGATTTTTAATGCTGACCATAATGTGTTTTACCAATCGTAAAGGTTGTAGCAATTATACTACTGGCATTTAAGTGTGTATTTAAAGGAAAATTTCCATCTTTAATGCAATGTTTTAAATGGACAATAAAGTTATTGAATCTTGAATATAAGTATTTATTTGTTTACAGAGCGGGTCCAGGAAGGAATGCGAGAACTGGACACGATGAAGGACAAACAGGACGTAAACCTCTGCTCTACTCTCGCACTCATCATTGGGCATAAGAAGAGCAAACAAGTCGGTGAGTTGGCAGTTTTATGCACACTAGTCATGTCATAGGAAAGCACTGACAGTGCATGTTTTACGCACACTAACCATGTCATAGTTGCATCATAGGAAAGCACTGACGTATGCATGTTTTACGCACACTAACCATGTCATAGTTGCGTCGTAGGAAAGCACTGACAATGCATGTTTTACGCACACTACCCATGTCATAGTTGCATCATAGGAAAGCACTGATATATGCATGTTTTACGCACACTAACCATGTCATAGTTGCATCGTTGGAAAGCACTGACATATGCATGTTTTACGCACACTAACCATGTTATAGTTGCATCATAGGAAAGCACTGACATATGCATGTTTTACGCACACTAACCATGTCATAGTTGCATCGTTGGAAAGCACTGATATATGCATGTTTTACGCACACTAACCATGTCATAGTTGCATCATAGGAAAGCACTGACATATGCATGTTTTACGCACACTAACCATGTCATAGTTGCATCATAGGAAAGCACTGATATATGCATGTTTTACGCACACTAACCATGTCATAGTTGCGTCATAGGAAAGCACTGACATATGCATGTTTTACGCACACTAACCATGTCATAGTTGCATCATAGGAAAGCACTGATATATGCATGTTTTACGCACACTAACCATGTCATAGTTGCATCATAGGAAAGCACTGACATATGCATGTTTTACGCACACTAACCATGTCATAGTTGCATCATAGGAAAGCACTGATATATGCATGTTTTACGCACACTATCCATGTCATAGTTGCGTCATAGGAAAGCACTGACATATGCATGTTTTATGCACACTAACCATGTCATAGTTGTGTCATAGGAAAGCACTGACGTATGCATGTTTTACGCACACTAACCATGTCATAGTTGCATCATAGGAAAGCACTGATATATGCATGTTTTACGCACACTAACCATGTCATAGTTGTGTCATAGGAAAGCACTGACGTATGCATGTTTTACGCACACTAACCATGTCATAGTTGCATCATAGGAAAGCACTGATATATGCATGTTTTACGCACACTAACCATGTCATAGTTGCATCATAGGAAAGCACTGACATATGCATGTTTTACGCACACTAACCATGTCATAGTTGCATCATAGGAAAGCACTGATATATGCATGTTTTACGCACACTAACCATGTCATAGTTGCATCATAGGAAAGCACTGACATATGCATGTTTTATGCACACTAACCATGTCATAGTTGTGTCATAGGAAAGCACTGACGTATGCATGTTTTACGCACACTAACCATGTCATAGTTGCATCATAGGAAAGCACTGACGTATGCATGTTTTACGCACACTAACCATGTCATAGTTGTGTCATAGGAAAGCACTGACGTATGCATGTTTTATGCACACTAACCATGTCATAGTTGTGTCGTAGGAAAGCACTGACATATGCATGTTTTACGCACACTAACCATGTCATAGTTGCGTTGTAGGAAAGCACTGACAATGCATGTTTTACGCACACTAACCATGTCATAGTTACGTTGTAGGAAAGCACTGACAATGCATGTTTTACGCACACTAACCATGTCATAGTTGTGTCATAGGAAAGCACTGACATATGCATGTTTTACGCACACTAACCATGTCATAGTTGTGTCATAGGAAAGCACTGACATATGCATGTTTTATGCACACTAACCATGTCATAGCTGTGTCATAGGAAAGCACTGACATATGCATGTTTTACGCACACTAACCATGTCATAATTGCGTCATAGGAAAGCACTGACATATGCATGTTTTACGCACACTAACCATGTCATAGTTGTGTCATAGGAAAGCACTGACATATGCATGTTTTATGCACACTAACCATGTCATAGTTGTGTCGTAGGAAAGCACTGACGTATGCATGTTTTACGCACACTAACCATGTCATAGTTGTGTCATAGGAAAGCACTGACATATGCATGTTTTACGCACACTAACCATGTCATAATTGTGTCATAGGAAAGCACTGACATATGCATGTTTTACGCACACTAACCATGTCATAGTTGTGTCATAGGAAAGCACTGACATATGCATGTTTTATGCACACTAACCATGTCATAGTTGCATCATAGGAAAGCACTGACGTATGCATGTTTTACGCACACTAACCATGTCATAGTTGCATCATAGGAAAGCACTGACATATGCATGTTTTACGCACACTAACCATGTCATAGTTGTGTCATAGGAAAGCACTGACATATGCATGTTTTACGCACACTAACCATGTCATAGTAAAGCACTGATGTATGCATGTTTTATGCACACTAACCATGTCATAGTTGTGTCATAGGAAAGCACTGACATATGCATGTTTTACGCACACTAACCATGTCATAGTTGCGTCATAGGAAAGCACTGACGTATGCATGTTTTACGCACACTAACCATGTCATAGTTGTGTCATAGGAAAGCACTGATATATGCATGTTTTACGCACACTAACCATGTCATAGTTGTGTCATAGGAAAGCACTGACGTATGCATGTTTTACGCACACTAACCATGTCATAGTTGTGTCATAGGAAAGCACTGACGTATGCATGTTTTACGCACACTAACCATGTCATAGTTGTGTCATAGGAAAGCACTGACATATGCATGTTTTATGCACACTAACCATGTCATAGTTGTGTCATAGGAAAGCACTGACATATGCATGTTTTACGCACACTAACCATGTCATAATTGTGTCATAGGAAAGCACTGACATATGCATGTTTTACGCACACTAACCATGTCATAATTGTGTCATAGGAAAGCACTGACATATGCATGTTTTACGCACACTAACCATGTCATAGTTGTGTCATAGGAAAGCACTGACATATGCATGTTTTATGCACACTAACCATGTCATAATTGTGTCATAGGAAAGCACTGATATATGCATGTTTTATGCACACTAACCATGTCATAGTTGTGTCATAGGAAAGCACTGACATATGCATGTTTTACGCACACTAACCATGTCATAATTGTGTCATAGGAAAGCACTGACAATGCATGTTTTACGCACACTAACCATGTCATAGTTGTGTCATAGGAAAGCACTGACATATGCATGTTTTACGCACACTAACCATGTCATAGTTGTGTCGTAGGAAAGCACTGACATATGCATGTTTTATGCACACTAACCATGTCATAGTTGTGTCATAGGAAAGCACTGACGTATGCATGTTTTACGCACACTAACCATGTCATAATTGTGTCATAGGAAAGCACTGACATATGCATGTTTTACGCACACTAACCATGTCATAGTTGTGTCGTAGGAAAGCACTGACATATGCATGTTTTACGCACACTAACCATGTCATAGTTGTGTCATAGGAAAGCACTGACATATGCATGTTTTACGCACACTAACCATGTCATAGCTGTGTCATAGGAAAGCACTGACATATGCATGTTTTATGCACACTAACCATGTCATAGTTGTGTCATAGGAAAGCACTGACATATGCCTGTT
Source organism: Escarpia spicata (assembly GCA_963995525.1). Taxonomy (NCBI): domain Eukaryota; kingdom Metazoa; phylum Annelida; class Polychaeta; order Sabellida; family Siboglinidae; genus Escarpia; species Escarpia spicata. Next base: position 13,319,921 of record OZ023209.1, on the reverse strand, counting down.
TTACGCACACTAACCATGTCATAGCTGTGTCATAGGAAAGCACTGACATATGCATGTTTTACGCACACTAACCATGTCATAGTAAAGCACTGATGTATGCATGTTTTATGCACACTAACCATGTCATAGTTGTGTCATAGGAAAGCACTGACATATGCATGTTTTACGCACACTAACCATGTCATAGTTGCGTCATAGGAAAGCACTGACGTATGCATGTTTTACGCACACTAACCATGTCATAGTTGTGTCATAGGAAAGCACTGATATATGCATGTTTTACGCACACTAACCATGTCATAGTTGTGTCATAGGAAAGCACTGACGTATGCATGTTTTACGCACACTAACCATGTCATAGTTGTGTCATAGGAAAGCACTGACGTATGCATGTTTTACGCACACTAACCATGTCATAGTTGTGTCATAGGAAAGCACTGACATATGCATGTTTTATGCACACTAACCATGTCATAGTTGTGTCATAGGAAAGCACTGACATATGCATGTTTTACGCACACTAACCATGTCATAATTGTGTCATAGGAAAGCACTGACATATGCATGTTTTACGCACACTAACCATGTCATAATTGTGTCATAGGAAAGCACTGACATATGCATGTTTTATGCACACTAACCATGTCATAATTGTGTCATAGGAAAGCACTGATATATGCATGTTTTATGCACACTAACCATGTCATAGTTGTGTCATAGGAAAGCACTGACATATGCATGTTTTACGCACACTAACCATGTCATAATTGTGTCATAGGAAAGCACTGACAATGCATGTTTTACGCACACTAACCATGTCATAGTTGTGTCATAGGAAAGCACTGACATATGCATGTTTTACGCACACTAACCATGTCATAGTTGTGTCGTAGGAAAGCACTGACATATGCATGTTTTATGCACACTAACCATGTCATAGTTGTGTCATAGGAAAGCACTGACGTATGCATGTTTTACGCACACTAACCATGTCATAATTGTGTCATGGGAAAGCACTGACATATGCATGTTTTACGCACACTAACCATGTCATAGTTGTGTCGTAGGAAAGCACTGACATATGCATGTTTTACGCACACTAACCATGTCATAGTTGTGTCATAGGAAAGCACTGACATATGCATGTTTTACGCACACTAACCATGTCATAGCTGTGTCATAGGAAAGCACTGACATATGCATGTTTTATGCACACTAACCATGTCATAGTTGTGTCATAGGAAAGCACTGACATATGCCTGTTTTACGCACACTAACCATGTCATAGCTGTGTCATAGGAAAGCACTGACATATGCATGTTTTACGCACACTAACCATGTCATAGCTGTGTCATAGGAAAGCACTGACATATGCATGTTTTATGCACACTAACCATGTCATAGCTGTGTCATAGGAAAGCACTGACATATGCATGTTTTATGCACACTAACCATGTCATAGTTGTGTCATAGGAAAGCACTGACATATGCATGTTTTACGCACACTAACCATGTCATAGTTGTGTCATAGGAAAGCACTGACACATGCATGTTTTACGCACACTAACCATGTCATAGTTGTGTCATACGAAAGCACTGACACATGCATGTTTTACGCACACTAACCAAGTCATAGTTGTGTCATAGGAAAGCACTGACATATGCATGTTTTACGCACACTAACCAAGTCATAGTTGTGTCATAGGAAAGCACTGACATATGCATGTTTTACGCACACTAACCATGTTATAGTTGTGTCGTAGGAAAGCACTGACGTATGCATGTTTTACGCACACTAACCATGTCATAGTTGTGTCGTAGGAAAGCACTGACGTATGCATGTTTTACGCACACTAACCATGTCATAGTTGTGTCGTAGGAAAGCACTGACATATGCATGTTTTACGCACACTAACCATGTTATAGTTGTGTCGTAGGAAAGCACTGACGTATGCATGTTTTACGCACACTAACCATGTCATAGTTGTGTCGTAGGAAAGCACTGACGTATGCATGTTTTACGCACACTAACCATGTCATAGTTGTGTCGTAGGAAAGCACTGACGTATGCATGTTTTACGCACACTAACCATGTCATAGTTGTGTCATAGGAAAGCACTGACGTATGCATGTTTCCATGCAGTCATTTGAAGGCGTATTACCCTGCATAGTTACTACATGAAATTGTTTGCAACATTATATGTGCATTTATAGGATTGTTCCAAGTTATGTTTCTATGCAATGTGTTTCGTCCAATCTATGAAGCATAAACCAGTTTAGTAGTTCCACATCCCACTAACCCTTGTCTGTGGTTATGTCCCTGGATAAGGGTGCAAAGTTGTGTCCAGATCAGCCAAGAAATGCGGCCTTGTATAAGTAACAGACAGACAGACTCGCACTGAGATTTATACATTTGATAATGAAAATTCCTTTTATTAAGATATAGCATGGTACTCGTGGGCATCAATATACTCCCGCTGCCTGTGAGAAATAGCTGCAGGATTTTGTCCCAGTAATTCAGTCACATAACACAACAATATAAAGAGATTGAACCAGGTATCTGCTCTCATAAAAGTGTTTGTTTTAGTTTATTACAATTACAGTGGTGTGTTTGAACTGTAGTGAGCGTGCCTGGATGTTGATCATAAATGTAAATTTATGACATTGTTGTTCAGATAGAGAAGCCATTCAGCTGTTGGACGCCAAGTTGAAGGAGGAACGAAAACAAGCCGGGGAAAAGGTAGGAATTTATTTTACATTTATAGTCTATGATTTTTTCTCCATTTCACATTTCGTGTGGAAAGAATCAAACATACCTAGTACTAAATACAATATGCCAGCTTGTTTGTGCAACCGTTTTTATGTAGTTTTGCAGAAATCACCTGACAAATTACCAACTATTTTTATAAACTCGAAGGCCAACATTTCTTCAAATGATCCTCAAAATTGGATTATTCACATGACAATCAAATTATTTCTTCATCTCATATAAATATTTTTGCAAAAATCCGATCTATCTATTAATTAATTTATTGCTTTCTTAAGCATTAGATATTCATATGAATACGTTATATAATTAAGCACGTTTCTGTGTTGATGTTGTTGACATTTTTTGTTCACGCAAAAACTACATGGTTGACAAGTTGAGTGGGTTGAAGGCTGAATGTCGGCCCAGCAGTTGACTTGAGAGAATCACCAGATGTAACAACCAAAGTCAATCACCAGATGTAACAACCAAAGTCAATCTCCAGATGTAAAAACCAAAGTCAGTCACCAGATGTAACAACCAAAGTCAGTCACCAGATGTAACAACCAAAGTCAGTCATCACATGTAACAACCAAAGTCAATCACCACATGTAACAACCAAAGTCAATCACCATATGTAACAATCAATGTCAATCACCAGATTTAACAACCAAAGTCAATCACCAGGTGTAACAACCAAAGTCAATCACCAGATGTAACAACCAAAGTCAATCACCAGATGTAACAACCAAAGTCAATCACCAGATATAACAACCAAAGTCAATCACCATATGTAACAATCAATGTCAATCACCAGATTTAACAACCAAAGTCAATCACCAGATGTAATAATCAAAGTCAATCACCAGGTGTAACAACCAAAGTCAATCACCAGATGTAACAACCAAAGTCAATCACCAGATGTAACAACCAAAGTCAATCACCATATGTAACAATCAATGTAAATCACCAGATGTAACAACCAAAGTCAATCACCAGATGTAACACTCAAAGTCAACCACCAGGTGTAACAACCAAAGTCAATCACCAGATGTAACAATCATAGTCAATCACCAGATGTAACAATCAAAGTCAGTCACCAGATGTAACAACCAAAGTCAATCACCAGATGTAACAACCAAAGTCAATCACCAGATGTAACAGTCGAAGTCAATCATTTGATTTGAGAAACAAGCACGTCCAAGAACTAGATCCATGATGGACTGACCCGCTGAGGTTTAACTGAGATGGATGATTTGTTGTGTTTTAGGGCCTCTACTTTGCCGGTTTGTTTCTGTTCCACGTTGGTAAATATGACAAGGCACGGGAGTATGTCGACCGTATGCTCAAGATGGCTCCAGCCTCCAAGCAGGTGGGTGATGCCCCGTGTAGTGGAAGAGCTGTGTGAATCAGATTCTTAGTCAGAAATCATTTTTTTGCAGTCTTGATTTAATCAAAAATGGACCTTTTAGCATGCGAACGGCTTAGTTGTGCCAATGATAGTCACTAGTGTGGGCCCCTAGACTTGGAACTATTAATTAATCTAGTTACCAGGAGGCCCCCTCTAAATTCTTATCAGTTGTAATTACTCATCTTGGGTAGTCATCTGCCAGACTACCCAGTCTTGAAGACAGGCAGAGGCCTCTCTGGCTAAGCCCCTGGTGTGAATGGCAGATGTTTCTTTCTGTGTGAGTAAAAATGTGAATAAAAAAGGAGAACTTTAAGAAGTGGAGCAAATGGGTGTAAGTTGGCAAAGAAAGCAGATGCTCAGAGAATGGAATGGAGAAGGAGGTGAGGAGAACCTAGAATGTAATGGAAACACTTTGAAAGGAGAACTTTTGGAGTGATTGGGAGAGGATTGACGAATGAGAATGAAAGATAGGGAGGGAGTGGAGACTGTTGGTGAAGAGAGCAGTGAAAGATAGAGGGGAGTGGAGACTGTTGGTGAAGAGAGCAGTGAAAGATAGAGGGGAGTGGAGACTGTTGGTGAAGACAGCAGTGAAAGATAGAGGGGAGTGGAGACTGTTGGTGGAGACAGCAGTGGAAGATAGAGGGGAGTGGAGACTGTTGGTGGAGACAGCAGTGAAAGATAGAGAGGAAGTGGAGACTGTTGGTGGAGACAGCAGTGAAAGATAGAGGGGAGTGGAGACTGTTGGTGGAGACAGCAGTGAAAGATAGAGGGGAGTGGAGACTGTTGGTGGATACAGCAGTGAAAGATAGAGGGGAGTGGAGACTGTTGGTGGATACAGCAGTGAAAGATAGAGAGGAGTGGAGACTGTTGGTGTTGGTGGAGACAGCAGTGAAAGATAGAGGGGAGTGGAGACTGTTGGTGGAGACAGCAGTGAAAGATAGAGGGGAGTGGAGACTGTTGGTGGAGACAGCAGTGAAAGATAGAGGGGAGTGGAGACTGTTGGTGGAGACAGCAGTGAAAGATAGAGGGGAGTGGAGACTGTTGGTGGAGACAGCAGTGAAAGATAGAGGGGAGTGGAGACTGTTGGTGGAGACAGCAGTGAAAGATAGAGGGGAGTGGAGACTGTTGGTGGAGACAGCAGTGAAAGATAGAGGGGAGTGGAGACTGTTGGTGGAGACAGCAGTGGAAGATAGAGGTGAGTGGAGACTGTTGGTGGAGACAGCAGTGAAAGATAGAGGGGAGTGGAGACTGTTGGTGGAGACAGCAGTGGAAGATAGAGGGGAGTGGAGACTGTTGGTGGAGACAGCAGTGAAAGATAGAGAGGAGTGGAGACTGTTGGTGGAGACAGCAGTGAAAGATAGAGGGGGTGGAGACTGTTGGTGGAGACAGCAGTGAAATATAGAGGGGAGTGGAGCCTGTTGGTGGAGACAGCAGTGAAAGATAGAGGGGAGTGGAGACTGTTGGTGGAGACAGAAGTGAAAGATAGAGGTGAGTGGAGACTGTTGGTGGAGACAGCAGTGAAAGATAGAAGGGAGTGGAAACTGTTGGTGGAGACAGCAATGAAAGATAGAGGGGGTGGAGACTGTTGGTGGAGACAGCAGTGAAAGATAGAGGGGAGTGTAGACTGTTGGTGGAGACACCAGTGAAAGATAGAGGGGAGTGGAGACTATTGGTGGTGACAGCAGTGAAAGATAGAGGGGAGTGGAGACTGTTGGTGGAGACAGCAGTGAAAGATAGAGGGGGGTGGAGACTGTTGGTGGAGAGAGCAGTGAAAGATAGAGGGGAGTGGAGACTGTTGGTGGAGATAGCAGTGAAAGATAGAGGGGAGTGGAGACTGTTGGTGGAGATAGCAGTGAAAGATAGAGGGGAGTGGAGACTGTTGGTAGAGACAGCAGTGAAAGATAGAGGGGATTGGAGACTGTTGGTGGTGACAGCAATGAAAGATAGAGGGGAGTGGTGACTGTTGGTGGAGACAGCAGTGGAAGATAGAGGGGAGTGGAGACTGTTGGTGGAGACAGCAGTGAAATATAGAGGGGAGTGGAGACTGTTGGTGGAGACAGCAGTGAAAGCTAGAGGGGAGTGGAGACTGTTGGTGGAGATAGCAGTGAAAGATAGAGGGGAGTGGAGACTGTTGGTAGAGACAGCAGTGAAAGATAGAGGGGATTGGAGACTGTTGGTGGTGACAGCAATGAAAGATAGAGGGGAGTGGAGACTGTTGGTGGAGACAGCAGTGGAAGATAGAGTGGAGTGGAGACTGTTGGTGGAGACAGCAGTGAAAGATAAAGGTGAGTGGAGAGTGTTGGTGGAGACAGCAATGAAAGATAGAGGGGAGTGGAGACTGTTGGTGGAGACAGCAGTGGAAGATAGAGGGGAGTGGAGACTGTTGGTGGAGACACCAGTGAAATATAGAGGGGAGTGGAGACTGTTGGTGGAGACAGCCGTGAAAGATAGAGGGGAGTGGAGACTGTTGGTGGAGACAGCAGTGAAAGCTAGAGGGGAGTGGAGACTGTTGGTGGAGACAGCAGTGGAAGATAGAGGGTAGTGGAGACTGTTGGTGGAGACAGCAGTGAAATATAGAGGGGAGTTGAGACTGTTGGTGGAGACAGCCATGAAAGATAGAGGGGAGTGGAGACTGTTGGTGGAGACAGCAGTGAAAGCTAGAGGGGAGTGGTGATTGTTGGTGGAGACAGCAGTGAAAGTTAGAGGGGGTGGTGATTGTTGGTGGAGACAGCAGTGAAAGCTACAGGGGAGTGGTGATTGTTGGTGGAGACAACAGTGAAAGATAGAGGGGAGTGGAGACTGTTGGTGGAGACAGCAGTGAAAGATAGAGGGGAGTGGAGACTGTTGGTGGAGACAGCCGTGAAAGATAGAGGGGAGTGGTGATTGTTGGTGGAGACAGCAGTGAAAGTTAGAGGGGAGTGGAGACTGTTGGTGGAGACAGCCGTGAAAGATAGAGGGGAGTGGAGATTGTTGGTGGAGACAGCAGTGAAAGCTAGAGGGGAGTGGTGATTGTTGGTGGAGACAGCAGTGAAAGATAGAGGGGAGTGGAGACTGTTGGTGGAGACAGCAGTGAAAGCTAGAGGGGAGTGGTGATTGTTGGTGGAGACAGCAGTGAAAGATAGAGAGGCGTGGAGACTGTTGGTGGAGACAGCAGTGAAAGATAAAGGTGAGTGGAGAGTGTTGGTGGAGACAGCAATGAAAGATAGAGGGGAGTGGAGACTGTTGGTGGATATAGCAGTGAAAGATAGAGGGGAGTGGAGACTGTTGGTGGAGACAGCAGTGGAAGATAGAGGGGAGTGGAGACTGTTGGTGGAGACACCAGTGAAATATAGAGGGGAGTGGAGACTGTTGGTGGAGACAGCCGTGAAAGATAGAGGGGAGTGGAGACTGTTGGTGGAGACAGCAGTGAAAGTTAGAGGGGAGTGGAGATTGTTGGTGGAGACAGCAGTGAAAGCTAGAGGGGAATGGTGATTGTTGGTGGAGACAGCAGTGAAAGATAGAGGGGAGTGGAGACTGTTGGTGGAGACAGCAGTGAAAGCTAGAGGGGAGTGGTGATTGTTGGTGGAGACAGCAGTGAAAGATAGAGGGGAGTGGAGACTGTTGGTGGAGACAGCAGTGAAAGATAGAGGGGAGTGGAGACTGTTGGTGGAGACAGCAGTGAAAGATAGAGGGGAGTGGAGACTGTTGGTGGAGACAGCAGTGAAAGCTAGAGGGGAGTGGTGATTGTTGGTGGAGACAGCAGTGAAAGTTAGAGGGGAGTGGAGATTGTTGGTGGAGACAGCAGTGAAAGATAGAGGGGAGTGGAGACTGTTGGTGGAGACAGCAGTGGAAGATAGAGGGGAGTGGAGGCCAGCCTCACACCTGAGGGGGAAATTAGCGGAGAACAACATCAGAAGCCTGTGACATAAAAACAATATTTATCTCTCAACATTTAAATTAGACAGATAATGATCAAAGTGTGTTTTTAAACATGGTAAATTAAAATGCATTTGCTCAGTCAAAATGTTTGAATAAAAACAGTTTATACCACAATACAATATGACTTGTCACATTATTGCAGTTGTGTTAAATAATTATTCAGTAAGATGAACTCAGTGTTTTACGTACGTAATTATCATGTAAAAAGAAGTTGATTGAAGTCTACAATCCAGGAACCTGACAGAAGCTGGTGGTAGTCAACAAACTAGGCACCTGACAGAAGCTGGTGGTAGTCAACAAACTAGGCACCTGAAAGAAGCTGGTGGTAGTCAACAAACTAGGCACCTGAAAGAAGCTGGTGGTAGTCAACAAACTAGGCACCTGAAGCTTTATGGTAATGAAGACTGATGTGTGTGGTTGTAGGGTCTTGCCCTCAAAGGGTGGCTGGAGATGTTGTGTGGACGTGAGATCAACATGAAGAAAGCTGTTAGATACTTTGATGAAGCACTTGGGTACGCAACTACACATCTGATCTCACCATCGTTGAATGGCAGTTTTTGTTATCACAACATTGTTCATTTGGTGCACATTGCACGTATTTGCTTTATATTTTCTCATAGTATTGTAAATTTGTTTTAAAGGTTATTGCACTGTGTGATATTTGTCTTAAAAAAATGCAAAATATACGAGTTAGTTCTGCTTAAAAATGCTTTCTATCAATGTTTGTTCTTTAGATAGCGTGACTGTCTTAATCGTAATATTTTACTCTGTGTGTTGTTCACTCTAAATAAGTTTTGCTTACAGTATATATTGGTGTCAGAAGTGGGATAGAAACCACCATATTCATGGACCAGTGTTACTGGCAATAATATAAATGTTTCTCTGAATACTAGTTAATGTATCTATGTCGCTTACTATTTTCAATAGTTTCTACAACACTTTGATAAATTACCTTGTGATCATTTTCTTAGTGGTAGATCATTGAAACATTGGTAAGTCTGAGATGCACCCTGGGTAGTTCAGGTGCATCGTGGGTAGCTTACATGCATGTTGGGTAATTTACTGCATCGCGGGAAGCTTTTAGCAATGCTTGGTGGGGAAATAAACGCTGCTGCTAAACTAATTCTGCAGGTAAAATCGAAACAAAATACTGCACTAACTGCATCCAAGGGAAACGCTTACTTAATAGTCTAATTGTCAGAAATTAAAATAGCTGCCTCATATATAATGTCATCCATTTACATTTTAGATGTTGCACATTTGGGTCCTAAAGTTGATTTATTAGTTCTTGTTTATGCAGTCGTCTTTAGAAAGAACAATAATTTGCATGGCTTCAAACCTGGTTGGAATAAACCGTGGCTGTTCTTATAGGAATTGTTTCGCTGAGCAGCATCCTACCGAGACTGGCTGAAGCCATGCAGATGGCTGGTGTGCAATAATGCGTGAACACGTGGATGCATGTCTGATGTGTGTGCATATGCGTGCGTGCATGTATAATTGTGCATGACCTGATTGCTGTGTTCCATGAGTGAATCCAATAATGTCTTCTGGTTTACAACATTCTCCATCTTCATCTTCCAGTCAAAACTCACCTAAGATTTAGTTCAGTTACATTCTGCAACTGAGCTAACTATGGTACAGGGTTTTATTTTACTGAAAATCTGTTACACCAACCACCCTACATTTTGTAGTGGATTACTTGACTGATTCATAAAGCAACCAGTACACGGGTTACCACTTTATTTGGTGTCACTTTGCCCACCAACAACATCAAAGCCGTAAAATTGCACATTAAAGTGGTTTTCATCAGTCCTCTTCATGGGAAAATGTTGTTGCATGTGATTTGCCGATAATGATTCTTTGATAATCTAATATTTGACATTTCGGGTTGTGTGGAAAATACATGTTGTTTCTTTGATAATATTTAGTAAATTTAGCTTTATTTCTTTTTGAATCAACTCTACCCAGAGTGACAACCTGTTATTTTGATATGTTTTATTCTTTAGTGTTTTATTTTCAAAAGGCAGTTTTGTTTGTTTTAAGTTAAAATATGGCAGCAGTTTCTATAATGTCACGATCCTCATTAGATTGGTTATTTTGTGGATTACCAGATTTGTTTACAGGTAACTGAAAATAATAGCTTGGTAGTCTGTTTGGAACATGTCTTCTTAATGTTTAGTCATGTGTTAGATGCGTGTTGATAAGTTTGTATTTCTGTATGATGACATTTGCATATAAAAGAGTGACTTGGCATGTTCTTTATGACATTCATTATTCGCTGCTCAATAAACTGCTGCTTTATGATGAAAATTGTGCTGTTATTATGGTAGAATTTTTCATCATAAATGCTTATGAGTAAATTAGCAGGCATAGTTTTAAATTAGTTGTGACAATTTGATTTCCTTAAATAAATCTGATTTTATGTTAATTGGCTTAATAGGATGTTATTCCATTGGAGACTACTGTTTGGCAACTGCCATTGGTTCAGAGTTGAGTAATTGTGGTACAGCAATGCTGTCTATGTTTTGTTTATTACGACTATGAAGTAAAGAACGTATTTGTTGTTACAACTAAAGCCAGTGCCACACACAGCGTGTGTGAAACATGGTGAAATGAAAATCTTTCTCCATTCAGCATACATGTTTTGTTAATAATAATATGTTTTATTTGATATAGTGCCAGATTTATGGTTGTTTGTGATATTTCAAAACATGTTAACAATGCATAACAATGTCTAGTAAAGCTAGATGTAGTAAACAAATAAATAGATCAAAGGTAAGTTAGAAATATTAGTAGAATGTGGGAAAACAATGGGGCAAATGACATTGTGGTTATACTTGCAGGATGGAAGGTATGAAGGACATCGACGCCCTTCTTGGCAAGGCGAAGTTCATGGAACTTCACCGTAACTTCACTGCTGCCCTTGAACTCATCAACCAGGTCGTTGTATCGTTTCCCAACTTCCTGCCGGGTCTCCTTGAGAAGATGCATGTCCAGCTGGCATTGCAGGACTGGGACCTGACACTAGAGACAGCCCAGAGGTATAACCGCTAACTAACCATATGCTCATGACCGGACAATTCGTCCCACGTCAAAAATCGTGTCACTAAAATCTTGTGTTCTACCGTTCCTGGCCTATTTTAATACACTGCCTGATGTCACACTGATTCATGTGACATGCTCTGGGCATGGAGCGAGTTACACAGTGCAGATGGAATGCACGGTTTTTGACGCCGGCATCTTTTATGAGGTTTTTATTTTGTCAGTCTACTTTCGTAAGTTCTTCACTCAAAACAACTTTTCTAACAGTGTTTGCAAAACTTTGACGGAATATATATTAGAGATTTAGCACATAGATAACATAGAGAAGAGTTTTATCAGGTTCTTGTTAAAACGGTAAAAAACAATTGGATACACGATTTGTGCCCCCACCAGTGTAATATATTATATAAGAGCGTGTGAGTCTCTGTTTGTTGGTATGTATGTCCCGCATATCTCCATCAGTTTTGCAAGTATGGGGCTGACATTTTGTAGGTGATCTAGCGGGCTCTTTTGTGTGGTTCATAGATTTAGATTTTTTAAGAATTTTATTCTACGGGTGGGGATCTTTGGGGACTCAGTAGTTCAAACGACTGTACGTGGAGTTGCAACGGTGGAATTTAATGTTTTTTGTATCATCAGGCGTCCTTATAGTGGGCATCCACTGTCCTCTCTTCTGTTTTTTGTGTCTTGCTGTCAAACTCACAGTTGATGTTAACTTTTGACACAAAGCTATGAATTTTATTATCATATTGTATCTATTTCAGGGCGCTTGCATTGGATGAGAACTGTTTACCCGCCTTGCGATTCCAGATTGTACACATGCTGTGTAGAGACGGCAACTACGAAAATGTGAGTCAATTAATATGTTGTCATAATATGTCAGCTGTCCTTTGTGGCTTCCACAGCTTTTAAATGATTCCTCAGTTGTTGAAATATTTTCTGTAGTTTTTGTATTATTGCTCAAAAGTAGGCAAACTTTTAAAAAGCGAAATTTTGAGAAAAACAGGTTTAAAAATTGTAGTTTATGAAAAAACTTTTGTTTTCAGGCTTAATCAGCATATTTATTCTAGTTTCAAGAATATCATATTAATGAATATAAAAAACTTGATTGCTATCATAGGAACCGCCGACATATTGAAATTATAAGCTCAAAATAAAAAAATTGCAGGTTTTTGTCCATTAGTGGTTACAAATATAATGCAATTTAGGTTTTGCCACACAATGAACTGTTGACCATCCTTACTGGCCATTCATCCCCTAGTGTCATGTTCTACAGGCGGCCATGCAGATTGGCGACCTAATGCAACAGATGGATCGTCTGGAGCCAAAGAATGCCTTCCTCTATGATGAATACGCCAAAGTCTTCTGTCGAATTGTACGTCACTCTTCTCTGTCGCATTTATGACATATCACCCGAGCATTTCGCTTCCATTTCACCATCTCTTGTGAGTTTCTGTAACTCTCGTTAATATTGGCGATTTCCAAAAAAATTAGAATAATAAGCTTATTTTTATGTGTATGTTGAGATATTTGTGATGGGTGACGATGGTTCAGATGTTAAGGTCCATTTTGGCAGGATGCACGTAGGACCATCATGATAAAAGGCATCATTTCAGTTTTACAATGATATCAATGCCATCCATGTAAGGAATTTAGATCATTACTCTAGGATCAGTGATTAATAAAACAAAATAACCATAGATTAATTAAGCAGTTGGTGTTTTCTTAATTAGATTAGTCCAGCTTGCAACAAAAGATAATTTTGTTAAAAAAATGCTGCAACTAATTGGAAATGCATATTACGATAAATTATAGAAAATTATGAAATCACAAAACGACAAGAAATTATTATGGGACCAGTGGTAATAATTAAACGAATAAAATCTCACATTTTGAGGATTTATAGTGTGAATGCCCGTTTCGTTTTATCATGCTATAAAAATGATTTATTAAATTCACGGAATGACTGGTACTGTATTTTAAAGTGGGTACGTGCAATTGCCATTTTTATTGTGTAAGAATAAAGATCTTATTATTAAAGATTTTATTAATATTATTTGGTGGTTTGTTAATATTAAGCTGTGTTTCAGAGTGGTCGTAACAAGGAGGTGCTCCAGCAGACCTACTATCTGGAGGAGCGGGCAGTCAGTCTCGATAACACAAACGCAGACTACGTCACGGAGCTTGGCTTTGAACTGCTCCTGCAAGGTCGCATGAGGGACGCGGTCAAGTGTTACCGCAACGCCATGAAACTGGACGAGACCAGTGTCTCGGCACTCACTGGTCAGTCTGCTCACCAATCAGGAGTCTCTAAAACCATCAGATATGATTTTTTGGTTGGACCGTTCGATATTAATTCATTATTAATACAGTGGAACCCCGCTTTACGGTCACCTCGGTAATACAGCCTCCTCGCAATTAAGGTCACCCTAAGAATGTTCCAGATTACTTAAATAATCTCACTAATATGGTCACCTCATCGTTTAGGTCACTTTTGCTGATTCCCAAGGGTGACTTTTTTAGTGAAGTTGCAGTGTAGATAGAACATTAAAATATATATTCTGGCCTTATTTTTTACGGTGCTCACATTCAAGGGTCTAATGTATTCATTATCTGTGGTGTGATTCGTGTAGGAATAGCATATGCAAAATAAAAACCACATGATGTTTTTAAAATTGTTTGCCTTGCAAATAATAATAAAATGTATCCTGACGTGGCATCACTTCTGGTAATTCAGAAGAAAATAATGTCCCAAAAAGTTTTAAGAATGGGATCTGAACCCATTAACTCGACCAGTGATCTAATCAGAGCTGATAAAGTTGGTTAATTTGTCAATAATAGCACAGTAAATGTATTACCCTGGTACGTCATTACATCAAATCTGTAAATATTAATTCTACACAGTAATTAACTCTGTGTTTTAATAAGAATCCACTTTCTACTAATTGTTTTTCTTTATTGAAATCAGTGTTTGTTCAAGCTGTTCTAACAAACAATTACAAACTAGCAACTGCTTTATAAATATGAATTCAAGTTCATCTTATTTCTTAACCATGTGTTTGTACATGTTATTACTCCTTTTTTGCCATGCTCAATCACAAACTTGCAGTGGTTTTAATTAATATCAGTTTATGTTCAATTTATATTTTATTAAGTATGCTTGCATACAAGTGAATATTGTATTGTTATAGCTCCTATTGTATGAATCTAACCTATATGCCATCATTGCCTTGCAGGCATCATCAGGTGTCAACTTCTGGAAGGTCAGTTAGAGGACGCGTCCCAGCAGCTGGAGTTCCTCAGTGAGATTCAGCACAGCATCGGGATGTCATCGGTGAGTAGGAGAGATGGGAGACTGACAGACATGTCACGCTGTACTGGTCAGCCTGTAGATTGGGGACAATGCCCATCCTCCATGTGGCACTACATACACACTGATGCAGAAGGCAGTTTCCTGGAGTATTCATAAACGTGTTTGTCATTACGTAAATGTTTGTTATTTCAGAATTTTTTTATTATTAACACAAGTTACATAAAACGCCATTGTTCAGTGGTTTCCGGATCAATCGCAGAAAATACATGTAATGTTATGAATGTTCACTCTGGTGATTCTATATGTTTACACTGGTGGTCCTCTGATCACACCGATGGTCCTCTGTTCACTCTCACGGTCCTCTGCTCACACTGATAGTCCTATGTTTATGCTGAAACTCCTGTGTTCATACTCATGGTCCTCTGTTCACACTCATGGTCCTCATTTCGCACTGGTGGTCCTCTGTTCACAATGTTGGTCCTATGTTCACACTGGTGGTCTTCTGTTCACACTGGTGGTCCTTTGTTCACACTGGTGGTCCTCTGTTCACATTGATGGTCCTCAATTCACATTCATGGTCCTCTATTCATGCTGTTGGTCCTATGTTCACACTCATTGTCCTCTGTTCATGCTGATGGTCCTCTGTTCACACTCATGGTCCTATGTTCATACTGATGGTCCTCTGTTCACACTCGTGATCCTCTGTTCACATTGATGGTCCTCTGTTCACGCTGATTGTCCTCTGTTCACACTCATGGCCTTCTGTTCATACTGATTGTTATATGTTCATGCTGATGGTCCTCTGTTCACACTACAGTCCTCTTTTCACACTCCCAGTCCTCTGTTCACACTGATGAGCCTATGTTCATGCTGATGGTCCTCTGTTAACATTGATGATCCTCTGTTCACACTCACGGTCCTCTGTTCACACTCATGGTCTTCTGTTCACATTCATGGTCCTCTGTTTGTGCTGATGGTCCTCTGTTTGTGCTGATGGTCCTCTGTTTCAGGAGCTGAGTTATATGAGTGGCATCCTTGCAATGAAGCAGCACCAACCTTCGGACAAAGTGACCGCAGTATTTGACCAGGCCCTGGAGACTCACTTCACCAACACGAAGGTGGGATCAGCAGTTGAGAGGTGGAATACAGATATTGAGTTATTGCTCACTGTTTTCTTTGCATCTTGGTTTATTGGTACATGTCAATTTAAACCATTAGTTTTTAATTAATTAACAGCCGACTAATCACTTAACCTATAATTGTGTCAAAGAGTATCCCTATCTATGCCACACAAGCAACATTTGTTGACAATTTCAATCATTACTGATGCCCATTTTTTTTCGTTTTGGCTGGTGTTGCAACAGGATATGCCTAAATAGTAGATTGTTCCATGACTTTTTACTGGTTCTGTGTACTGCTGAGAAGTAATCATTTATTATCTTACCAAAAAGTTGCAATATATGATGTCATCTTTCAAGGTGGGATGAACTCAAATGGTTGTAGATACAATAAAAGTGAATTTCATGTTTAATAAAAACAGGCTTCTACAATGTCAGTGACATTTTTAGTACTTGTAATAGTCGATACAACATAGGTTTTATATTTTGCAAAGTGAATCTGATATGAGACTTTTAACCTTCTTTAACAATTAAGATCAGAGAAAGTATTGCCTGTAAACTGAAACACAGTCATGTTGTATACAGTTAACGCGTGTATGTCTGTTTTAGGGTCTTCCACTTTGAATCATGTTGTATACAGTTAACGTGTGTATGTCTGTTTTAAGATCTTCCACTTGGAATCATGTTGTATATCGTTAACCTGTGTATGTCTGTTTTAGGGTCTTCCACTTGTAATCATGTTGTATACAGTTAACATCCGTATGTGTGTTTTAGGGTCTTCCACTTGGAATCGAGTACTTCTTTCATCTGAACCCTGATCTGCTCATCCAGCTGACGTCTGACTACCTGTTGTTTGCCCCTCAACAGGTGAGACATGTGATGAGGGAATTAAATACAATAATGTAATGTAAGAGTGTAATAATCACTTCAAAGCAATGTACAATAACAAAACATGTACAAATGGAAATGGGGGAAAATTGAAGATAGTACTTATTAATCATAAGTGGTACAAGAATACTCAACATTGGTAGCAACATGGAGATTTATCTTTAGAAAATAAAGCTAAATCTCATTAGTATTTTCCTTTACATTTATATAAATATAATTATAGGAAAAGAAACATTCAAACAATACAACTATGAACACGATATAATTTTAATCAAATCTTATTCAGAATTACTTATGCATTTCTGGAAATTGACATCACACATTTTTCCTGTGGTAGCCGGTGACACACGGACAGCCGCCCCACCCAGTGTTGCAACGTTGCATCAAGGTTCTTGAGACAGTCTCCCGAGCCGTGCCTGGACTACATGAAGCTCTCTTCCTCATGGGCAAAGTTCGCTTTCTCTCGGGTTAGTAAGATTTTATTCTGTACAGATAAAGTTACTGCCATATTGCCATATGAAGACACATGTTTTTGTATGATTTCAATGATAAGAATGTATAAATAAATATGTCTGCATCGCATAAATATACATACAAGTAAAACCGTTGCAGTGTTATCATACAAAGAATGTTGTTTACTATTGTTAGTACAGAATCTAACAGTAATTGTGAAGCAATAGTTTTACAAGATTTAACAAGAAAACGCCAGATAGCAAGTGAACAGGGAAGACTGGCATATTTAGATTCCTACAATTTCTCATTTATGTTCAATATATTGCTGAATGATAAAAAGATGACATACTTTGCAAATAAGGAGGAATATTTGGTTAATCATTATTTGAAGGAAGACATTTTGAAGCACTATGGCTGTAGATGGTTGTGGTGGATATTTGTGTACGAATAGTCTTTGTGCATTAATTGGAGCATGGCTGAATGCTTCCCAGAGAAGTAGAGATGGTGTTTGATTGAAAATGTCTGCCAGGGAGTAAAGTGATATATGCTTTTGAGCAGTGCTAAGGACCAGATACAGCACTATGTAAGAACTTATCTTTATTTTACATGGAATTTGTATAATTCTGCATAAAAATATGTAACTTTCTGTGTCAGGTGAAATTGACGTTGCTCAGGCCACACTGCAACATTGCCTTGACCAGGACACCACATACTCTGACGCACACATCCTCATGGCACAGGCAAGTGTTGCATGCTGGGACATTAATTCATGTTTACCATTATAATTTTTTATTTATCCTCATGGCACAGGCGAGTGTTGCATGCTGGGACATTACTGATGTTTGCATTTATCAATTTGTTTATTTATCCCTGTGGCACAGGCGAGTGTTGCTTGCTGGGACATTACTGATGTTTGTATTTATCAATTTGTTTATTTATCCCCGTGGCACAGGCGAGTGTTGCTTGCTGGGACATTACTGATGTTTGCATTTATCAGTTTGTTTATTTATCCCCGTGGCACAGGCGAGTGTTGCATGCTGGGACATTACTGATGTTTGCATTTATCAATTTGTTTATTTATCCCCGTGGCACAGGCGAGTGTTGCATGCTGGGACATTACTGATGTTTGCATTTATCAATTTGTTTATTTATCCCCGTGGCACAGGCGAGTGTTGCATGCTGGGACATTACTGATGTTTGCATTTATCAATTTGTTTATTTATCCCCGTGGCACAGGCGAGTGTTGCTTGCTGGGACATTACTGATGTTTGCATTTATCAATTTGTTTATTTATCCCCGTGGCACAGGCGAGTGTTGCATGCTGGGACATTACTGATGTTTGCATTTATCAATTTGTTTATTTATCCCCGTGGCACAGGCGAGTGTTGCATGCGGCAACATTATCGGTGTTTGCATTTTAATTTATGAAGTTTTTTATTTAACGTAACTTATTTTAATTTTAGTATGTCAACTGCTATTATATTAACATTTATAATGGTTTGTGGTTAAATCTACATAACCATCTTAACTATTGTTAAACAAAAGATATGTATAGTTATGTATAATTTTATCTGCAATATTACACTTATTTTTGTAATACCTGAGTGGTGACATCTATAAAACTAAAGACCCAAATCTACACAAATAGGTCTATATTATTATCTGCATCCACTGATAGATACACACAAAAAGTGCGCTGTACAGACTGGGATGTGTTAACTAGATCACACGAGATATTGGCATTAAACACAGCTCAAGTATTTGCAATAGGTGCTCTTTAGGGGTGTTTTGAACGAACTGATCAGTAGTTATTCGGATGCTGTTTGAAAACTTCAACCTGTACAAAATGCACAAAACTGTAAAACAGTCATATTTAAGAAAGTGTGTTATAGTTACAAACAACCAGTACAGTTAGCACCAGTGGATCCAGTCACTCTTCATCGATAGTGTCATGACTTACTTTGGTAGGTTTTAGTTGTATTGCAACTCTTTGTTCGCTATAAACTTCTGAAAAATACCTGACATAGATGTACGTTAAACAAACTGCGCACACTGTTCTACATGTGGTGCGTTTTGTTTACAGATCCAGCTTCATCAGAACAACTTCAAGGCAGCCAACCAATCCTTGGAAGTTGGTGTCAGCTACAACTTTGAGGTAAGTTGGGGCTAGCATATCTAGGTTGACATTGGTAGATCAGGTAATCTGTTATATTTTATATGTGAAGACTTGTCAATATTAATCCCTCATGTATTTGAGTCCATTTTTGTTGAAGTTGAAGCTAAGAAATGTAAACCTGTAATTGTGGATGTAATGTATCGTCCCAACTCTCTACTCTCATCCACGTGCAGACCTTGATCTATTTATGGGTACAATATTAGATATCCAAGACAAAATCACAAATGAAAATAAAGAAGCATACCTGATGGGGGATAATAATATTAATTTACTAGATTTTGTTACAATAAAACTAATGATTTTATAGATAATGTAATAGCACAATGATATATTCCACACATAACTAAACCAACACGGATAACACCAGCTACAGCAACTCTTATAGACCATTTATATTATAATCATACTCACCCCAGTCACCGACATGGCTGACCATTTTGGAATATTTCATTTAATATATTGTACACCCGATACACAAAACATAGCATATAAACAAATATGCCAGTTAAACATGACCAACATTTAAAAATTTAGGAGTCTTAGCTACGGCTGACTATTCCTCTGTTTTATCTACTACCAATGCAAATGAAGCATATAACAACTTAATGTTAATATATAGATCACTTTATGAAATATCCTGCCCAGTTAAAACTATCAGAGTAAATAGAAAATATATTAAAAGAGAGCCCTGGGTAACATCTAGCATTTTAGTTTCTTCAATAAACAAAGACAAATTCACAAAACGCTAAATAAGCCCAATCCAGCGAGAGAGAAAGCTTATAAGGTATATTGTAGTCTATGTAATAAGATCAAAAGAACAGCAAAAACAAAGTATTATACTGAAATACTTGAAGAACGTAAACACAGCATCAAGGAAACATGGACCATGCTGAGGAAGGCAATATTTAAACAAAAAAAGAGTTTCCGATTACCTCAAACTTTCATTGTAAAAGGAGAAAAATATCTAATTCTGCTTTTATTGTTGAAGAATTTAACAATTTCTTTGTTGATATAGGTAAAACAGTGAGTGATTCAATACCTCCTCCTACAGCCTCATTTCATGCGCACCTAAAAGACAACTATCCTGTAAACATCTTCATGCAATCTACTGATGTAAACAAAATTAAAAGAGTAGTTCAACAACTAAATGCACTGAAGCCTTCGATAGTTTATTTACAAAACTTGTACAACAGACCATAGAGGAAATAGCAATCTCACTGGAGCACATCATCAATCAGGTCCTTCTTACTGCTGTTGTACCTGATCATTAAAACATCGCTCAAATAATTCCAATTTATAAATCGAGAAATATATTAATGTGTTTAATAACTACAAACCAATACCTATTTTACCAACACTTTCTAAAATAATGGAAAAAATAGTATGTAATAGATTAGTAATATATTTAGACATTCCACTCTACACCCAATATTGCACTTACTTAAAGACATTGCAAATGACAAAACCACCAAAGATATAACTTTGGCTGTGTTTCTCGACTTATGATATCTAAGGCGTTTGGTACAATTAACAATTGTTTGTAAGCCTATTACTGTTTTTTTACACTACTTTGTAAACCAAGTAAAAATGTTTGGATTGCGTCTCTATTCACTTACATATATTTCAATGGATCCAACTTCTCAGTTCGTTGTCATATATCCCAGCAACAGCACATACTACATGTTAAATAATACTGCAGTTTAATATTATGTAGTACAGAGTTGGGCTGTGATGAAGTTTAGTGGTTTGTTTAACATGATTTTGATGATTGTGATTTAGTAATCATAGAGTAATGATAATCTGCTTTAAATTGTGTCACTGGAAGACGGCTTTTAGTCAAGTGACATCCATACAATGTAACACATTTCCATTTGTAAGACATTATTATATGTGTTGATTGTATGTTACGTTGTTACATTGTAAAATAAATAAAGTTACTTACTTCAGTCACCAGATGTCGCCATGGTACAGCATGTTTCCAGGTAATCACCAGGTGGCAGCATCATATGTCTTAAAATTTTAGGAGATATTTTAATGAGATGTTACAATCAGTTTGTTTAAAAGAGATTTGTATAATTGATTAAAGATAACATAATGTAATTGTAATTGATGCATAGTGTCAGGAAGTGTATGTAACATAAGGTATGGAGATATCAGCATCATGTTAAAGGATGAATTCAAGCTTAGAGATAAGAGTGTTTAAAGATTACTGCAGTTCTTCCATGGCTACAGACCATTTATCTGTATGGTAGCCTAATACAATTGTGCATGCTTATTTAGTAATTTAACTTAAAAAGTAAGGCTGGTAGTAAATTTTGTTGTTGTTTCTAACACTGCACTTAAATGGTCCTTTCACCCATGCAGATGATTTTTTTCCTCCAATCACCGAAGTGTTCCTTATGGTCTTAATCATCGCAATGCATCATGGGTATTACAGATGTAATGTTTGCAGTGGCTAGAGCATTGGACTCTCAATCGAGAGAACCCGGGTTCAAATCCCGTGCTGCCGTTTCGAACCTTGGACTAGTTCATTCACTCCATGTTACACCAGTTCACTATGCTGTATGAATGAGTACCTGGCTGTAGACAGTGGTGGACATTTGTCTACAAATAATCTTCGTGCATTAATTTCAGTGCAGCTGAATGCTTCCCAGAGAAGTCGAGATGGTGTTCAGTTGAACTGGTCTGCCAGAGAGAAAGGTGTAAAGTGCTATGAGCGGTCCTAAGGATTGGATACTGCACTGTATGACAACTTACCTTCACTTTGCATCCTTGTTTCTTCCCAGGTGAGGGATCATCCCCTATATCATCTCATCCGGTCTCGTATCTTCCGTAAGCAAGGCGATGTGGCCGAGGCAGCCAAGACCCTCCAGTTGGCCATGACACTGCCCGGCATCAAGACAGGTGACATCCACTGTAGTGCAACAGTAATTGTAACCACTGGCAAAATGGCCACGTATAGAACAACACACGCAACAGTTACCAGTGCATTCTTTTGTTCTTTTCATTCCCACTCACCGTCTGGTACCTGCCACAGTGACGTGGGTGTTGCCGGGTAAGTCACAAAATTGTGAAATGGAGTTTTGTATCTTTTTTTATTTCACAGATCATGAGCTTCAAAATGATTCCTTAGTTTTGTTGAAATATCTCCAGTGGTTTTGATTTATTGCTAAAATCGAAGCAAACTCTAAAAAACTGATGTGTTGAGAAACGAACTCATTTTGACTCATATTGTCTTTTGTTTTTCAATTGATGGGTTCGTAAAGTGATGCGTTTTAGCAGTTTTTGATTATTTGTTGAGGAAAATAGACTGGACATTGAAAGATGAGTCTATAAGATATGTATTTATGTCAAAATCACAAAATTGACTGGCCATGGCCTAAAGAAACATTCTTTGCTCCTGTGCAGAACAGACCCGTGTGACTTGATATCTGGCAGACTGTCGCCGGTCACTTTTAATTAATCCTAACTGTGTGTCAACTTTCAAATGATCAGTCAACGATGGTTTACGTAACTTGTTGAAAATCATAGAAAACATGCATAACATCGTGAAATGTCTTGTACAAGCCTCTAATCCAAACTCAAGGAATTTTGAAAAACTGTACATGTTACGGGTCATTCAAGGGGGGTAGATTGACCCCAGAAAGTTTGGTGGACAACAAACATGACACAGTCAACAAGCCTGTTCTCCTGTGACGTAAGAAATAATGGTTTTATATTCTGACACTAGGGGGCTCTGGAAATCACTCAGCAGGAAAGAAGAAGAACGTAATCAGCGTCAATGACCGAGTGTCTGTATTCCTAGAACTTGCGGATGCACACAGACTTCTAGGAGAACAGGTGAGAACCAAGGCTTGCCTCCATGTCTTAGTTCAAGCAGCAGCCTGATGTGATGGAGTTTCAGTGATGCTGCGTTCAGTTATCAGGCTTCAAATCTGACATTATCTCGGAAGTAAGAGCTGCAGCGTCTGTGCATGACAGCTATAAGTATCGCAAGTAGATTTTGTAAAGTCACACATCTGTGCTGTGTATGGTCACCATTGGCAGTGGTACAGGAACCACAATAAACAATATCAACACCATGGTATGCATGTCGGGGGTAAATTTACACAAAAAGTCAATGACTTTGTGTCTACCCCCTTCAAGCATTTATAGTCTCATTTGTAATGTGTACTGTTGCCAGTGTTTGAAAAAAACCATTCATTCATTCTTACCTTTCACTATACTATATAAACTGTAGTGGGACCCTATCACTGTTCAAACAGACTCTGAAAATGCATATGTTCAAAACAGAATACTGCTGACATTTTACTGACAATCTACTTTCTTGGACATTTTACTGCTAAACTCATACTTTAATAAATTTTTCTTTCTAAGATTCTATGTGTGTAAATATTATAATAATTATTATTCTATATGTGTAAATTATCTGATATATTTTTAATTAAGTTTAATTAATAGTTTTGTTTTTTAACCAATTCATTATTTAAAAATTCATTTACGTGTTCCTATAATTATAATATCACAACTTTTGTACTGCACATGACTATGAGAATGCTTAATCCTTTGGTTGTGTTGCACCAATTTATTATTATTATTTTGTGTTAATTCGATTTTGTACAGAGCTTTACGTAATTCATTGGAATTGGCACTTTATACGCTGTACACTTCAGCATGAGGCAGCCAAAGTGATGCAGGACGCGATCAACGAATTCCACGGTTCAGCTGAGGAAGTTCGCATCACAGTCGCAAATGCCGACCTTGCTCTGATGCGAGATGATGTAGAGGGCGCTCTAGCAATGCTCCGGAACATCACTCCGGAACAACCGTACTTTGTGGAGGCACGCGAGAAGATGGCTAGCATCTACCTGGAGCACCGCAAAGACAAGCGACTCTACACTGGCTGCTACAGGTAGCGCCTCTCTTGTTGTAATCTCATTTTGTTGTTTAAGCCATTTGAATACATAAATTGTATCTGTTAATTGATAAGTAAATGTTTAGGAAATTTGTATTTATGCAAGCACCAACACAAGTCATGAATAGTGATGAAATAAGGCCAAATGAATGACGTTTATTAAAGAGATTAAGTTAAAGAGAGAGAAATGTGGGCTCTACATCCCAAGGCCAGGCCTGTGACTGAGCCCATACTAGTCTCCTGTACCTCTGGATGACAGAGCCCACATTTCGGCACATACAACATTAGCAGTATTGTTATAGATATATAAAACAACAGCATTACTACTGTAATCACAGTAGACCTTATGCACTGTACCGTACTAACCAAGCACACCATTCATTCACACTAACTATAATCCCAACTACCTGCTGAAGAGTTACACTATATCAAGATTTAGCCTAAACCTATAAGTGGGGCCATTACGCCCAACTTACTAAAATCACCGGTGGAAGAGAAGCGAGCTGTCTTGGCATCAAAACCCCGTGAACACATTATCCACCTGCACTAAGAAAATGGGGAAAGCATTGAGATCTGCTATCAACCCCTCTTCCACCAATGATGTACATATTGTGTCCCTAATGCTATCAAAAATTGGGAGGGAAGGGAGGGCCAAAATTGTTGATGTGACCATTCTGTCTGCTTTCACAAAACGAAGAGCTCATTGCAATCTGCCACCGAGCGCCATTACCGCGCGGTGATTGGTTCCTTGTGCCAAAAGAGCACCAAAGACAAAGGGGGGTAATTAGCATCATGCCTTAGGAGACATTAGGCCAATCATCACTCGTCCTGCGTTGTTGCCAGCACAAAAATACATATGCAGCATGGTGCCGTGGCCGCATATTCTCATTTTTGCATCTAGGGAAGACTAGTTGTGAGAATAAATTGTTAGTAATTTACAAACTAGTATCACAAATTAAAATATGTATCATTTCAGGGCAAAGTATGATGTACCAATATTTTTTTATACAAAATCTCACTTCTGTGGTACATCCTTAGAGCATAAATGAAAATTTAATCATTATACTGGAATAACTTAACAACCATACAATCACAGTCAATGAGAACAAGGGCCAAAATATTTTTTGTACATTTCAATTATGAAATTTTTTCCAGTAAAAAATGTAACTCTAGTTGGAATTTATTGCATTTTGCCCTGAAATCTTTGATATTTTGATGACTTAATTTTGGTATAAAAATATAACAAGACATTCTTCAAATAACTATCTACATATTTAGCAGCTTGTATCACCTTTGTTGTCCTTGCATCCTGTGATCTGTGGGTGTCCTGTGACCTGTAATTGTCCTGTTACATGTGACCTGTGACTGTTCTGTAGCATATGAAGGTCCTATGAGTACCATGTCTCCTATGGTTGTCATATGACCTGTGCATTTCCCGTGACATGATTGTCCTGTGACCTGTGAGTGTTCTTTGCCTGTAAGTGTTGTGTGCCCCATGTGTGACCTGCAAGTAACATATGAGTGTCATGTGACCTGCAATTAACCTGTGACCAGTGAGTGACCTGTGAGTGACCTGTTGATGTCTTGCTTGCAGAGAGTTGGTGGACAAGTACCCAAGCACCCACACATACCTGCTGCTAGGGGACGCCTACATGAGCATACAGGAGGTAGGACGTGACACCAACAGCTCCACATCTACACCAACCACTACACATCTGCAACAACCACTACACATCTACACCAACCACTACACATCTACACCAATCACTACACATCTACACCAACCACTACACATCTACACCAACCACTACACATCTACACCAACCACTACACATCTACACCACCCGCTACACATCTACACCAACCATTACACATCTACACCACCCGCTACACATCTACACCACCTGCTACACATCTACACCAACCACTACACATCTACACCAACTACTACACACCTACACCACCCTCTACACATCTACACCACCCGCTACACATCTACACCAACCACTACACATCTACACCAACCACTACACATCTAGACCACCCGCTACACATCTACACCAACCATTACACATCTACACCACCCGCTACACATCTACACCACCTGCTACACATCTACACCAACCACTACACATCTACACCAACTACTATACACCTACACCAACCACTACACGTCTACACCACCCGCTGCACTTCTACACCACCCGTTACACATCTACACCAACCACTACACATCTACACCACCCCCTACACATCTACACCACCCGCTACACATCTACACCAACCGCTACACATCTACACCAACCACTACACATCTACATCACCCGCTACACATCTACACCACCTGCTACACATCTACACCAACCACTACACATCTACACCAACTACTACACACCTACACCACCCTCTACACATCTACACCACCCGCTACACATCTACACCAACCACTACACATCTACACCAACTACTACACATCTAGACCACCCGCTACACTTCTACACCACCCATTACACATCTACACCAACCACTATACATCTACACCAACAACTACACATCTACACCAACCACTACACGTCTACACCACCCGCTGCACTTCTACACCACCCGTTACACATCTACACCAACCACTACACATCTACACCACCCCCTACACATCTACACCACCCGCTACACATCTACACCAACCGCTACACATCTACACCAACCACTACACATCTACACCACCCGCTACACATCTACACCATCCGCTAGACATCTACACCAACCGCTACACATCTACATCACCCGCTACACATCTACACCAACCGCTACGCATCTACATCAACCGCTACACATCTACACCAACCGCTACACATCTACATCAACCACTACACATCTACACCACCCGCTACACATCTACACCACCCACTACACATCTACACCAACCGCTACACATCTACACCAACCGCTACACATCTACACCAATCGCTACACATCTACACCAACCGCTACACATGTACATCAACCGCTACACATGTACACCACCCGCTACACATCTACACCAACCGCTACACATCTACACCAACCACTACACATATACACCACCCGCTACACATATACACTACCCGCTACACATCTACACCACTCGACACTATCTATTCACCTCCTTCTAACTGTTGGTCATTGGTATTTCTTATTGGGAGTGGCTCTTTCATTCCTCATCCACCTCTTTTTTCCGACCATATGTTCCCCATTCTCTCTTCTTGATGCCCTGTCCATTGCACCCTCCTCCACAATCTCTGTCACCTCCTTTTCTCAACACATCCCTCATTTGTACCCATTGCCGTCCCCTGCTACGTTTTCCCTCCACCAGCAGCCTCTTTGCCTTCGTTGTCACATTAACTTTCTCCCGACGTACTATATGTCCAAAACATTGTGATCTATCTATATAACATAGCAGGCCGATAGCACGGTTGATTGTTTTGGGGGGTATTTTATTTGGAAACCTCCAACTGCACCCCCATGAGGCTTCCATAAAAAACCCACAACATTTGATGAAAAAACACTCAAAATCACTTCAGTGCGCACAAGATCACTGAGATGTGGGTGCACCTAATTTTTTGCATTTAACTTTTTTGTACCTTGTTTCCTAACATTGGAAATTGTGCTTATTTTAAAGATAATTTAATTCCACCGGTGTCTGGGTGTGTATGCGTAGAATGCTACATATATCTACAAATTCTTTCTATCAACTGACTAATTCTTTGTTAGTTGAAATTTTCAAACAGCGCTCATTCAAAAGATGCGGTTGGGGAAGTTTGTACGTTGTAGGCGTGTAAAGTGTTAACCAGTATCCATGTTTCTGGCTGTAGCCGGAGAAGGCAATAGAAGTCTATGAAGCCGCTCTGAGGAAGAACCCTCGGGACGTAAGTCTGGCCAGTAAGATTGGTCAGGCCCTAGTCAAGACTCACAATTACGGCAAGGTCAGTAGGTCACACATTCACCATTTGTGTGACCTTATATGTAAGGGAGCCAGTCAATTCCTCTACCTGGTATTAGTGGGCATAGTAATTTGTAACAGGACGTCTGCTGTGTTGAATGTGGGAAAATTTTGAATTGTTGAACATCAAAGGGTATAGCAGTTAACTCAGCCCGACTAGGCTGTATTGCCAGTTAAGCTTGTTTCGAAACTGGATGTTTTGTCTACTATTTGATCATGCTTCAGGGCTTATCTTCCAAATTGTGAACATTGTTATGGGATTACTAAACACAATTTGGCTGGAACTACCTTAAACATAGTTAGTATTGTCTTAAGAACACTATATTGATTAATCAATCAAAAACTAGTAACAGACTGTCTCCTTTTTAGTTAAACCGCAGCTGTTTCTTACTCATTTTTCCGATTTTCTTCATACAATAATAAATATGTTGAATGTATCCTGCTCGCCAAATTGCTTTTAATAAGCCTGAGTAATTTTTCACAATCTGAATGTTGCATCTGCAGTGTTCAGATTATAGACAAAACATTCAGAGTTTAAACTTCCACTATTGACAGTATTTCATACTCAGGCTGGGATAACAACAAGGCCTTTTTGATGTCCAGCCTATTTGTGAGGTTTCCGGATTCAAGTCGACTCACTCAGTGACCTTCCTGCTAATAATTGTCACCCTCGGCTGATTCTGGGTACTGGGCCAGACAGCCTCTCTTCAATGTTTTTAATAAAGCGATTACGATTGTGTAGGATTATTCAATGGGGAAATGTTATTTTCATGTATATTAAAATTGCTACGATTATTGATTCATTATACAATAATCGTTCATTATTAAAACTTCAGAATTGTGGCTAGTATGTAACTTAGTCTTGCAGTCACTGTAATTGATCCATGTAATAAGTTAGCAGTAGAACATGTGATCAAGATCATTTAAAAATGTTTAATTTATAGACAAATGAACCAGTTATACGATGTGACATAATCAAATTTCACAATTGTATCCATATTTTTGGACTGATGACTCCTTGTCTTTCTAGGCCATCAGCTATTACGAGGCAGCTTTGAAGTCTGGTGGTCAGGCAGTTCTAAGGTCAGTGGTGAGATCATTCTATGGTCAGTAGTCAGATAATTCTACGGTCAGTGGCTAAGGTCTAGCAATTCTCAGATTAGGGGTCAAGCAATTCTGATTGTCAGTCGTCTGGTAATTTTCTGTCCCCACATTCGTGTGTCATGTGTGCATGCACGCACGCTCGCATGCAGTAGTTTTTAGACTGTCAATAGACACATGTTAAATCAGTAGAAATATGTTAATTATTTATTTATTAAATGAGTACATATTAAATCACCAGATAGATGTTACGGCAACAGATGTTACTGTAACGACCGTACGTATTGGGACTCTTCAAAATAATTAAATTATCAGCTGTCCCGAAACATAGGGTGCACAAAAATAATTCTCAGATTCACTGTCCCAATACTTAGGGACACGAACGAATCCTGACGTTTAATTAACCTGGATTTTTACCTTCACCATGGTTACCTCGTCTATTAACCTGCTACTAACTATTTTTGAGTGGCTGAATGGCCCTATATCCTGTGAAAGTAATGCTATATGTAGGGACTACATCCTCAGCCATGTGAAATGTTTAGTCTGTCTGGTACCAGTTTCCCACACTTATTCGAAGACTGTTTACTGGTTGTACCGTATTTGACCACAGTAACGCCCATACCCGCATTACTGCACCCCCCATACCAGCCACATACAGAAACACATTTCTTATTAAAATATAGAAGCTAAACTTGCAGAAATGCAACAGAACGTCAATGCAGACAGTTGAGAGATCACACAGTTTTGTACATTACAGCCAAACTCAGGGACTGAATCTAGGGTTTTTAGATGCGTATTGTGTCATTTCCTAAATGTATAAAGGCCAGCTGGTAGCTGAGAGAAGGGCGACATATCGTTGCTGGTGCTAATGTTAATTGACATCACCCAAATTTGTGTTGTATATAGCAGGGCAGCTGCGATTGTAATAGGTTTTATTAATACACTGGTTTTTATTTACGTGTATGCATTGTGGAAAAAAGTGGATATGTGCTTGTCAGAAATACAAAATAATTGGTGTACCAATACATAGGGACAAAAAATAATTACATTTACAAAAGTGTCCCAAAACATAGTGTCCCAAAACATATGGTCATTACGGTAAATCATTAGACATATGCATTACATTACGGAGACTCCATCAACTGGTAGTGTGCATTGAATGATGATTGTTTGCAGGCATGACCTGGCGGCACTGCTGCTTCGACTGCGCCAGTTTGACAAAGCAGAGAAGATCCTGAAGCAGGCTCTCAGTCAGGAGGAGAATGGTGAGACTCACATCCACCACGTCTGTGTACCTACATGTATAGTAATGTTGTAGGAGCCCTAGTTGGGAGAGCTTGTTGAGCGGTAGTCGAGCGGTAAAGCACGGACTGCCAAACGAGAGGGTGGTGGTTCGAATCCGCCTACAGACTGCTGTTTCGAACCTTGGGCAATTTCGTTCACTGCACATTGCCTGTACATTTGTTACTCTCTTTTGGCTGCGACACAAATTCTGAAACCGCAACTTGTCTGCCGATCCGGTGTCCATACCTTCAAACAGTTAATCTGTGATAAAATATAAGTAAACAGGGATCGCTCTGGAAAAAGACCTGCATGTGCCCTTTCGGCACATCAGAGATAAAACTATTTGCCTTTTTGAAATTTTATGTGCCCCAAATCAGTTGATTACAGTTTTATTAATTAATTTGCATGATAGTATGATCGCTTAAATAACCAGGTAAGTGTGAACATTACATTTAAATGTTAGGCATGTAATCATGTTATTGTTGAACTTGTTTGAATTCTATTCAGGACTGTCAACATGCTCAGAAATGGGTTTTTTCAAAATCTGTAACGTTACAAAACTAGATACAGTCTAGGTGTGTCGCATTTTTCGTGGATGGGTCATGCTGCTACAGTCTACTGCTGCACGGTTTGGGCGGCTTTTACTGAGAAATACGCTAGAGCAGTTGATAACATTGGGGTACAATGATTCACATACGAGAGAGCACCATCCAAAATATTCAAAGAACAGTATTGATTAAACATTAATTATGAACATATTTACATCATTTGTTCAAAGCATAGAACCTCATTAATTATAAAAAATATACCTAACCAGTAATTTAACAGTAAGAATAACTTTATTAATAACTGAATATTGGCTAATTAGCATGCAAACTCACAGACTAACACATTTAAAAAAAAGATTGTAACGTCCATAATTATGAATAGATAAATTTATATAATTTATGCAAAGTGTACAACAACATCAATTAGGGTAATATTTATGCATTAATAATTTATTTATTTACTAGTAAACATTTATAAGTCAATATTGGCTAATTAGCATGCAAAATAGACCAACATATTTCCATAAAAAACATATAACTTGTGACTTTTGGCCCATATACTATAATCATAGTCATAAAATAGCAACTTAGTAATGTTATATCTAAAAGTCAGAACATGCAATGTGATTTCTGTAGTGATTTAAATTCAGAGAAATGGAATAAGTCATGATCTGCATCTAGCTCAGGTGACGCACTGTCAGCCTGACTGACACAGATTGGTCAAAATCAAACAAATGTTGCATGTTTTGATTGGCGCTAAAACCACATTTCGATTTAGAAATCCTTCGAAGTGCGTAACATATGTATCTCTCAATTTCTCACACGTTTTTGTATGTGTCTTTTGGGCACTTCAGCGTACAATGTGTCATTGACCCGTTTCCGCAGGCCAAGGGAATCCCTGAGTAAAGTAAAATAAATGATGGATGATAATATTCAGTATTTTTGTTTGCTGAACACATTGGCGCTGGTGTTAAATTAGGCTGCCAATGAGATCTGTACATATATATATATATATATCTATCTATATATATATATATATATATATATTTATTTGCAACTGATTGAGAATTCTTCAGCCCAAAATTCAGTAATTTGACTTTCTTTAAGAAAAAATGCTCTATAGGTGGCAGTATTGTTCACGTGTAATTTATGTTATTTTGCAGCGACGGAACTGGATGTATTAATAGAGCACAGTCGATACATGGTCCTGCTGTCAAAGGTTTACTACAAACAGGAAAACCTCGCTGACAGTCAGGCTTACTTGAATAAGGCGAGAGAGCTGCAAATCAGGTGAGAGGTCAAGGTCATGCACTCACCAAGGTCACATGATGTAGGTATATGGTGTCACCATGTTTTGGCTGCAATGTTGAATTAGTTTCTTGCAGTTAGTGATGTACCATTAATTGTGAAAGCTGTTAGGAGGAATTAGTAATGTCCTTATGAGTAATGACGGAAAAGTAACGTTCAACGACATTGAGAATTTTAATGGAAATTGCACTTGATCAAATTTTAAGTATTATACTATGTTATATCCATCCATGGTGAAAGAAACCACACATTTACAATGGTGCCATCTGGAAAAGTGATCACCATTCAGTTCTCTTACGTAGGAGAAAGGCCCTCTAGAGAAGCATAGCATATTGCAATCACAGAGATAAATAACTAGAAACAGCCATCGTTGTGTTTTCTGAAATACATCGCCAGTTGGTAGATCAGCGGCCATTGGTTGAAGACAACGAATGAACAAAGAAAGAGGTGAGTGGACCTCGGCACCTGTGAGGAGGTACGATTACAATGAGTGGACCTCGGCACCTGGGAGGAGGTACGGTTACAATGAATGGACCTCAGCACCTGGGAGGAGGTACAGTTACAGTGAGTGGACCTCGGCACCTGGGAGGAGGTACAGTTACAATGAGTGGACCTCGGCACCTGGGAGGAGGTACAGTTACAGTGAGTGGCCCTCGGCACCTGGGAGGAGGTACTGTTACAATGAATGGACCTCAGCACCTGGGAGGAGGTACAGTTACAGTGAGTGGACCTTGACACCTGGGAGGAGATACTGTTACAATTAGTGGACCTCGGCACCTGGGAGGAGGTACTGTTACATTGAATGGACCTCAGTACCTGGGAGGAGGTACTGTTACAATGAGTGTACCTCGGCACCTGGGAGGAGGTACAGTTACACTGAGTGGACCTTGACATCTGGGAGGAGATACTGTTACAGTGAGTGGACCTCGGCACCAGGGAGGAGGTACAGTTACAGTGAGTGGACCTCAGCACCTGGGAGGAGGTACATTTACAGTGAGTGGACCTCGGCACCTGGGAGGAGGTACTGTTACAATGAATGGACCTCGGCACCTGGGAGGAGGTACATTTACAGTGAGTGGACCTCGGCACCTGGGAGGAGGTACAGTTACAGTGAGTGGACCTTGACATCTGGGAGGAGATACTGTTACAATTAGTGGACTTTGGCACCTGGGAGGAGGTACTGTTACAATGAATGGACCTCGGCACCTGGGAGGAGGTACATTTACAGTGAGTGGACCTCGGCACCTGGGAGGAGGTACAGTTACAGTGAGTGGACCTCAGCACCTGGGAGGAGGTACATTTACAGTGAGTGGACCTCGGCACCTGGGAGGAGGTACTGTTACAATGCCCAAAGTTAACACATTACTATATAGATGCAATAATATTGGCATGTTATGATGATTTGTATGCAAGATTTTGTTTGTTTCTTGCAGGGTTTTGAAGAGAGCACAGTTAGAGCAGCCCGATTCAGTTCCGAGTCACAAACAGTGTCTGGCGAGGTAGGCAAACTTGATTAATTAATTCTCACCGAGGAACAAGTTATCTACTGTTTGTGTAAATGCTAGCACTGTGAATATTATGTTTAAAAAATTACAAGTATCTCGGAAGGGCACACGTAATTACAAAAAGGCAAGCCAAAGGACTCCATGCCCAATTGCCGTCTAGGGGCTTTGCTCTGGAGTTTTTGCATCTGGGAGTCTGGATTTTTGCTGTGTATTGGCAAAATTGTTAAGTACACATGCTTTATGTATTTAGATTAGGGGTAAACATGGTTAACCTTCCTTTTTGTGTTGCAGAATAATGTATCACATAGAAAGTGATGGTATTTGAAAACAATCTTCCATGTAAACTGAGTGCAATATTTCAGGTATATTTCTAGTTTCAGTGCTAGCATGTAATGGCAGTGGACCGATGCATATTTGGAAGAGTGTAGTTAGTGGAGTAATTTTTTGCCATTTTTATTCACATAACACATGTCTGCAGAAATACTTGGCCATTTGGGTAAATCTTGATGGGCACCATGCATATACGCATGCAAGTTGGAAGTCATGATTTTGATGAGAAGGTTGGTCAGGTGATCACATGATGGCGGTGACTGTGAAGAAATTTGAGATTTTTCTCAGGTACATTTTTCTTATAATCTGACAAAACATTAACATGACCACCAATGGGAGACTCTCGAGTGCTCTGTGCCCGTGAATGTGTGACTGACTGGTCTTTGCGTGCGCAGTATCTGCAGTGAGCTGGCGAGGCAGGCGGGGGACAAGAGAGACTACGAGCGGGCCATCAAGAACTACAAGGAGGCAGTGTCCTACTCCGACAACGATGGCAAGGTTTGTCCTCTCAACCTCTCAGTGTAGTGACCATGCCTGTTCCATTCCCCATAATTACCCTCCCAAGCCAGCCTGTTATCAGCAGGATGTTTGTTGATTCAGCTGTACTTTGTTCCACTTGCTGTCGTCATCGGTCTTGGTTGTGGGAACCTGGCACGAGCACCTAATATCAAAGAGCAATTCCAGATAGTTGTGGTCAGACCGTTAGCCCCTCCTGTTTCATATAGGCCTGCGGCTGCATGGCGTTTGTTGTCTGAATGTTAAGATAGAAAGCTGAAGACATTCTAATATTAAAATTACCTCCTCACCTGGTTTTACTCATCATGAATCAGGTTCTTTGATGCATGTTGTGTTGCGTGTGGATAGTCTAAAAGTTACACATATACTTGGTTCACTCGAAGAGTGCATGCTTTTGTTAGAATCATTGAAACAGTGACCTTGATCATTAGATCAGGTAACTTGTGAAAGTAAGAGCAGTCATATGTTGTAGTATTTAGAGCCGGATAATGCTCGCACATTTTTACTGAATTTTAACTGGATCTGGTGATCTGATGATTTCATCCACACTAAATAAAATGTTTGTGCAAACGAGGAGACGTGGCACAGTGGACAGTAGATAGACTCACCTGTCCATGAAACGTGTTTGAAAGAAGACATAAAAAAAAATTTAGGAAGAGGTTAAAATGAATTGTACGTTGTATGTGATGAATATTCAGTGCCCATGTTGTTGTTTACAGATCAGTCTGGAGTTGTCAAAGTTGTTAATGTTGACAGAAGACTTGGACGCGTGTCAGCAGCAGTGTATGACACTTCTGAAGGAGGACAAGGAAACAGACGCAGCCACAATGGTGAACGACAGACAATAAACTAGTACATCACATTTGTTAAAATACAGACGATTCTTTACATAATGCACTGTCCATGTTCAGCGCATTATGATAAGTTCAGTGCAGGAAATACTGGTGTCTGGTCATTTGATAATATATTGTCCTCAGTTCAGTTCGTGACACTGTACTCAGTTCAGTGTGTGATGCACTGTCATTAGTTCAGTGGGTGGCACACTGTCCTCATTTCAGTGTGTAACCCTGTCCTCATTTCAGTGTGTGACACACGTCCTCAGTTTAGTGCACGACACACTGTCCTCAGTTCAGTGTGTGAAACACTGTCCTCAGTTCAGTGCATGACGAACTGTCTTCAGTTCAGTGTGTGACACACTGTCCTCAGTTCAGTGTGTGACACATTGTTCTCAGTTCGGTGTGTGACACATTGTTCTCAGTTCGGTGTGTGACACACTGTCTACAGTTTAGTGTGTGACACACTGTTCTCAGTTCGGTGTGTGACACATTGTTCTCAGTTCGGTGTGTGACACACTGTCTACAGTTTAGTGTGTGACACATTGTTCTCAGTTCGGTGTGTGACACATTGTTCTCAGTTCGGTGTGTGACACACTGTCTACAGTTTAGTGTGTGACACACTGTTCTCAGTTCAGTGTGTGACACATTGTTCTCAGTTCAGTGTGTGACACATTGTTCTCAGTTCAGTGTGTGACACACTGTCTACAGTTTAGTGGGTGGCACACTGTTCTCATTTCAGTGTGTAACACTGTCCTCATTTCAGTGTGTGACACACTGTCCTCAGTTCAGTATGCAACACACTGTCCTCAGTTCAGTGTGTGACACACTGTCATTAGGTCAATGGATAACTCACTGTCCACAGTTCAGTATATGACACTGTTGTCAGGTCAATCGATGATATTTCTTACTACCTACCTGTCTGGTATTTAATTTTTGTAGATGTGCAAATTCATATCCACGTATTCCACTAATAACATATTGTAGATAAGCTAAAGTGTGATCGTTGAAGCGTGTCTCATGTAATCAATGAAGCATGTCTGTCGTTACAGATGCTGGCAGATCTGATGTTCCAGAAGAATGACTATGACCAGGCGATGTATCACTTCCAGCAGCTGCTGGACCGGTCCCCAGGTACGTACAAGGTCCCCAGGTACGTACAAGGTCCCCAGGTACATACCAAGGTCCCCAGGTGCGTAGCAAGGTCTCCAGGTACATACCAAGGTCCCCAGGTACGTACAAGGTCCCCAGGTACATACCAAGGTCCCCAGGTACGTACAAGGTCCCCAGGTACATACCAAGGTCTCCAGGTACTTAGCAAGGTCTCCATGTATGTAGCAAGATCACCAGGTATGTAGTAAGGTCCCCATATTGCATTGGTCCGCATGGTCCGCTGATGAAAAGGTACATCTAACTATAATCATGAACGTGGGTATGTTAATGTTTTCCTACTAGGCAGTTTGCATCTCAAACACCATATTTTCAGGGATTAAGTCTATGACCCTTCTGGAGAAAAGTAATATATAAACAAATTTGTTTTAATTCCCCAGAGGTTAAGGGTTCTTACAGGTTTTAGCGTTTATACCTGTGATATTTAACCTGGGGATAATTACTCCCATGGGAGTAATTTTGACATTTTTGTGGGGTAACAACACAAGCTTGGTATGAAACACTGACCTCTGACCGCTTATTAACAAATGACGCAAGACCTTATTCCCACGGAATTACGCAACGCATGAACTTGGGGACACGCAATGATACAAGTTTGTCTTCTTTTATAGCATTGGCATTGTTTGCACACACCCCTTTCATTCGGCTGGTTCAAACCTACTCTTTGTTCCCATAATTAAGATGAACGCTGGGACCCTAGCCTTCTCGGTTCCTGCATACACCTACTTTGTGGAAGTCCCGCCCTATTAAGATCAGCAGGACGTATAGTTTCATTTGGCCATCATATTAAACCTGTCTTGCATGTTTCCTTAGCTACTTAGCAATTCCATCAATGTGTTGATGACTTTTGCCTAGTAAGTGACAACGAGAACACTTAATCCTTTGGATTTGTTGCATCACTGAGCTCAGATTTTCCAAGGATATTGGTGCTAAAGAAGTCATTTTATTATTATTATTCCTACTTTGCTGTCCCCAGACAACTATGAGGTGCTGGCGCGGCTGGTGGACGTGATGCGGCGCTCCGGCAAGTTGGAGGAGGCGGGAAAGTTCCTTGACATGGCAGAGATTGCAGCTGGGAGAAGTGCTCTCAACGCAGGCTTCAACTACTGCATGGGGCTCTATGAGTGGTGGGTGACTGCAGGGGTAGGGCAGAGTCACTCCCTCCTTCCTTCCTTTCTCCCTCCTGCCTTCCCTGCTTCCATCTTTACTTCCTGTGTCTTTCTTCACTCCCTCCTTCCTTCCTACCTTCCTCTTTCCTTCCATCCCCTTTCCTTACTTCCTCTTTTCTCCCTACATCCCTCCTTCCTTCATCTCTGCCTTCCTTCCCATGTT
Organism: Escarpia spicata; assembly: GCA_963995525.1. Lineage (NCBI taxonomy): Eukaryota > Metazoa > Annelida > Polychaeta > Sabellida > Siboglinidae > Escarpia > Escarpia spicata. The sequence goes on along the minus strand of OZ023209.1, from coordinate 13,282,035 downwards.
CATCCCTCTTTCCTTCCTTTCTTGCTGCCTTCTTTCCTCCATCCATCCTTTCTTCCCCCCTCTTTTCCCGCCTCCTGCCTACCTCCTTCATTTCTCTGTCCCTCCCTCTTTCCTTCCTCCTTTTCCCTCCTTTCTTCCATCATCTTTCCTTCCCTCTTACTTTCCATCCTCCCACACCTTCTTTCAAAAAAGTTATACAAACCGATATACCTAATATATAACTGATACTTCCAGCATTATTCACAGTTAAACAAACATGATATAGAGTTGTTTTTAAAACTTTCAATTTAACTCTCCCAGGAAAAAATTTTCATCTATTTATTTTTACGTCTTTAACATGCATCAGGTACACGGGAAACCCAAATGTGGCCTTGAAGCACTTCAACAAGGCTCGGAAGGACTCCGACTGGGGAATGAAGGCTATGTACAACATGATTGAGATCTGTCTGAATCCAGACAATGACACTATTGGAGGGGAAGTGTTTGAAGCCGTTGATTTGGATCGTGGGTAGGTGCCACATGGCAGTAGATGCTGACACATCGTGAAAAGTTATTTTGAGTTACTAAGAACAGTGTCGATTTAAAATGATAAGATACTATATTCTTAAATTATTATTATAATTATAAATTATTCACATAACTATTATAAAATCGATGTCATCAATATTTTATAAATCATTTTATTCACAAAATCATTATCATTGATATCAAATTATTATAAATAAAGTTACTGAATATTGTAAGATCATTATCATAAATATTACTTAAACGGGTAACCGTTACCATAAAATTTATCAGCAAATATTATCATAAATTTTATAAAGTTAATAAACAATATAGGATCATGGGACATCATAAATATTATGTAACTATTATCATAAGTATTCTCAAGTTATTAGCATAAATACTGTAAGATCATTATCATAAATAATATAAAAACTGTTGTGAACTAAAATCTTGTCGGATGTATGCTCTGAGCTGCCTCGGAACATCTGAACGTGGCATTTTGTCTGGATTCTGTTTTATTGATAGGGCACACTATGTTTAGAGTGGCATTATAAATTTCATTCGATAGTTAACCAACATTCTCTTTACAAGTGTAAGGAGAATGTTCTTTGCTGGGAGTGAATATGTTCTGGTGATATTTCAGGCAGTCTGCTGAGAAAGCTGACAGTGAACAGCTTGCCATCCGCACAGCTGACAAACTGCTCCAGGTATGTGCACAAATACTAAAGCTTCATTTTAAAATGAACCAACATTTTGACAGTAGTACATAAAGATATGTCCTTAAATGTATCCAGTTATTGGGGGCTGTTCAAAATGCCTTACCCTTCACCCATGGCAGAACTGTTTCTGTGAATACAAAACCAACATCTCTGGGAAGTCTTTAGCCATGTTATAATTACTGTCCAAAGGGTAGTTGGTGATATGCTTATATATGTATAATTATATATGTGTACATATATGTATATATATATATATGTGTACATATATGTATATATATGTGTACATATATGTATATATATATATGTATGTGTGTTTGTGAAATGTAGTGGCTCAAACAGTATTTTATGCAGCAGTAACAACGTAAAGGCTAAAAACAGGAATGCAAGTATGCATTGAATTATGACAGAAGGCGTAATTTAACCTGGTAGCTGCATCCTTGGTAGAGTAGGTTGGCAGTAGCATGTGCGCATGAATAATCATGTTACTGCCTAGCATTGAGCGATACTTAGTGCTGTGTGATGTGCAGAGTTAATATTTGCAGGTGGATGTGATCTGCTTATGAACATTTGGCTTGTTATTTCATTGTTAATTGTTGGATAGTTATTTGGTGTGCTGAGCTGCTATTTGTGGTTTAGTAAGCAGTTGTTGCTAACTTACGTTCAGAAATCTGAGCTGCTATTTGTGGTTTAGTAAACAGTTGTTGCTAACTTACGTTCTGAAGTCTGAATGTTATGTGCAGGAAATGAAGCCAAAGCCTGGAGACATTCGGGCAAGGATCTTGGAGAACATGTTACTTGTGGCAACCAAGAAAAAGTCTGATGTTGAACGGTCATTGGTCGCCTTCACGGAGATTGTCACCAGTGAGGTATGTGTATATGTGTGGAGGAAAACTATTGGCATCCATGAAAGTTCTGCTGATGAAAATGTAAAGAGTAAATTATTTTTAAAAGTAGGAGTGTAACAATACAGTGAATTATCGATTCATCTCCATAAATGACTGACTCCTTATTGTCACACATGACTAACTCCTGCTATTTCAGAGAGTACACATTGGGGCTCTGTATGATCACACATGACTAACTCCACGGTCACACATGACTGATTCCTGCTGTTTCATAGAGAACACATTGAGGCTCTGTATGGTCACACATGACTGATTCCTATGGTCACACATTACTAACTCCTGCTATTTCAGAGAGTACACATTGGGGCTCTGTACGGTCACACATGACTGATTCCACATTGGGGCTCTGTGTGATCACACATGACTAACTCCACGGTCACACATGACTGATTCCTGCTGTTTCATAGAGAACACATTGAGGCTCTGTATGGTCACACATGACTGATTCCTATGGTCACACGTGACTGATTCCTGCTGTTTCATAGAGAACACATTGGGGCTCTGTACGGTCACACATGACTGACTCCTATTGTTTCATAGAGAACACATTGGGGCTCTGTATGGTCACACATGACTGACTCCTATTGTTTCAGAGAGAACACATTGGAGCTCTGTATGGTCACACATGACTGATTCCTATTGTTTCAGAGAGAACACATTGGGGCTCTGTTTGGTTACACATGACTGATTCCTGCTGTTTCATAGAGAACACATTGGGGCTCTGTATGGCCACACATGACTGACTCCTATTGTTTCAGAGAGAACACATTGGAGCTCTGTATGGGCTGGCTGCTGGATACATGGTGCTGAAGAATACAGCCAAGGCTCGTAACCAGCTGAAGCGAGTGGCAAAGAACACGTGGAACATACAGGTAGCCACCATGTTCTCTGGCAATCTGCTGTACATGCACACATCTGTTGGTGTTTAATGTCTGAGCTGTTGTAAATTTCAAAATGTTGCCCAGTGTACGAGGTCCTCATTATTGTGTGTGCATGCATGCATGTGTGCATGTGTGTGTTTGCATACATTCATGCATACTATTTATGCAATATACCCATATTCATGATTAACCAAATGCAAAATGAAAAGCGTAATTATCAGACAGCAAGAAACATGTCACTTTGATTTCTCTAAGTAACACCTACTGTTGAATCTATTATGTATTTGTTGTAGGATGCTGAGGATCTGGAGAAGAGTTGGTTGCTGCTCTCTGACGTCTATATTCAGGTCAGTTCAAGACTTCCAGGCACAGAGCACAGTTGATAGTTCCATCAGTGGCCACAGCCGTCATATTATTGACAAGCTGAACAAGTGTAGTCAGAATTCCGTACTTCCAGCTCTTAAAGAAATATACGTTGCTACAAACAACTAACATATGTTGAAGGTTTTTTCATGGTATTGCTAACACTGTGTTTTACCATGTTATGTAATTTAACATCTGTGTTTATTCAAACAGTCTGGCAAGTATGACATGGCCACGGAGCTCCTGAAACATTGTCTACAGTACAACAAGGTGAGTGGATCAAGATAGTTAGAACATCAGACTTTGAACTAACACTTGGGGAGAATCATTCAACATATCATAGTTTCTTCCCCTTTGTCATACATGGGGAGGGCCACATCACAAGAACCAAGACAGTTTATTTTGACACACCTATTAAGTAATATATCCTTTAATATCAACAATAAATGGACTACAAGGCATTTGTATACATGAATATATATGCATGTATACAAATGCCTTTTAGTCCAATTATTGTTCTAGTATGTATCTAGTAAAGGGGTATGTTATGCCCCATTAACAATTCGTATCCACTAATCGCAATCTTCATTCATTCTCACCCATTCGGCTCTTCACTCTTTCTAGATCTCTTCACGCTGTCTTATCATCTTAATTTCGGTCTTCATCTCAATCACCCTCATCTGTTTTCTCTGCTCTCTTTGGTAGTCTCTCCCCTCTTCCTCTGTGTCCTGCTAGTTGCAGTCTTGGCTGAGCTTTCATTTTCACAATTTCTTCATTCCTGTCCACTCTGAACCTAATATTCGAGCGATTTTGTTTACATAGCCAAGATATTATTGACCTTGTATAGGCTTTCATCTGCTTGTCAGGCAAACTTCGTCAGTACATGTGACGTCTATTGATATCATCGTACACATGAGGCAGATCATAGTTGCCCTCGTTTTGATTGATTGGTGTTTTGGTCTTTCTTATCCAGATGGCTTCTTTTATGTGTTGTATTTGTTGATATATAAAACAGCCATCTGGATAGGCAGATGAAAGCCTATACGAGGTAAATATCATTGTTGGATACGTCAAAAAGAAATTGTTTGAATAAATTAATTATCCTGTCCTGAAGCTGTTCAGTAATCCGAAGCTAATAGTTTTATAAATGATGAAAACACGGTTTTTGCATAAATCTAAAGGAAGCTAATAGTTTTTGGAACTATGACTACACAGTTGTTGTACATGACGTGTTGTAGACATGTGTTGTATGTTTTGCCACCAGAGCTGTACGAAAGCGTATGAATACATGGGGTACATCATGGAGAAGGAACAGTCGTACAAGGACGCGGCGATGAACTACGAGATGGCCTGGAAGTACAACAAGAAGAACAACCCAACGATTGGTGAGTTGCAACATTCCGGACATCTTGTTACCCTTTGTTATGAAACAGGGATGAGAAATTTCCGGTTTTTGCCGGAATTCCAGTTTTTATACTGCTCCAAAGATCACTTTTGTGAATCGTGTAAATCCGGGGAGAAAAAAATTCATGTTGGGGGGGATAGGGCATATAAAATCCTGGACAATTCACTGACGATCTATCTGCGGATTGAGTTAACCATCTATCCACCGTGTTAATGACGCCATGTGTTAATGACGCTGCCTGGCGATTAGAGACAGAACCGACCCAACCGAACCCATGAATCTGCAAAGTAAGACCCTTAGTTCTGTCGGCTGTTCACTTCAGCGCCTTCGAAGTGCGCGCACAAAAGCAGTGGACCAATAGGAAACGACGATGTATTTTGTGGAGATGTCGATCATTTTCGAACACAATGGCTAATAGACGATTTGTTGTACGGCAAGACAAATGTTGCGTGAAGGACATTGACAAAAGTGTCAAGAATAAGTGGAATTGGACGTGGCTGGAGAGATTGGCTGGAGACACTATGTTGGATATATTCATCAGTAAATTATCAGCACCAGGGAAAGCCTACTGTTTGTGGTGCGAGGCCGATGTCAACTATGCGGATTGGATCCTACAGGCTACACTGCAGTCAAAGGGGAACCGAAGGCATTGAAGTACACACGCTGGCACTGCCCACGCTGGTCACCAATGTTCTATTAGAACCTAAACGGAGGGCTTATCATATGGAAGTTCGCTGATTCCATGTAGACAACACACTTTCACAAGCACCCACAAGTTCCAGATTGGACTCGTGGTGGGCTACCATATTCTCTACAGGCAAGTTCCCAGCCTTGTCAAAGCTGGTGGCTGCAATGATGAGCTGCTTTCCTGGTCCTCAAGTGGAGGGGTGTTTTAGTCACTTGTCTAGCATCATGAATACTGCCACTGCCAGAAAGAATGTTAGTACATTCAACACTATCCAGACAGTGAAGTACTCACTCATGCCGTCATGGCAAGCAACAAGACTGCTATACAGGACTTCCACAAACAGGACTGGTTTCCTCGTTCACAACATGAGGGGTGCACACAAAATGTACTCCATCCATCTTGCCGAGGAATGAAAGATGAAGGAGGAGAAGAAAACTGAGCTGAACATGTCAAAGACGAAGGCAGCCACCAAGTACAAAGCTAAGGAAGCAATTGAGCTGGTAACGAAGAAAACTAGAATGGCTAAGGAGAAAGCTGCCCGTCAGCCAACTCGGGTTCAGCCCAGAAAATATCAGTAACAAGTGAGTTAGTACTATGACAATGTGGTCGTGAGTCAGTGTGCTTTTTTGTTATTGGAAATGTTAAGATTTTCTATTTAATATTGCTCAAAATACACCATATGTCGTCTACAATTAAACAGATATCTCTGAGGAGTCCCCCCTCCCCCCGATTAGATGAGACAGTCCTCTCGGGCTGAAATGTGGGCCACAGCAAAATATCGGGTTTTTTCTCTGAATGTCACTCATCCCTGTATGAAAACTATTTTATTCCCTGTTGCTTTCTTCCCATGAATATATTTTAAAGGATTTTAGTATTGGCAGAGTGCTTCTTCTTTTTCCATTATACGACTAATATAATTTTATTGATGATTACGCCAGAGTTTTTTTTAGAAGACCTCAATGAGTCCATGAAGGTTTTGTCATTTCCCAGCATGGGATCTTTTACTTCCTCTGGCATAGACACCAGATAGAAGGGACCTGTGGCTTAGCGTCTCTCTTCTGAAAGACACAGGCAACACAGGGTGACCGAAATTGCCCAGTCCCGAACCACTGCCCGGCACCAGGATTCCAACCCTGGTTCCTCCATTCAACACTCCGGCACTCTAACAGATTGACCACTGCACCCCACAAAATGCCTTGTTTGGTAATATCAATACTGAACGCGTTAGTGTGTGATATTTTATCATGGTTGTTGCAGTTGCGACTGAGGAATTCGTTGTCTTTCATCCTCATTTAATGTTAACATGCAGGAATATTACAAACATAATTTGTTGGCATAGGGACCAGAATATTGTTTCCAGACATCCCATATAATCATCCCTTTTTGATTTGGTTTGGTGATCACTGGATGTTTTTCTGACTTTAGAGTTATGTTGTGTATTAAAATGGTATCTGTTTTGTTTTGTTCTACATATATTGAAACTTAAGAAAATGCTTATAGAATTAAAACTTGTTGTAATTATATTTTCTTTAATATGGTGACTGTCACAAAATTATGCATTTTTTCCATAGCTGTGGATATTGGGACAATGTTGTCACTTGTTTGGGGCACTCTCTTTGCAGGCTACAAACTTGCATTCAACTACCTAAAGGCTAAACGCTTCGTTGATGCCATTGATACCTGCCACCACGTAAGTTTTACAGTTTCAGATCAGCATATCTTTGTCGTTTTAAACAAATATTTTGTGACGATTTCTGGACGTAAATTGAGTTATGGTATCACAACGCAATAAGTTTCGTTAAAGTGTCAAAGTTGGTGGATGATGGATGAATACTTTGGGGAGCAAGGGAGGGTAAGCAAGGTGAGAAAGTCTTCAGGTGACGGTGAAGTTGTTTTATGTTACCTATTGATGAAACACCATGAGGAAATTAATTCCAAAATGTTGGTGGAGCAACCGAGAATCCCCTAGTTCTAATGTAAGTTTCATTGCTTGGAACAAACAAGTAATTCAGAGCTAGGTGATCTATGCTGTCTAGGCATTCTTGCAGGAGTGACATCGTATCACAATAACTTGTTGTTCTGTGTGTATATATATATATGTATATATATATATATATAACTGTAATCATAATGATGATGGTAGTGTCTCATAGATCAAGAATGTATCAGATTTGGTCTTTGTAACAGTCATTAATCCCTGCCGCTTTACAATATATTTAATCACAGTTAAGGATTCAGTTTGTTTTCAATTATAATATTCAGTTAATAACTGCAAATAATAAGGGCAATGCTTGTTTTGCATAAAATACTGCTGTTTTCTTTGACCGTGTCGTCAGGGCTGAGCTTGGCTACACCATTGGTCCACGATTGTTGTTAGATATAAAATATATATAATCACTTATGCATTTTTGTCAAATAAGCATTTCCAATTCCATTTCCGAAATATTATTTGTTGACTGATGATGATGGAAGTATCACGTTGTTCTAACACCTGTCATCTGTGTGTGCCTGCAGGTCCTCTCCAGTCATCCCAACTACCCAAAGATACGCAAAGACGTCCTCGATAAGGCACGTTGTAGTTTAAGGGTCTAACATCAGACTCACTGTCCACCTACCTACATATTTCACCTGGAGTGATCTTAACGCAGCCACATACGCCAGTGATTGACGATGATCCACAAAGTCTGCATGGTGTTCTTCTTTGCATTCCATTTTGCTACAGTTTGTGGCTTTGTCACCATTTTGGCAATTGTAGCTACTGTTGGTCTGTTAAGATATCAACCGTTATAACATTCTTCCAGTGGTTTGTTAGGTGTTATTACTATAGTATTATGTTCCCGAGACACTGACCATACCGTTGCACGTAGAACTATCACAGTCACTGACAAGGACGTTATCCCTACACGTGATGTGGATATACTATCAGAGAAAGGACTATATCTTGTGACAACCAAGATAGGATACAGCGAGCATTGTGTTAGTACAACAATTACCAGTCTGTTTTATGTAATTTTGTATTTTGTCCGTCCAATTCACGATGCTGGTATCCATGCTATTTTGTTTATTGCCATGAATTGCTAGTAAGCCATCATATAAGCACATCAATGAAAATAAACACATGAACATTGTGTTGTAATAAGGCAGAACAAATAGCAGTGGTTGCATTGGCATTAGATAGGTTTGCGCTGTGGAGAAATGTTGAATTGTTCGATTTATTATGTACATGTATCTTCATCGGATAGTCTGTTATCATCTATTAAGTTATATAAGTTAAGTGATTTTATGTTACATTGTGTTGTGTCTGGTTTGCATTGTTATGTGTGTGATATAAATTATTCTGACAGTTCTCCAGTTGTCCTTGTCTTTTGATGTGTAGCTGTGGTGGTAAATCCATTGTTGCCATTGGGACAACAAAATAATGAGTGTGTCTGTGTTGGTGTTTGCGTGCGTGTGTGTGTGTGCGTGCGTGTGTGTGTGTGTGTGTGTGTGTGTGTGTGTGTGTGTGTGTGTGTGTGTGTGTGTGTGTGTGTGTGTGTGTGTGTGTGTGTGCGCGCGCGCGCGCGTACGCCTGTGTATTCCTGCGTTTTACTTTTAGCAACACACAGACCATCACAGCATATGAGAATACAAAATCTTGTGGGAATCAATCGTAGAATTATAAACGCTGGTGTTCGGGTTCATCGATTGATTCCTAATCTTAAATGCTGTTAATTTCCTGTCCCTGTACACCTTACTGTCTCAAACACAGTACTGCCAATAGGGTTCACTTATGGCAGGGTCGACCAAGATCGCAACATAATGAAATCGTACGCGATCTGCATCCATTCGGCTCATGCTGAACGTACTGTCACCTTTCGAAGCGAACATTTATCAACCAACATGCAACAGTCAAAACTGTTGATGGTTGTGAAACATGATTATGAGAACAAGCCAAACGACAAACACGTATATAATAACAATGTGGATTTGTTCAGCATAACACCGTCAGCAGCCGCAGCATAAGCATACAAAATGTCCTGTAACCACCGATGATTGGTTGCTTTTTGCGACGGTCAGTAGATCAAAGGATTATACCACTGCCCGTTGACCAAATGAATCCAGTCCTTATGCCACGGACAACAAATCGCCAGTTGTAAGGTTATTCTTTGGCCATGATCTTGAGAAATCGGTGCGACTTTTGTTGTTATATTGTCCGACATTCTTCAGAATCGAGCGAAGCTTTTTGTCGTCTTTTCCTATGACCATAAATGAGAAACCGTCTATCAGAATAATAGTTACGTTTCCCGTATACACACCACATATAATATAGTTATAACTGATAAATCATAAATATATATATACAAACACAGCCAATTGAACAATATAGGCTATACAGTGCATTAATTATAGTGAAAACTATAATTACAGGTTAATGTATGGGACAGGAGACTCCTATTAACACCAACACTGATCGCTATCATAAGAACCACCCATATTAATTTCTATATACAATGTACTTAATTATGACAACATACTTTATTATAAAAATTTAAACACTACATAAATCCACCAGAATAAAAGTTCCTTTGACCATATCAAGTTATATAATTGTAATACGTATGAATAATCGTTATCATAGATATTTAAAACGTATGATATATATATATATATATATATATAATCGGTATACAGATATACATGCAAAATAATAAAACATCGTCCTCACTACTTATTATTTAACAAGTCAAAACTTCACCTTCACCATATGTCATCAACAATCACAGCTTATGCTTCGTTACATAAACATACATTGAGGTTACCATTGAAACTTTTTAGTTTGACTCAAATTCAAAATAATGAAACTTGCAAACATCACAAACATCATCCCAAGTATTTTCCTAACTTTATGAATTACATATCAGCAGAATAATCACCAAACTGTGTTACGACTAATAGTATTAAGAGTATTGAGGTTACGTTGCAACGTTTGAGCTGTTAAACTCACAGGCTGAAAACACGACGATGTGCTACGTTATATACAATTAAATACATTCAGGGTGACTTTCTGTATAAAAATGAGAATTCAATATACATATAAAAATAATCTCACCCATTTATTCAGCGTTGCAAACTTCAGCAGATTTCATTATGATAATTATTTGGAGATAGCATGACATTAACAAATAGTTGGGGTTACCTTGTAACCAGAATAGAAACGGCATGGCACGCGCGTTACAAATTTCAAATGCGCAAACTCGATGCGCAGTGATAAGATCATCGTTTGTCTTTAATACCTTGCGATTGGGTCGACTCTTCACTACTGCGTTGCCACAAGTGCTGTACGAGAGCCCGAGCAGACTCAGCCATTGAACTGTGTGACCCGTCTGAGCCCGTCTGCTTGCGTTCGTTCGTTCTGCAACGATTACACTGTTGTTAGAGGCGGCGTGATTGTGGACTTAACCGGTCTGGATGGTCGTCCAAAGTTGTCGGCTTTCAGTCCTCATGTAGAATAGTCATAGTTAAGAGCATTTTATTAATTAATAACAATAGGAAGGTACAATCAATCAATCATTATTTCAGACAAAACATGCATACACTATGTATTATGTACATAGTAACAAGAACAATGTAAAGTTTACATGAGTATCCACGTCTTGTGCAGTACAGATGTGTTGTAAACATCCTTGTATTCAATACGCTGAACAAAGTTGTTCGTAGACGCAGATATACTGCACTGGACATTATAATGCGTATACTTTTTCGAAACCACTATTACCACAGTCTGTGTCAGAAATAACAACCACAAGGCTAGCACTACACCTTATAGATTGGCTGTGCATAATTATAATTGCATTGTTGTAGTAATCGATCAAATGCTACGTAGGGTTTTTGTGTAATAAGGCCACAAAGAATATAAATGCATATTACTACAATAAGATGTGAACAGTTTGTTCTTCACATTCTTGGAATAGAAGTGAAAAGCAACTTCGTCATATGGCGCCTACTGTAGGTCATAACGACGCGTTTTTTTAACAGACAGACATACATATATACGGACACATTTATTTTGACCATGTAGTTATTTTACAAATTAAAACATAACAACTCTAGAGTTTAACCCAATTTAAACACAGAATGTCGCTAACAAAGGTATTCATTACACAATTTTCATAATACAGTCTGCATACACATTCTAAATCCATCAGTTAGCATTTGTCGCGTTCACCTTTTGCAGTATGCGACAGAGCTGTAGCCGCCAATAGCCGCGAAGACAACAATTCCACATATGCCGACAGCAATCAGTGTTGCCATCTCTAACATCTGAATCACATCGCTCGAACGAGACCGCAGGCGAAGTGGTTGAACGTAGGCAACGCTCCCATCACCTGGAAACAACAGCAAAGTGATGACGAAAGCTGTTGGGTAAAACCATCAGTCATACGGTGCCTATTATAGTCTATCTTAGGCACGACCTGTTTCCAAGTAGATGGCTGATGATGAAACAGTTTATTAAACATAGGCTTTTCTACAGTTTCGGTCTGCTGAAACAATTTTGGTAACATACTGTACCATCAGCAAATGATTTAGTGCTATAGGGCCTTCTGTCTCTTGCGTTATTGACATAGGATGGACAACATAACTATGAAGACTTAGTAATTTAGTAAGAAGAGCACAACGCAGACGGAATGGGCAACACGAACTACGAAGATGTAGCAACAGCTCATCGTAAACAGGAGAGGCGGACCATGATGATGATGTGTCCAGCAAAGGTTACGCGTCCTAACCTTACCTTCGCAATACACTCCGCGGTACCCGATGGGACACTCGCAGATGAACCCATTCCCGCTGGCAACACATTGGCCGCCATTGCGACACGGGCGTCCGTCACAGTCCGAGAACTCTGCAGTGCACATGTCACAGCAGTCGTTTTATCAAGTTTTAACAACGTTTGACAAAACACTAAGAGCCCGTAATGATTCATACACGTGCCCAGACCCTGTGAAAAAAGATATATGAACACGCACACGCACGCACGCACGCACGCACATACAAACAAGCACACGCGCGCGCATTCTCTCTCTCTCTCTCTCTCACGAGCACAAATTTTCTACCGATAGATCTTTCTCACATACCACCACAGTGACCACACGTTCTATCAAATTAAGGTACTTACTTTCACAATTGACGCCAATCCAGTTTGGGTTGCAGCGGCAGTTGTAGCGCGAAGAACCGCCGTCTAGTGTCTCCCAGTCGGTACACACGCCGCCGTTCTTACACGGGAAAGCATCGCAAGCCCCATCTGGCAAACATGCTTAGTGCTGCGTTTTTTCTTAAATAATGGTGACGTAAGTCCGGAAAGTCCTACATTACATTAAGCATTATGTGGATGATATTGTGGTCGTCACTAAGTATCGCGGAAAAAATAATATTTTCAGTGGCGCCACCTAGCAAATGAAACATACAATTTGACGCTAATAGTAATTTTGGTTGATAAAAGTTGCAACTCCCTAGCCACATGTTGGCGGAAGGACGGTTTTAACCACTGCAAAATGCACAACTCTTGGATTTTGCGAACTTATGAAACCGTCGCTAAGGAATGCGCATTTAACCAGATTTAACAAGATCCCCACGGTGAGGCACCACCCAGAGCAAAGCTGGCAAGAGGAAAAAGAACCCTTTGGCCTATTGGGAATCCTTTTTGGTATATATTTTGTATATATGTTTTTAAACATGTTCACAATCAGCAGATAATGTGTTCCAATCGTGTACAATCCTATGTGAGAATAAATAGTTTCTGTTAATCGACACTGTTAACGTTCCTTCATTAGTTTTACTTAATGACTTCTTCCTTTATAAAGTGAGACAACAGACGTTTACCACTAGGCCTATTTCTTATGTAGTATACGTGAAACTGCAGTTCCGGCAGTGAAGTAAAGATATTCAATCATTAAACGGCTTAGACCCAATGTAATAACAAATCGGAATGCAATATGACGATTTCAGTTTTGACACATGTTCTTCACTAAAGAGCTAATTTCAATTCATTGTTGCATATATTTCTAAATTACTTCCTGATTTCTGATCTGCATGTTTATGTTAACTAGTACATCTAGTAGACGTCTACAAAATCACGCATATTGGCATCATACACATGCCGTACTTTAATATCACGTAACTTCCAGACGTGTAACATACCGCCGAATTCCTCCACTTGGTCAGCTTCCAAGACATTCGCCGATCCGAACACGAGTAATACTATGAGTCGACACCGAAACATCGTTGCCGATATGAACAGCCTTCCGAAAGATATATGTCGTGTTCCCTACACGATAAATTACCACAAACGCGACTTAACCGTTTTGATTCATTAAAGCACCGTTGTCGCCATAGGGATGTTACGTAATAAATAACTGATATCGCACGTATACAAAAATCAGCACAGGTTTGTAACATTTCTAAGCGTTGCATGCTACTTCAGCCAGTGAAGAATGTCTTATTCATAGAGACTCCTAGACTATACTTAATCAAGTTTAGTAGGCATTAGTTTTTGTTCTCTAGATTCCCCTTCCTCCCCGGAATGAGTACTTCATAAATGTCAACAATTTTCAAAATTGACTGTGAATTATGTTGACATGTAGTGTTATAATACGTTACATGAAAAGGACATGTAATAACAACCATCATGATAATGTTTATCAATTGTTATTTACAACGACTATGGTCATGTAATTCACATACGACCGTCTTTTTATAATTAATACGCGGGTTTTGACTCACCCCTCTACTTTCGTATGCACTATACGAATAGGTAACTGTTGAATATTGTATTATAATTGTTTAAAATTCGTTTAAATTTAATAAAAACGCTTCTAACGAATCCGTATGTAATTGCCCACAGGTACGTGTCTACAAGTGAGGGATTGTAAAAAAAGTCAGTTCTTTTATAACGCGGTAACCAGTCCTTTGCGACTGCTCAGAGCGCTTTAAACTTTACTCTTTGGCAGACCTGTTCAATAATAATAATAAGATAATTTCTATTGCGCCTAAATCTGCTAGGAAACCAAGCTCAGAGGCGCATCAAAACAAAAGGATTGGTCAATCTCAAAATTCGTAAGTAGTATTCCAGTTGTCAACATATGGGTTAAGGCGCTAGGGAGTTACGGTGGATATGCAAGGTTGTAAATGTAAGTTTTTAAATGAAGACGGAATTTTGTAATATTTTCAACCGACCTAACACTAAGAGGGAGCATATTCCAAAGAGTTGGTGCAGCAACAGAAAAGCCCTAGTTGCAATGTTAGTGTTGACTCTAGGAACAAAATGTAGGTCAGAACTAGATGGTCGAAGCTGGATAGGTTATTTTCTTACAGGAGTAAGCAATAAATGCAAATAAGATGGTTGCTTACTGGGCCGTGCCTGGTATGTAATGGTACAGATTTTAAATATTATACGATATCGTACAGGAAGCCAATGCAAAGACTTCAAAATTGGTACAGAGCGAGAAAAACGAGGAGATCTTGTAACTACTCTTGCTAGACAATTTTGGACACGTTGAAGTTTTGTGATACCCTTGCTAGTGAAATTATAAAGGAAGGAATTGCAATAGTCAAGTATCCTGCTAACAAGCGCTGTTAATGACATACACCGGCGGATACGGCGAAGATCACGAATATGATAACACAGCAGCGACATGTTTGAGATAAGTGTTGTCGGAAATTGAAGTTGCTATCAAAGATCACTCCTAGATTCCGCACCGAGGTTGCTGGCGTGATATACTGATTCAAAATACGCGTAGGGAAAAAAACAATCCAGTTTACTACGCTGCATTGGAGTACCAATAACGATCAATTCAGTTTTATTTGCATTTAATGTCAACTTGTTGTCAATCATCCAGTGGAAGATTTCTTGAAGGCAATCACTAAGTTGGTTAGGGAGCGATTTGTATCCGGGGTAGCTAACGAAATGTAGATCTGAGTACCATCAGCATAAAGATGATGATCCAAGTTATGTCTTTGTACAACAGAGCTTAGTGGCGTGGTGTTAAGGGTAAAAAGCAAAGGCCCAAGAACAGAACCCTGGGGAACACCAAATAAAGCCAGCAGTGCAGCTGAAAAGCAGTTCCCAATCTTTATAGTTTGGTATCTATCAGTTCGATATGAAGAAAACCAGCTTAGAGCTGTGTCAGATATGCCGTACCACGTAAACGTTCATTGAGAATGTTGTGATCAATCGTGTTAAAATCAGCAGAGAGATCAAGTAAGGTAAGTGCAATCACTTTACCATTATTAACGTTCAAGTTAATGTCATTATGAACCTTTAAGAGGGCAGTCTCTATTGAATGAAACTGCCTGTATGCCGATTGTGACACATTAGTTAAGACATTTGTGCTAATGTGAGACCTTAGACGAATTGCTACAACATTTTCTAGTATTTTGGAAATAACGCTGAGGTTAGAAATATGCCTATAACTGTTTAGGTCTTGCTTAGGCAGAGATGACTTCTTAAGAAGTGGTGTGACATGGGGATAATTGAAATCATCAGGAAAACAACCAGAGCAATGCGATGCATTTATAATATTTGTTATAGGTCCAATTAGTGCATCGAAACATGCTTTTAGCAGTAATGGAAATGGATCAAGTGCACAAGATTTATATGGGGAGGACATCATTATTTTTCTAACTTCATCAACTGTTGCAGGTTCAAATGATACAAGTAGATAATGTTTTGTGGAAAGTCCACACTGACATTACTTAAATTATGACGTGGGAAAGCAGAACGAATAATACTGATTTTACTCTTAAAGTGACTAGAGAACGAATCACATAGATACATAATTGGCACATGATCAGGTAGCGATGGAGTAGGCCCTCTGTGTAGAATGTCACTGATGCAGTTTCATGACTGACGCGAGTTATCATACTTATTTATGACCATATTTGTATAATATTCTGATTTAGCTTTGGCCATTTGTCTGTTACAGAGGTGACATTTCTTAGAATAGCGCGATCTATCTAATGGCGAGCGCGATTTGCGCTATATACGCTCTAAATAACGACGACGCCTTTTAGATAGTATAATTTCGGAAGTCATCCATGGAGCCGGTGGCCTTTCTGACACACACTTGGATTTTATAGGTGCCTGTTTGTTAAATAACGCATTGAGTACTTGACAGTATTGTTTATATATGTCAGATAGATGTTTTTTTATCTGTGATAAGGTCGGATATAAGTCATTAAAGCTGTAATGTCAATCCTGCGAATGGTTCCTTAAGACACATTGTGTTTCGACTCTAAGGTGGTTATAGAAACGTTAAAATTAGCAATGACAGTATGGTGGTCTGATAACCCATCTGAAACAGTAGGTGCTTGGATATTATTACAAGTTGAACGGGTTATCAAGAGGTCAAGCCAATGGCCATGAATATGTGTCGAAAAGGTAACATGTTGTTTCAAATCAAATGATGTCAGAATATCATCAAACGTAGTTGTAGTTGTAGAAAGTATATCCAAATGTAGATTAAAATCACAAAGAATGTAAAATTCTGAATGAATAACTGCCAGATTGTCCAACGTATCCTGAAAGTCTTCAAAGAAATTTGCCGGATGTCCAGGAGGGCGGTAAATACAAACAAAGCAAGCGTAGAAAGAAGAATCTGAAATTTCAGCACAGATGGATTCAAAACTGGAGTATTCAGGGTTAGAATGTAATTTAATTTTGAATTGCTGTGATATAAGAAACGTCCACGGCCGACTAAACGTGGTCGATGGTGAAAGGTGTAACCAGAAGGGGAAACGTCAGCAATGCATGCATGTGTATCATGTGGTCTGAGCCAGGTCTCAGTTACAGCAAGAATGTTGATTTTCTTTGAAATTAATAAATCACAAAGTGAGGCTGTCTTATAATGTTTCGTCTAACAGCTGGCCCAGGATTGAGACTTACATCTCCTGCTAGTAATACAATTATTGCTAATTTCAATGTTGGCGTTGAGCGGGTGATTGGCAGTAACGTTCTATTATAACAAACATGAAGACACGGCAGGCTATGCAAAATTGAAATAGAATGATGGATTCTAGTGTGATTAGGAAAAAGCACATTAAAATGATTAGATGTCAATGGTTTGCATAAACACCTTTGTAGAACACTACCTCGACTTTTCTGGGAAGCATTCAGCTACGCTGCAATATTATCAATGTGCGAATACTATTTGTACACACATATCCACCACTGTACACAGTAACATACTGGTTCGTACAGCTGAGTGAAATGGAGCAACGTACAGTGAACGAACTTGCCCAAGGTTCGAAACGACCGCAAAGGGTTCTAACCCGGGTTCTCTCAGTTGAGAGTCCGACGCTCTATCAACTATGCCACTGCGATCCACTAATATCATCATACAAACTACCGCTTACTAAAACGCCGTCTCGGAGAGGGATGAGTAGAGTTCTGTAGCCTACAGCGGGTGCTTGTTATACGGACACATGCTGTAAGAAGCATCCGCTTAAAACGAACAACTTTGAAACGCAAGTTCTGTCCTATTCCGTCTTATTTACCAAGGTTTATAATGTATGCATCCTTGATACTTTACTAATAGTTATTAATATCTCGTCAGCCAAACAATATTTCATTTATTATTTTAGTCATATCGGACTCAATATTGTGTTTAATTAGTGTTTGTATTTCAGTGCATTGTGGTAGTTGTGGGTAGCATATCATAGTTAGATTATGTACGATTTTTCGGGTGGTACCTTCCCATTATTCAGGATAAAATGTACGTTTATAAGATAAATCTAATATTGAGTATCATGACCATGTTATTACATAAATCGACGTATGTGGTTATGAAATCGGTACTTTCACACGGCATACACGCACACGCACAAGCACACACTCACACACACACGCACACACACACACACACACACACATACACGCACACACACACCCGCTAACTCGATTATGTAGACGAATAGGTTACATTATAAGTCACCGTTTCATCAATTGGTTGACATTTAAAGGTAAGCCGGCTACATTTCATTGCTTGAACAGTTTAACTAAAGTTTGGTCATAGGGTACTATATTAGAGCAACACTCACGAACACCATTAACACTTGCCGTGAATTAAGGGAATTAACAATTATAATTTATGTCGTAATATACAGGTGCACGTTTCTTCTTCTGTCCAGCATCAGCAAACGTACAGTATTATATACTTCATTCCCAGATGTCACCCAGTCAACTTCATAGCGTATCGGGTGATTTTATCCTGGATTTGAACTACTGTCTGTCTACCTAGACGATGTCCAACGGTATTGCAAGATGTAATGGTGTCCAGCCATGAGCGTGGCAGACTGCGGGGCGATGTGTAGTGGTTAAACGACGCACGTGGACGACGTCTACGCACTGTCTGGCGTGTCCGATATCAAGTATGCCTTCCTCTCGTCTTCTGCAACAAAACTGAGTGTCTGTAAAGCGCCCCGATCTCGACTCCCTGTCGCTATCCCGGTCGCGCCACACGCTCAGTTCGACTGTTGGACAATCGGACTCGGCGCGTGGCGCGGACGGAATTGAGATAGAAACTCGAGATCGGAGCGCTTACAGACACTCTCTTGTACAGTATTACTGTAATATCGTAACTTTGGTATATTGCACTGAAGGTCAATGCTTTCACTAGTAACCCCTATTTTGATGTTGTTGTATTACTATTGTCAGCGGTAAGTCACCGAAAATGTGTGTCCGGCTACATGCGTGCACCAATACCATTTTCAGAGTTTTCGTATTGACTAACTAAACATTTTTGCCGAGCACTCACATCAATTCGTATTTTAATATTTGAAAAAGTATACTTATTAATATATTGTACGAATTTGGCTAAATATGCTCACTCTAATATTGGCTAAAGGTATTCGTAGATTGTCTAAAGGTGCTCTGATTCTAATACTGTGAGTACTTCCTAAAAAGTATTTGTGTTCGAATTGGCCGTAATGTAGTCGTAGTCGTACGATTGCGTGATTTTGAAAAAGCACCTGGTACCACAGTCCACAGAAGTTTCTTGACTTGCTTTGTTTCTATAACACAAAGTGTATATACATATACAAATAGCGTCTACATCCATATCTTTTTACCAAGGCTGGTTCGTCCGCTCGACCTTCCATCACTATTCATATCGGAAGGTTCTTAAAAACTTCTTCGTCACAAATATTACTTTCACTGCACAAATAATGCTATGTGCGTTTTACGCTGATTAAACACTAGCAACCTTTAGTTAACCCAATTAAGCGCAACGTGACAGCAGAAAGTTACACGACGGCAAATAGATACTCCAGGTTGTTGAGTGCTACGTCACACCATTTGCGGTGCAATCAGTCAAACGCAGATCTGCCGTTCGATGCGGCGTTCGTACGCGAGAATTTGAAATTCGGCGTACGCACAAATAGCTTAGATTATCCAGGCGCTGTGACGTGGCTGCCGGACTTCCATTATCTTCCTGGTGAAGTCTCGCAGCCGGGCGAGAGTCGGTTAAGCGAGACAGAATCACAAACGCCACATTATTTCGTTTCTAAACTGGTAAAGTGTATTTTGTTTGCTGATGACACGAACATCTTCTGTTCTGCCGAAGATAAAAAACCTTGGAAATATTGTATGCAATGATCTACATAAATTGCAATTGTGGTTCTCGGTCAACAAATTGTTATTGAACATAGCAAAAACAAACTACATGTTATTCTCTGATCGAGCACGTCTATCTGATATAAATAACAATATAAAAATACACAGATATCAAGAGTGCGTGTAACGAAATGTCTATGAGTGCTTATTGACGATTCGTTAAATTGGAAAGACCATATCAGTCGAGTACAGTCTAAACTCTCAATCAGTGTTGGTATCATGTATAGATGCAGCAAATTGCTTAACCGCCATAGTATGTACATGTTATATTCCACTCTGTTTTTGCCGTATATATTGTTCTGTGTGGAAATATGGGGAAATACGCATTCAACTAATTTGCACAGTATAATTATGTTACAAAAGAAGGTAATACGGCTTATGCACCATGAACAGTATAATTTGTTAAGTGTGACAATAAGTACTGCACACAGCGAGAAAATCAGTTTACCCGAACTCGGGCAACAACCAACAGAAGGTATGTGTCTTTAATTGTCTATGGAACAAAACTTTGGAACTCGTTGAATGTCACTTTTACCAATATTTAGTCGTATCACTTTTACCAATATTTGTTCGTATAATAGATAGATATTGTCAACACAAGTGATATCATCGCAATGTATAGTTTCACCAGATGAACCAAATCATAAGCACTACTATACGTTTGTATTTTGTTTTGAAATTCACATCGAGTAAAAAAACTGTTACTAGTGTCGACAAAGGAATAGCACAACATTGTAAGTAGTTTTACTTCAATGTTACTCCCTTCATACGTTTCACCAAATGCTTTGTATACTTACCATGTATTTTACTTAACATGTATACTGTAAAGTGTTTGTCTGATTCGTTTGAATAATATTTTATATATAAATAGTTATATTAATTTAAAAATAATTACGCAGTGTGACAGATCGACGCCTTAAGAACACAGACCAGTCAGTGCATTTGACGAGTTTGTTAAAAGACGTACGAGTCGCTTGTTGACAACTACAGTACTGCAGCCAGGCGCTGTGCCCAGCCTGTCGCAGTGAAATAAAATGTTATTTATCGAACTATGTTGGCTTTATTTTAGGTCTGTGTATTTTCTTAGCTGTGAATGTTTTAAATCCCATACATGGTTGTGCACAACGGTTTCCAACTATAACAGACTTACATGTATTTTTATCGTAGTCGAACGTAGAACCGCTTACTGAGCGGTTAGCTAATGATGTTTTGCTAGATGCCGACGCGAGATGTGGAGTCAATTTCAAGTTTGACGTCGCTTCCAGTTTTCGCGTATGGTAACGGCGCTTAATTGCGTTAGCTAAAGGTGTCTATTAATAACAACACAGTACCTGGTGCACACGTCTGGTGTTCCCGCGAAAATAACCAGCGTCTACGGAAAAGAAAAACATTATATTACATTTATTTAATTAGTTAATACAATCGCAGTTTTGTATTTGTTTAACATATTTAAATGTCTTATAAACATATTTACACTTTTAAAACGTATTTAATTCTAGTGCATATTTATATGTACCTGAATGTTTTAGCCGGAGATAAAGATATTCGTTATTCAAACACAGACCAACTTGCCTTCTGACAACGACGGAAATGACGTAGAAGAGGCCCATGAAGAAGACGACAGCCAATGCGAAGATGACGAGGGCGACCACATTGATCAGGAGAACGTGGTCAAGCTTGTTGCTCCAGCCTCCGCTGATCGTTGACGTCACGGCCTCAGAGTGCGGCGGTACTGCAGACACATCAAGCCACTTAAACAATTATCCGCCATTAACCATAAATAGTCCAAACTCAAACGTAAAGGTAGGTTCTTATATAGTGCGCGCAGTATCCAGTCGTTAGGACTGCTCAAAGAGGTTTACATTTCTCCCTGACAGACCTGTTCAATCGAACACCATCTCGAAGTTTCTGGGAAGCATTCAGCCATGCTACAGTAAAAGCGCAAAGACTATTCCAACATAAATACCCACCACTGTCTATAGCCAGGTACTCATTCATACAGCTGAGTGAACTGGTGCAACGTGAAGCGAACGAACCTGCCCAAGGTTCAAAACAGGAGCAGAGGATTCGAACCCGGGTTCTCTCAATAGAGAGTCCGATGCCCTAGACACTGCGCCGCTGCGCTCCGGATGTGTTACTATACGCGCATTCTAGAGCAGTTTTAAAATGGTGAAGTGTGTACAGTGAATTTGTTTTGTGTAATAGTTGTCAACTGAATAATCTGCATCCCAATCTGCAGCGGCGCATTGTTGGGTGGGAGCCTGGCCCACTCTGGCAGTTGTGTCCTCCTATATGCATAACCTGTCGCGCCACTACATTTTAGCGTGAAACACAAAAAGGATGATTAAGTTTCACCTGTGACCCCCACCCGTACGGCATCCTGGATACGCCGTTTACCACCAGCATCATATGTCTAGGTATGCGAATAGTTTACGATCTAAAGGTGTTCACTTTACTGACATCGGGAATCTTCGCTTATATCGTAGCATCCGTGGGACAAATTTTTAAGCCGTAAGCCGGGTAGTTACGGTTCACTGGTTTTGTTTGCATAGCATGACGGGTAAATTGTGACTCCAAATTATAAAGATTGCCGTTGCAATTAGAAATGTCAGCGACCGTTTGCCAATATTAACTTGATGAGTGCATGCAAGAATTAGTAGCTCGGTGATATCAGTGCATGTCCCAGTACTACTTGCGCAGTTAATATTGATATACGGTTAGCCAATTTCACAAAGTTTATGCGGCTTTGACATGTTTCATTTCTGAAGGGTGATTGGCATTGACAGATAATTAATTAATTAATATCATGGTTGCTTGCCAAATTACTGCATCTTGGCCGTTCGCCATTAATACTAATAAAATACCTATCACAGCCGGTTGCCAAGTTCATGGCCAGTCGCTGAAGATAACATATCATGGCCATTTGCCAAATTAACGTGTCTTGGCCGTTTGCCAGTAATCAAAAATACTTGTTATGGCCGTTTGTCAAGTATTGACTGTTCACGGCTGTTTGCCAAAAATAGAACATATCATGGCCGTTTGCCAAATGTACGTCTCTTGGCCGTTCGCCATTAATAACAATACTTAGCATTGTCATGTCTTAAGTGTTCACGGCCGTTTGCCAAACAATTACTTGAGGGTCATTTGCCAAACTACCGTCTCTTGGCCGTTCGCCATTAATAAAAAATACTTATCATGGCCATTTGCCAAGTATTCAGTGTTCACGGCCGTTCGCCACAAATAACATATCATGGCCGTTTGCCAAATGTACGTCTCTTGGCCATTCGCCATTATTAACAATACTTAGCATTGTCATGTATTAAGTGTTCACGGCCGTTTGCCAAACAATTACTTGATGGCCATTTGCCAAACTACCGTCTCTTGGCCGTTCGCCATTAATAACAATACTTAGCATTGTCATGTATTAAGTGTTCACGGCCGTTTGCCAAACAATTACTTAATGGCCATTTGCCAAACTACCGTCTATTAACCGTTCGCCATTAATACAAATTACTGATCATGGCCATTTGCCAAGTATTCAGTGTTCACGGCCGTTCGCCACAAATAACATATCATGGCCGTTTGCCAAATTAACGTATATTGGCCGTTCGCCATAAATAAATTTCCAATAATAATGATAATAGGTATAACTTAAGTAAAATGCGTTACTGGAGGCATGTAAAATAATATTATTACCGCCATGCGTACTGGAGGCATGTGAGATAATATGATTCCCGCCATGCGTTATTGGAGGCATGTGAAATAATATGATTACCGCCATGCGTTACTGGAGGCATGTGAAATAATATGATTCCCGCCATGCGTTATTGGAGGCATATGAAATAATTTGATTACCGCTATGCGTTACTGGAGGCATATGAAATAATATGATTCCCGCCATGCGTTGCTGGAGGCATGCGAAATAATATGATTACCACCATGCTTTGAAGGAGGCTTGTGAAATAATAAGATTACTGTTATGCGTTGCTAGAGGCATGTGAAATAATATTATTTCCGCCATGTGTTGCTGGAGGCATATGAAATAATATGATTAAAGATAAAGAATGCTTTATTGATCCTCGCACAAAAATGGTGCTACTGTCGGTGCAGCACATACTGTGACATACAGTTACAAATATAAACATACAAGAGTAAAATATAATGTTGTTCAGATGGTACAGATACCAACATTAACAACACACACATTTCTTACTGCATTTAGTTGGCGTTATGGTCAAGTTTCTGGGTTTTCAGACATGCTTAATATGCTTGACAAATGTGACCAGTACAAGATTGTTGATTATCGTGCATGACGATGGGAGTGAAGTTCTCTGTAGTTCGAGCACTGTCCTGTTGTGCATTTATTATTGTAGAATTTCTACTGAAATTCATCCGTGCGTCAGCCAACATCCGAGTCAGAGGCAGGATCGGTTACACTCGACAATATACACTTGGACATGTTTGGCTGCCTGGCAGGGACATTGGCAGATCGCTGCTGCGACAACGAGAACTCTTCCGTCTACGCCAGTGAATGCTCGACACAAGAGCCATGACAGTACTCTCAGACTCCAGGTAGTGGTGGACAGTTAGTCGAATGCAAGGATACATTTGGCATTTGTTGGAGCAGGATATAGAACACAGTATGGCATCTTTTGAGAAGCTGCTGCACAGGACACTTGCCTTTGTAACAGCAATCCATCCTACTACACTTATGGCAATTGCAAGTGGTTTCAGTCCAGCAACAGACACTTGACTGGAGTTGGGGCAGTATCAATGCGACGCCTTAATCAAGGGTGCATGTACATACAACATATTTTATGTTACAGGTAGAGGACTTTAGGTATGCAACGCAGGACCTATGATCAGACATTGTGTAACAGTATAGGTAATAATGATTTTAATAGGTAATATATTGTTTCTCATGTCATAGTAATATCTTTTATCAAAAGTAATAGTAATCGATCTGAAAGTAATCGATAATAGTTTAATTACCCATTTTATTACCTATTGCTGCAAATGTCCAAAACTTGGGTTTGTTTGCATGTTATTCAAACCGTGTATGTGGTAAGAGCAAGAGATGTGTACACAATGTACACACAATAACTGAACCGGTATTTATATAACAGGAAATGATCAGAGTGCTAATAATTTGATAACTTCAGCACATATCTGCTCAGTGAAACAATGCATAATTAACAAGCCGGTTACTAATTGTTGGGAAACACCATTGGAGAGGCTAATAATTGCTTCAATACATTCCTAACACACACACCAGAAGCTGCATCCTGGTGTTGAATTCAAAGGAAGTTCGTATTTAGGAGAGTATCCTTTGGTTGTTTTAAACACAGTGCACAACAAGGCCCATACTCTCTGCAAGAGAGGGGTGACTGTTTATACGGTTCTGTCATTTACTAAGCAGCAGTGTTAAAGGAATTTATTCATGCCAGGGGCCCAGTACAGGGTATCCTGTTTGCGTACCTGGATGGTTCGTCTATGCTGCGGAGTGAATTCGACGTGTCCCTTAAACGGCTCCTCAGCTTTTGTGTCTCCCCAGTCAGCTATGAGGAATCTTTAAGTCTTGTTATGAGCGGGCATGGGTAAGTTAGTAGTGTTTTTCAGTCACTGAGTATGTATCCTTGTCTGCCAATCTCGGTGGAAATGATTATGCTTTTTGTGACACACATGCATGCTGGACGGTTAGCCCCAGCATCTATCTTTCTATCGTTTCAGCAGTGACATAATTTCACAAGATTAATGGGTTTCCCGATCCAACTACTAGTTTGATTGTTCACAAGTTATTGCACGAAATTTTTGGTCTTTACGTGATGTCCGCCTGCCTGTCACACACTACCCATCCTCACTCGCTTAGTACAAGCTCTCTCAACCGTGTTCTCTGTACAGTACAAATGTACTATGCTACGGGCCGTGATGGTCCTTGAATTTAGAGCATATCTGCGAATAAGAGAAATGGTATCGAGGGCAAGGTGCAGTGTTCAAAGCTGTTTACATTTAGGAGATGTTATGCAATCTGGTGACCTTATTACAATGTCCCTTGGTCGTTTTAAGCACAGTGCACGACAAGGCCCACAATCTCTGCAGGTAAGGGCTGAATGCTTACAAGGTTCTGTCATCCACCAAGCAGCGGTGGTAAGGGAATTCATTCATGCCAGGGGCCCAGTACAGGGTATCCTGTTTGTGTACACGGAGGGTTCGCCTATGGTGCGGTGTGAATTTGACGTGTCCCTTAAACGGCTCCTCAGCTTTTGTGGCTATCAAACTAGTTCATTTAAAGGTCACATTCTTCGCATTGGTGCAGCTACGGGAGCAGCTTTGTGATGGAAATCTGACGCACGAATCAGGGAAGCAGGCAGGTGGACATCGGGTGTTTTTAGGAAGTATATCTGACTTGCATAAGTATCTGGAGTCAAAGGTTTTGATGTGTTTCATACGGTGGGGTGGTCACAGGTTCCTCTTGGTGACCTTGTGGCGGAATGGCCCCACCTTTTTGTAATTGCATGTGTCTACTGGTGGTGGAATGTTTGTATTGTTTGCTTATATTTATATTCATAGTGGTTTTATATCTCTATAGTGACAAATAATGTATGTCTGTATATTGTCGTCATGTTGTAGGAATGTGTGCCTGAGAAACTTTGATGGCGCTGTACAAGGGTTCAGTTTCCCATCTGGTTTGCATGTTAGACATCACATTCCAACTATCTTTATGCCCAAAAGTGGCTGCATTAGAAGCAATCCACGTTCCAATAAAAAACGTCATCCTTTGGCCAATTTCAATTCTCAAACCACAATGGGCTTGTGTTAGTTATTGCATAAATGCTATCGCAAAAAGCTGACGGAGAACACAACTGTGGCAATGTACAACACCCGCGTGCTGAGAACACTCACACATCAGTGAGTCCTGGACACAGCACCCGCGTGCTGAGAACACACACACATCAGTGAGTCCTGGACACAGCACCCGCGTGCTGAGAACACTCACACATCAGTGAGTCCTGGACACAACACCCGCGTGCTGAGAACACTCACACATCAGTGAGTCCTGGACACAACACCCGCGTGCTGAGAACACTCACACATCAGTGAGTCCTGGACACAACACCCGCGTGCTGAGAACACACACACATCAGTAAGTCCTGGACACAACACCCGCGTGCTGAGAACACTCACACATCAGTGAGTCCTGGACACAGCACCCGCGTGCTGAGAACACTCACACATCAGTGAGTCCTGGACACAACACCCGCGTGCTGAGAACACTCACACATCAGTGAGTCCTGGACACAACACCCGCGTGCTGAGAACACTCACACATCAGTGAGTCCTGGACACAACACCCGCGTGCTGAGAACACACACACATCAGTAAGTCCTGGACACAACACCCGCGTGCTGAGAACACTCACACATCAGTGAGTCCTGGACACAACACCCGCGTGCTGAGAACTCACACACATCAGTGAGTCCTGGACACAACACCCGCGTGCTGAGAACACACACACATCAGTGAGTCCTGGACACAACACCCGCGTGCTGAGAACACACACACATCAGTGAGTCCTGGACACAACACCCGCGTGCTGAGAACACACACACATCAGTGAGTCCTGGACACAGCACCCGCGTGTTGAGAACACTCACACATCAGTGAGTCCTGGACACAGCACCCGCGTGTTAAGAACACACACACATCAGTGAGTCCTGGACACAACACCCGCGTGCTGAGAACACACACACATCAGTGAGTCCTGGACACAACACCCGCGTGCTGAGAACACACACACATCAGTAAGTCCTGGACACAACACCCGCGTGCTGAGAACACTCACACATCAGTGAGTCCTGGACACAACACCCGCGTGCTGAGAACTCACACACATCAGTGAGTCCTGGACACAACACCCGCGTGCTGAGAACACACACACATCAGTGAGTCCTGGACACAACACCCGCGTGCTGAGAACACACACACATCAGTGAGTCCTGGACACAGCACCCGCGTGTTGAGAACACTCACACATCAGTGAGTCCTGGACACAGCACCCGCGTGTTGAGAACACACACACATCAGTGAGTCCTGGACACAACACCCGCGTGCTGAGAACACACACACATCAGTGAGTCCTGGACACAGCACCCGCGTGTTGAGAACACTCACACATCAGTGAGTCCTGGACACAGCACCCGCGTGTTGAGAACACTCACACATCAGTGAGTCCTGGACACAGCACCCGCGTGTTGAGAACACACACACATCAGTGAGTCCTGGACCCAGGGAAATCAACTGAACGCATCCCAAATAACTATTTACAAGTATACGCTTTTATATTATGAGTAGACATTTTATATATTATTAAGTTGTCAATATTGCCTTCTTGTTGAGTTCGCCAAGTGCAGGCCAATTCGTAAACACCACCACCACGGTGCGCCTCACTGACCACAGCATGCCTCAACGACCACGTCCCGAAGTCATGCGGAACTGGAAAAATCTAGTCTGGTACGCACTGCTGGTGTAGTGGTATCATGCAAGATTTCCATTCTTGCGACCCGGGTTCGATTCCCGGGCAGTGCACTGCTGGTGTAGTGGTATCATGCAAGATTCCCATTCTTGCGACCCGGGTTCGATTCCCGGGCAGTGCACTCTTTTTCTTTTGCTGTGTTTTTATGTATATAATAATTTATGTCTGGGAAATGCATTGTAATAAAAAGAAACTGACAATCAAACCAGTTTTCATGGAGAATATGACAATAGTTTTATGTATATGTTTGTTATAAAAGTATGTATTATATTTTTAATGCAGCGCATCCTTGATATCTCCCGGAAGGACCGAGTCACCAACACAGAGGTCCTCTCAATCGCACGTCTGTGAGCCTGGTGACCTTGCTCAGGCAACGCCGTCTCCGCTGGCTCGGCCACGTATATCGGATGGAAGATGCAAAGGTTCCCAAAAGACACCCTTTCCCGTGAGCTGGCCACTGGAAAAAAGCTACCAGACGTCCAGATCTGATCTTCAAGGGCGTATGCAAGTGAGACATAAAAGCATGAGACATGGATGTTGACAACTGAAAGGAGCTTGCTGGAGACCGATACACATTGTTACAGAAACCACACAGGTATCTCAAAAGAGGAGAGGGGAGCCTCCACAGGCTGGTTGAAGAAAGCCGCAGGTAAAACAACCAGACCAGAGACCACCTCAAGTGCAGCAGATGCACCAAGCACTGTCACTTATAAATCGGCCTCTCACGAGACTTCAGGATGCCCGCTACTACCACAGCAACACACGGGCAATCTCATGTATCCACATTTATGATACACTGTCGCCTACATAAAATATTACTGTGTTAGATTTACATAATGGATTGTGCATATGTCGGAACTATAATGTTACATTCTTATGTTAAAATATAATCCATAATTTTTATAGACATAAAACTGTTTGTTATATCCTCCACAAAAAGTGGTTTGATTGTCAGATATATTTTTCTGTTACAATGCATTTCCCAGACATAAATTATTAGATACATAAAAACACAGCAAAAGAAAAAGCAGTGCACTGCCCGGGAATCGAACCCGGGTCGCAAGAATGGGAATCTTGCATGATACCACTACACCAGCAGTGCGTACGACGTCAGAGTTTTCCAGTTCCGCATGACTTCGGGACGTGGTCGTTGAGGCATGCCGTGGTCAGTGAGGCGTGTCGTGGTAGTGGTGATTGTTTAAGTATTGACTTGTCTATGTCTATGTCTATATAATAATTGGCAAAAACCATACGGTCATTACGCCAATATAGGGGACGGGGGGCATATGGCATAGCACTACAGGGAATTTTTAGAGTCGTCTGCCCAGCCTAGATTTAAAAGTATCCACCGTGGCTGCAGACACAACTGTTTCGGTTAGTCCGTTTCAGTTCCTTACTGTTCTATTAAAAAAGCTGTTAGCATAAACCTGAGTCCTTGCCGGCACCTGAATAAATCGTTCACTGTGGCCACGAGTGTTGTTGATAGAGTGAACGAGGTGGCTCGGCAAAGGAAGGGCTATTTCTCCATGTACAGATTTATAGAACATTGCTAGGCGGCTGACCTCTCTGCGGCGCTCTAGGGACTCCCACTTGAGTGTTTTCATCATTAATGTTACGCTGCTTTCCCGACTGTTGTTACCCATTACAAATCTCGCTGCTCGTCGCTGTATTTTCTCAAGTTCGTTAATATTTTTGTTGGTGTATGGATCCCAAGCAGCGCTCGCGTATTCGAGATTAGGGCGGACTAGTGCAAAGTAAGCCGATTGTTTAGTTTTCTCTGAGTATTTATACAGATTTCTCTTGATAAAACCTAATATACGGTTAGATTTGGCAGATAGGTGGGATATGTGAGTGTTCCATCTGAGGTCATCAGAGAACTCCACACCTAGGTACGGGTGATGGTGTACAATTCCCAGGCTGTCTCCATTGATGGTATACTGAGATCGGTGGATAGTTCTCTTCTTGGTGATATGCATAACTGAGCATTTATTGATATTAAAATGCATCTGCCAGGTTGCAGACCAGTCCACCAGCCTATGCAGGTCGGACTGGAGGGCTTCTACGTCATTACTGTCATTGATACACCTGTATAGAATACAATCGTTGGCAAAAAGCCGGATATTAGAGGTGATCCCCTCAGCTATATCATTGACATATAATAAAAAAAGAAGTGGGCCCAGTACAGTGCCCTGTGGTACCCCAGACTCGACTGTCACTTCTTCTGACGACTCGCCATCTACTACTACATTCTGCTTTCTGTCAGTTAGCCAATTTGAAATCAAGTTGGTGACTCCATCCCTGACCCCGTAATACTGGAGTTTTCTCATAAGGCGTGCATGAGGCACGGTGTCAAAGGCCTTAGAAAAGTCCAGTATTAGGAGATCAGTTTGGTGGCCGTTATCTATATTCTTTGCAATGTCTTCTGTGGCACCAATTAATTGTGTCTCACATGAATGTTTATTCCTGAACCCATGCTGGTACTCTACGACGATGTTATTAGAGTCCAGATGGTCCATTATGTTGCTGTAGATAATGTGTTCAAACTGATGTGAGGGATACTGGCCTATAGTTTGCTGCGATTGATTTGTCACCCTTCTTGAATACTGCTTGCACTTGGCGAACTCAACCAGAAGGCAATACTCACATTGACAACTTAATAATATATAAAATGTCCACTCATAGTGTAAAAACGTATACATGTAAATAGTTATTTGCTTAATGTAATACATTCGTTGTAGACACACAGCACCCGGTGCTTTATCACGATATGCATTCATGCGGAACCAGTAATTTCAGCTCCGTAACTAGGTGGGATTCGGGGGTTTGGACGAACCATCCTTTTTACGAAACCCCCCTCAAAAACAAACCCTCCTCGAATACTTGCCTATAGCCTCACCCCACCCCCGTTTTCCCGCTACACCAGCTGCATAGCAATCAGTAATTACTTTTAGCTGTTCAGTGACTTTAAAAAAAAATTAATTTAAAACCAAATGTGATAACTTTTGTTTGGGAGGTTCGGACTATTCCCATGCAAAAACGACCCCCCCCCCGTTCTAACCCCTCATCCCCACCCCCGTACTCCCGCTAAGCAAGATGTATAGTAATCAATAATTACGTTTAGCTGTTCAGTTAAATTTGCACAGAATTAAAACTTGTAAATATGATACATGTTTTTTAGGGTTCGGATTAATCCCACTTTTACGAGCCACCTCCAAAAACGTACCCCTCCGGTCGGAACCCTCATACCCTCCTCCGTTTTCCCGCTAAACCAGCTGCATAGCAATCAGTAATTACTTTTAGCTGTTCAATGAAATTTGCACAGAACTAAAACATGCAGATATGATCTTTTGGGGGGGGGGGTGGATTCGGAATAATCTTTTTTTCACGAACCCGTTCCGAAAACGAATCCCCGCTCGAACCTTCTTGGGACCTGTGTTTGCCGCTAAACTAGCTGCAAAGCAATCAATATTACTTTTAGCTGTTCAGTGAAATGTGCTTAGAGTCTCAGAATTAAAACCTGCAAATATGGTAACTTAATTGTTTTGGGGTTAGGACTATCCGCTCCGAAAACGAACCCGCTCGTTTCGGTTCGCGACTCGCTCATAATTACACCCCGTTTTCCAACTGAACCAGTTACCCGGCTGTCATTAATTATTTTAACCCTTTAATGGACGTTGTTGCCCTGAGGCAACGTACCAGTTTTATACCTTTTGCTTGGTCTATTGTCATTTTTTAAAGAAAAAAAACTATAATCAACGCAAAATCAGTGCTGTCTTATTAAATTGGTGTAAATAAATATTTATTTCATATATGTCTTCTGTATGTGGTCCGTTGGATACAACATCATAACATAAGTGGTGAAGAATTGTTATTTGGGAAAAGTTGAAATAGTTCATCCAATAAAGCTGTATAGTGAAATCCCAAAAATAAAACCTGCAAATAAGAGGAGGGGTGTTCGGGCTAAATTCATTTTAATGAACCGGTTCCTAAAAAATCTGGGGATCCAAATATACGAACGCCAAAGGCGCTCCGCTCCCCGAAGAATGGCTCTTCCCCAGATGATGCGATCGTTCTGCCATCTAGCAAAAAGATAGCGTCCGCGCCTTTTTTGAAAAAAGGAAAGAAATGTGGTCAACGCATTGACTACTTTTTCGCCAGGTTTGCATTGTATTGAAGTAATTACTATTTTATTTCCTAATCATTTGACTTATTCGGTCTTCTTTGAAATGGATTACGCACAGTGTAATTTATAACAAATAAAAACATATTTGTTATAATGACACTGTGCGCAATGTTATTACAATGGCATACACGTCCTCATTTTTATAGCTCAATGCTATCAGATGACGTTTCAAACACTACTGTCTAAAGCCAGCTATTTGGGTACAAATACTAATAGTTTTTATTAACGCAATACAGTTAGTGGTGCGACATAACCAATATATCCAGAATAATTGTGCATTTTGTGATAAAAGCACAACATTTGGCACACATCTAGACACTTATATCATAAACAGATTTAGATATTGAGCCATCGCAGGTTTGGCCCCTGTTGGCTGTAGCAGCCATTTTCCTGCGGTCATTGTTATTTTACATACCTGCTCTATTGGGGAAGACAGCGGGTTGACAGTGGAGGTTAATTCGTTTATAAAAGTTAAATAGTGCTTAGGAATAGCTACTTATTTTATTATGTACAAAACAAAACGATATAATGGAATGCTTAGTCTAATTAGGCACATGACGCAGCGATGTTCCGAATGTAAGCCATATATTCAGATATGCTCTTCAAGGGCGTATGCAAGCGAGACTTCAATGAACTAGACACGGATATCGACAACTGGAAGGAGCTTGCTGGAGACCGATCCACATGGATACAGGGACTACACAGGGATATCAAAAGAGGAGAGGGGAGCGTCCACGGGCTAGTTGAAGAAAAATGCAAGTAAAACAACCAGGCTGCAAGCAGACCAGAGACCACCTCAAGTGCAGCAGATGCCCCAAGCACTGTCACTCATGAATCGGCCTCTCACGAGATTGCAGGATGCCTGCTACTGCCATAGCAACACACGGGCAACCTCATGTATCCACATTTATGATACAATGGTTTGATTGTCAGATTATTTTTTTGTTTACAATGCCTTTCCGAGACATAAACTATTAGATGCATCAAAACACAGCAAAAGAAAAAGAGTGCACTGCCCGGGAATCGAACCCGGGTCGCAAGAATGGGAATCTTGCATGATACCACTACACCAGCAGTGCGTAGGACGTTGGAGTTTTCCAGTTCGGTGGAGCGGTGCTTTATCACGATATGCATTCATGGGAACCAGTAATTTCAGGCCCGTAACCTTTTAGCTATTCAGTGAAATGTGCTTAGAATCTCAGAATTAAAACCTGCAAATATGGTAACTTAATTGTTTGGGGGTTAGGACTACCCGCTCCGAAAAAGAACCCGCTCGTTTCGGTTCGCGACTCGCTCATAATTACACCCCGTTTTCCAACTGAACCAGTTACATGGCTGTCATTAATTATTTTAACCCTTTAATGGACGTTGTTGCCCTGAGGCAACGTACCAGTTTTATACTTTTTGCTTGGTCTATTGCCTTTTTTTGAAAAACTATAATCAATGCAAAATCAGTGCTGTCTTATTAAATTGGTGTAAATAAATATTTATTTCATATATGTCTTCTGTATGTGGTCCGTTGGATACAACATCATAACATAGGTGGTGAAGAATTTTTTATTTGGAAAAGTTGAAATAGTTCATCCAATAAAGCTGTATAGTGAAATCCCCAAAATAAAACCTGCAAATAAGAGGAGGGGTGTTCGGGCTAACTTTATTTTAATGAACCGGTTCCTAAAAAAATCTGGGGATCCAAATATACGAACGCCAAAAGCACTCCGCTCCCCGAAGAATGGCTCTTCCCCAGATGATGCGATCGTTCTGCCATCTAGAAAAAAGACAACGTCCGCGCCATTTTTGAAAAAAAGGAAAGAAAGGTGGTAAACGCATTGAGTACTTTTTCGCCAGGTGCAGATGCACTGTCACTCATGAATCGGCCTCTCACGAGACTGCAGGATGCCTGCTACTGCCATAGCAACACACGGGCAACCTCATGTATCCACATTTATGATACAATGTCGCATACATAACATGTTACTTGGTTAAATTTATATAATGGATTGCGCATATGTCGGCACTATAATGTTACATTCATATTTTAAAATATAATCCATATTTTTTACAGACATAAAACTATTTGTTGTATCCTCCACACAAAAATATTTTGATTGTCAGATTTATTTTTTGATTACAATGCCTTTCCCAGACATAAACTATTAGATACATAAAAACACAGCAAAAGAAAAAGAGTGCACTGCCCGGGAATCGAACCCGGGTCGCAAGAATGGGAATCTTGCATGATACCACTACACCAGCAGTGCGTACGACGTTGGAGTTTTCCAGTTCGGTGGAGCGGTGCTTTATCACGATATGCATTCATGCGGAACCAGTAATTTCAGTTCCGTAGCTAGGTGGGATTCGGGGGGTTCGGACGAACCCTCCTTTTTACGAAACCCCCCTCAAAAACAAACCCTCCTCGAATACTTGTCTATACCCTCACCCCACCCCCGTTTTCCCGCTACACCAGCTGCATAGCAATCAGTAATTACTTCTAGCTGTTCAGTGACTTTTTTAAGAATTTAATTTAAAACCAAATATGATAACTTTTGTTTGGGAGGTTCGGGCTAATCCCATGCAAAAACGACCCCCCCCCCGTTCTAACCCCTCATCCCCACCCCCGTACTGCCGCTAAGCAAGATGTATAGTAATCAATAATTACGTTTAGCTGTTCAGTTAAATTTGCACAGAATTAAAACTTGTAAATATGATACATGTTTTTAGGGTTCGGATTAATCCCACTTTTACGAGCCACCTCCGAAAACGAACCCCTCCGGTCGGAACCCTCAAACCCACCTCCGTTTTCCCGCTAAACCAGCTGCACAGCAATCAGTAATTACTTTTAGCTGTTCAATGAAATTTGCACAGAATTAAAACATGCAGATATGATCTTTGGCGGGGGGTGGATTCGGACTAATCTTTTTTCACGAACCCTCTCCGAAAATGAATCCCAGCTCGAACCTTCTTGGGACCTGTGTTTGCCGCTAAACTAGCTGCAAAGCAATCAATATTACTTTTAGCTATTCAGTGAAATGTGCTTAGAATCTTAGAATTAAAACTTGCAAATATGGTAACTTAATTGTTTGGGGGTTAGGACTACCCGCTCCGAAAAAGAACCCGCTCGATTCGGTTCGCGACTCGCTCATAATTACATCCCGTTTTCCAACTGAACCAGTTACATGGCTGTCATTAAT
Source organism: Escarpia spicata (assembly GCA_963995525.1). Taxonomy (NCBI): domain Eukaryota; kingdom Metazoa; phylum Annelida; class Polychaeta; order Sabellida; family Siboglinidae; genus Escarpia; species Escarpia spicata. The sequence goes on along the minus strand of OZ023209.1, from coordinate 13,246,016 downwards.
TATTTTAACCCTTTAATGGACGTTGTTGCCCTGAGGCAACGTACCAGTTTTATACTTTTTGCTTGGTCTATTGCCTTTTTTTGGAAAAAACTATAATCAATGCAAAATCAGTGCTGTCTTATTAAATTGGTGTAAATAAATATTTATTTCATATTTGTCTTCTGTATGTGGTCCGTTGGATACAACATCATAACATAGGTGGTGAAGAATTTTTTATTTGGAAAAGTTGAAATAGTTCATCCAATAAAGCTGTATTGTGAAATCCCCAAAATAAAACCTGCAAATAAGAGGAGGGGTGTTCGGGCTAACTTTATTTTAATGAACCGGTTCCTAAAAAAATCTGGGGATCCAAATATACGAACGCCAAAAGCGTTCCGCTCCCAGAAGAAGCTCTTCCCCAGATGATGCGATCGTCCTGCCATCTAGAAAAAAGACAACGTCCGCGCCATTTTTGAAAAAAGGAAAGAAAGATGGTAAACGCATTGAGTACTTTTTCGCCAGGTGCAGATGCACTGTCACTCATGAATCGGCCTCTCACGAGACTTCAGGATGCCTGCTACTGCCAAAGCAACACACGGGCAACCTCATGTATCCACATTTATGATACAATGTCGCATACATAACATGTTACTTGGTTAAATTTATATAATGGATTGCGCATATGTCGGCACTATAATGTTACATTCATATTTTAAAATATAATCCATATTTTTTACAGACATAAAACTATTTGTTGTATCCTCCACACAAACATTTTTTGATTGTCAGATTTATTTTTTGATTACAATGCCTTTCCCAGACATAAACTATTAGATACATAAAAACACAGCAAAAGAAAAAAAGTGCACTGCCCGGGAATCGAACCCGGGTCGCAAGAATGGGAATCTTGCATGATACCACTACACCAGCAGTGCGTAGGACGTTGGAGTTTTCCAGTTCGGTGGAGCGGTGCTTTGTCACGATATGCATTCATGCGGAACCAGTAATTTCAGGCCCGTAACCTTTTAGCTCTTCAGTGAAATGTGCTTAGAATCTCAGAATTAAAACCTGCAAATATGGTAATTTAATTGTTTGGGGGTTAGGACTACCCGCTCCGAAAACGAACCCGCTCGTTTCGGTTCGCGACTCGCTCATAAGTATACCCCGTTTTCCAACTGAACCAGTTACATGGCTGTCATTAATTATTTTAAACCTTTAATTGACGTTGTTGCCCTGAGGCAACGTACCAGTTTTATACTTTTTGCTTGGTCTATTGGCATTTAAAAAAAAAAACTATAATCAATGTATAATCAGTGCTGTCTTATTAAATTGGTGTAAATAATTATTTATTTCATATATGTCTTCTGTATGTGGTCCGTTGGATACAACATCATAACATAGGTGGTGAAGAATTTTTTATTTGGAAAAGTTGAAATAGTTCATCCAATAAAGCTGTATTGTGAAATCCCCAAAATAAAACCTGCAAATAAGAGGAGGGGTGTTCGGGCTAACTTTATTTTAATGAACCGGTTCCTAAAAAAATCTGGGGATCCAAATATACGAACGCCAAAAGCGCTCCGCTCCCAGAAGAATGGCTCTTCCCCAGATGATGCGATCGTTCTGCCATCTAGAAAAAAGACAACGTCCGCGCCATTTTTGAAAAAAAGGAAAGAAATGTGGTAAACGCATTGAGTACTTTTTCGCCAGGTGCAGATGCACTGTCACTCATGAATCGGCCTCTCACGAGACTTCAGGATGCCTGCTACTGCCAAAGCAACACACGGGCAACCTCATGTATCCACATTTATGATACAATGTCGCATACATAACATGTTACTGGGTTACATTTATATAATGGATTGCGCATATGTCGGCATTATAATGTTACATTCATATTTTAAAATATAATCCATATTTTTTACAGACATAAAACTATTTGTTATATCCTCCACACAAAAATGGTTTGATTGTCAGATTTATTTTTTGTTTACAATGCCTTTCCCAGACATAAACTATTAGATACATAAAAACACAGCAAAAGAAAAAGAGTGCATTGCCCGGGAATCGAACCCGGGTCGCAAGAATGGGAATCTTGTATGATACCACTACACCAGCAGTGCGTACGACGTTGGAGTTTTCCAGTTCGGTGGAGCGGTGCTTTATCACGATATGCATTCATGCGGAACCAGTAATTTCAGGCCCGTAGCCAGGTGGGATTCGGGGGGTTCGGACGAACCCTCCTTTTTACGAAACCCCCCTCAAAAACAAACCCTCCTCGAATACTTGTCTATACCCTCATCCCACCCCCGTTTTCCCGCTACACCAGCTGCATAGCAATCAGTAATTACTTTTAGCTGTTCAGTGACTTTTTAAAGAATTTAATTTAAAACCAAATATGATAACTTTTGTTTGGGAGGTTCGGGCTAATCCCATGCAACAACGACCCCCCCCCCCCGTTCTAACCCCTCATCCCCACCCCCGTACTCCCGCTAACCAAGATGTATAGTAATAAATAATTACGTTTAGCTGTTCAGTTAAATTTGCACAGAATTAAAACTTGTAAATATGATACATGTTTTTAGGGTTCGGATTAATCCCAATTTTACGAGCCACCTCCAAAAACGAACCCCTCCGGTCGGAACCCTCAAACCCACCTCCGTTTTCCCGCTAAACCAGCTGCATAGCAATCAGTAATTACGTTTAGCTGTTCAGTGAAATTTGCACAGAATTAAAACATGCAGATATGATCTTTTGGGGGGGATTCGGACTAATCTTTTTTTCACGAACCCGCTCCGAAAATGAATCCCCTTCTTGGGACTTGTGTTTGCCGCTAAACTAGCTGCAAAGCAATCAATATTACTTTTAGCTATTCAGTGAAATGTGCTCAGAATCTCAGAATTAAAACTTGCAAATACGGTAATTTTATTGTTTGGGGGTTAGGACTACCCGCTCCGAAAACGAACCCGCTCGTTTCGGTTCGCGACTCGCTCATAATTATACCCCGTTTTCCAACTGAACCAGTTACATGGCTGTCATTAATTATTTTAAACCTTTAATTGACGTTGTTGCCCTGAGGCAACGTACCAGTTTTATACTTTTTGCTTGGTCTATTGGCATTTAAAAAAAAAACTATAATCAATGTATAATCAGTGCTGTCTTATTAAATTGGTGTAAATAATTATTTATTTCATATATGTCTTCTGTATGTGGTCCGTTGGATACAACATCATAACATAGGTGGTGAAGAATTTTTTTATTTGGAAAAGTTGAAATAGTTCATCCAATAAAGCTGTATAGTGAAATCCCAAAAATAAAACCTGCAAATAAGAGGAGGGGTGTTCGGGCTAACTTCATTTTAATGAACCGGATCCTAAAAAAATCTGGGGATCCAAATATATAAGCGCTCCGCTCCCCGAAGAATGGCTCTTCCGTAGATGATGCGATCGTTCTGCCATCTAGCAAAAAGACAACGTCCGCGCCATTTTTGAAAAAAGGAAAGAAATGTGGTCAACGCATTGAGTACATTTGGCACACATCTAGACACTTATATAATAAACAGATTTAGATATTGAGCCATCGCAGGTTTGGCCCCTGATGGCGGTAGCAGCCATTTTCCAAAATGGCCGCCTGCGGTCATTGTTATTTTACATACCTGCTCTACTGGGGAAGACAGCGGGTTGAAAGTGGAGGTTAATTCGTTTATAAAAGTTAAAGAGTGCTTAGGAAAAGCTACTTATTTTATTATGTACAAAACAAAACGATATAATGGAATGCTTAGTCTAATTAGGCACATGACGCAGCGAGGTTCCGAATGTAAGCCACATATTCAGATTTGCTCTTGAAGGGCGTATGCAAGCGAGACTTCAAGGCACTAGACATGGATATCGACAACTGGAAGGAGCTTGCTGGAGACCGATCCACATGGATACAGGGACTACACAGGGATCTCAAAAGAGGACAGGGGAGCGTCTACGGGCTAGTTGAAGAAAAATGCAAGTAAAACAACTAGGCTGCAAGCAGATCAGGGATGATCTCAAGTGCAGCAGATGCACCAACACTGTCACTCATGAATCGGCCTCTCACGAGACTGCAGGATGCCTGCTACTACCAAAGCAACACACGGGCAACCTCATATATCCACATTTATGATACAATGTCGCATACATAACATGTTACTGGGTTAAATTTACATAATGGATTGTGCATATGTCGGAACTATAATGTTACATTCATATTTTAAAATATAATCCATAATTTTTACAGACATAAAACTATTTGTTATATCCTCTATAAAAAGTGGTTTGATTGTCAGATATATTTATCTATTACAATGCATTTCCCAGACATAAATTATTAGATACATAAAAACACAGCAAAAAGAAAAAGCAGTGCACTGCCCGGGAATCGAACCCGGGTCGCAAGAATGGGAATCTTGCATGATACCACTACACCAGCAGTGCGTACGAGGTAAGAATTGTCCAGTTCCGCATGACTTCGAATCGTGGTCGTTGAGGCATGCCGTAACTAGTGAGGCGTGTCGTGGTAGTGGTGATTGTTTACGTATTGGCTTAGTGTAATTTAGGCACATGACGCAGCGAGGTTCCGAATGTAAACCATATATGTGTGAATGTAGATAACAATAACTGGCTAGGCACCTGGTAGGAATATAATAGTGGTAGGCTTAGTGGTGGTGGTGGTGGTGGTGGTGGTGGTGGTGGCGGTGTTAGTAATAGTTGTTGTTGTTATTGTTGTTGTATGCAGACTAAGCGTTGTGGTGTCTAGTAATACGGTCATGTTCAAGAGCTTCAAATTGGCACCGAGCGTCCTACATTGGCAACGTTCCGTCATCCTTCTCAGCCTAACTGTAAGCTGTGTATCATTCGTCAAGAGGACAAGTTAGAGGCACTAATGTGTCCTTTCCTTTCTAAACGAACAGACATATGGAGTGTATACTGTTCGCTCGCTGATAATTTGATGAAATTCCATGAACTTAAACCTTTAAGAACACGTACGTTGGAGAGACTCAACGATGGCATAGAAGCGGCCATGGTTGCAAACAATGCTCAGTATCACCCTACATGCATGTTCAAATACAACAATACAACATTGAATAGAGCAGAACAGCGTTCTATCAAGACAGAATGTGAGAGCTGTAAAATAAACCGACTCTTTCTTGCGAATAGCCCACATCGCCCGCTCAAGGATAGCTCACCAAATCATTGCTACAACACTGTGCATCCTGCAACACCAGTGATTGCTACTGTCTGGGAGACGATGGTGATGCAGAAGATCTGCTCGAGTTTGAAGACAGGTGCCACCATAGACAAAACATCCCAAAGTTTATGAACTGGGTAACCGTGCTGGAATTAGAAGTGTTGGTGCTGGTCTACGTGCGTTCTGTGCGGCAGGCATAATTCAATATGTAACTTGGTGCCCTAAGTGAATTGATCCTTTGGTTCCATGGCTTAGATCACACTAACTCTGTCTCTGTTCACCTGAGGGACATGACTGAACCCCAACTAAGCACATATCTATAGCCAGGAAATGCAGTGCATGCAGCTTCACCATACAGAAAATGAAGACGGTGTTCTCTACAATCCCGATTGACCAAGCACACGAACAACAAAACGCCTGCTTCAAAGGAGATGGCGGAGCTGTTGGCCGACCACCCCAGTGCCCTGCGGGGTTGGATGGTTGCCGGACCAAAGGTTGCCAAAGTCACAGAAGAGGTCCAAGTTGGTGATGACTAGTGGGGAAGACGAGTAGACACCACGGCCAGTGTGCAGACAGCGTTCTCTAAAGATGCTCGCTCTCCTGTCAGCGTGATAGAAGAGCTTGGCATACCTTTTGTGGAAGAATCTAGTTGTCCTTGACACAAAGGAAATGGTAGATGCTGCTGCAGTTGAGACTGTCTGGTGAGTATGCCCAAACGATGTTCAATCCGTACCTGTCCACAAAGCATCAAACTGCGTCACAATGTGATGATCCACTGAAAGTCAGTGCAAGGGCAAACTGTGGAAATGTGCGAAGACGTGCGGTGGCTGCAGCAGCCACATCGGGAAACTGGAAGAACTTCCTCCGATTGGATAGCAACAAGACAGAACTGTTTACGTTCCCGTCATAAGTTCTCCTTGTCTGGTTTCACACGGAGGACAAGTAGCTTGTCATCACTGATGGAGAGGCAATCATCAGCATGGCACCACTGCCAGATCTGGCTCATACAGCCACGAAGAAGCTGACGGTCGCAATATACTGACTACGTATAGTCCATGCACATGCACGTCCACGTTGACATGTTGGCCGTGGATTTCAAACAGAAAATGAACTGAGGTGAGCATTCGGCACTGACAAGTGTTTCTGGTACCTGGCAGCCCACGAACTAGCAGCTGGCCTAGGACCAGAGAAGGCATGAGCATTACTAACGTTTTCACTGGTTGTGACACTGTCTCCAATGTCGCAATGTATGATAAGAAGACTGCTTGGGCAATCTGGACCATGTTACCAGAATTAACAGACGCACTGCTGAAGCTATCTTCTGCACCAAGTGATATACCGGAATATTTCATATATACCACCGAGAGGTTCGTTATCCTGCTGTATGACCGAACCAGCACATGCTCGGACATTGACAAGGAATAAAAGAAACTGTTTGCAAAGACGAACAATGTGCGTCTGATCCTGCCAACGAAGGCAGCTTTGGAGAGCATATCAAGAGGACGATCTACCTGCACACATGTTCAGTGAAGCACACTTTTAAACCAATCCTTCTGTTATGGACTGTCACTATGTTCATTCTACATTTATTCCATAGAGTGCCCTTTCCCTTTTATTTCTTTTCTTTGCTGAATCCGTGACACAAACAGCAGCTTATGTTATTCTTGCCCCATAAACTCAGTTGAGCGAACCAAAGTCTGACGGACGGTATCGAATATTCATGAGCATGCCTTATAGTAGTTATACGGACCGTGAATGCTGTCGCGAACTGGAAAGTCCGCGTACGCGGGGTTAGGTTATGAATGTATTATCATGGTCATTAGTGATCACTAAAACATAATTATAATAAAATAAATTCTTAGAATTATACTAATTTGTTATATCACCAGGATTACTGAATAACTGTGTATATTATAAATATATTAAAATTCCCAAACATTGCTTTAAAGTGTATTAATAAAACGTGACAATTTCTACACATTAGTTCTGCTTTTTCATCCATTATCTACTAAACCAACACTAGTGGTCCATTAACTTCTTGTCAATCACTTTTACCTATTTGACATTTTAAGAAGCTTAAAATGTCAAATATACTCACGTCAAATCATCTAGTTCCTCTGGAGTCTGGCGTTTCTGAACACCGATTAAATTGTCTGACTGCCATTTTATAAAATGGCTGCCATCGTCATCAGGAACAAAATTTGCGATGGCTCAATATCCACATTTGTTTGTTATGTCTCAGTCTACACGTGTACCAAATTTGATTCTTTCATCACAAAATGCACAATTGTTTTGCTATGCCGCCCCACTACATAGTTTACTTGCACCGAGTAGGCAAATTGTTATATTAAATAAACTATTTATTAAATGCAACAAAATAGTTGGCTTATGTAATTTGATTGAGTCCATTAGCGACTACGTGACATCCGGCCGCGTATGCTAGCAACGGCCTTTGGCGGGCTATACACAACAACTGCTAGAAGGCGCGTTAACGTCTATTGCAATCAAACGAGGGAAACAATCCACTGGTTTTTCAGCTGCACATCTTTGGCCGGTCACCTTAAGAAATTGTCTATTACTGCCAGGCGTTAGAGATGGCACTACCCATCAAAATACTGCTGCATCGGTTCGATTCCATGGCAAACAATACACAACATTCGATTGTGTATAGCCAAGATGGCAGATCACCTTGACGACTGGACACCAAATAAAAGCAATGCCTTACGACTAATGGACTCAATAGGAAACCTCAGAATTGTTAGCAGTAAATTTATTTAGTACCAAAATTGATCAAGCGTACCACATTTGTTTATTAATTGATATAAACATAGTGATATTTCAGGAAGGAAGACACTAGGCCAAGTAACGGCAGGAGCAGTGCAACAGAAATCATGTGTGACTGTGGATGGTGAACCAGATGCTAAAAGGAAATGTCTACTGGTGGAAAAAGCGTCAAAGGTTTGTGCACCAGAACATCGCAAAACACGTAATATTATAATTAAGTACCGGTCCTTTTCAGTTTTAGGATTTAATTCTACAATTATTTACAAGGTAATTTCAAATTTGTTTTGCGTTGCAGAAGTCGCAGGGAAGGAACCAATACCAGGTACCAGCCGTGGTGCAGGCATCAGTGTGGTTCAGGAGGAACAAACATCCAAGATGTCAGAAAACAAAGCAATAACTAGTGAAAACAGTTTGCTGTGTGCTCATCTGACTTACCTTTGTACACTTATCGTACGTCTTAATAGCAATTCCAACAATTCCAATATTGTTTTTAAGACTAAGTGAAATGCAATTGTACCGTTCAAATGAGATGTGTATTAAATAGAGTCATTAACCTATAAGGTATTAAAACAATTGAAAAGACTTCAAATAAATATGTTCGTGCTAACGATGTTATTTGCTTAAATTGTCAAGGTAGTACTATTTGGCCAAATGGCTTTCAAGCTATATGTTTTCAGCATTATCTCAGAGAATTACTTCACTCCTAGGCCTGGTCCCAGTAGTGTTGTGCAAGCAGAAACCTCAACTTGCAGAAGCAATCGCCAAGTACAAAGGTGGTCTGCCATCTCCAAGCGTGCTACCAGAAGAGTTGCATCGATGGGAGCAGCGCTATCGCGGTAGAGCCAACGAACTGCCCAACAGCTGTGCAATCAAAGAATGCCCCAACATCTATGTTTTCTTGCAATTGCCCTGTACAATCCCCGTAACGTCATGCGAATGCGAAAGAAGTGCTATCGCTCTACGACGCCTGAAAACCTTCATGCGGATCAATATGGGCCAAGTTGATGTAACTCAAAGGGGGAGTTATTTTGTAGACCGTTTCCCAAGGAAACTGCAACTAAATAGTATCCAGTATGAAAGCTAATGTGCCACCGAGACAGCTAAATACTTTCAAGTGAATAAATTTGAATGTGCAAAGACCATCTGTCTACTCTTCTGCTGCACAGTAATTGTGCATATGTAGCAGTACGTTCGCCCTTTACCTGTGACAACACTCACATCAATATTGGACGTGAAGTCGAGTATATAATACCTTGGTCTGTTTATAAACATCGGTCTGCCTAGCGCGGCGCTATACACATATCTGGTCAACGTATGTTGTCGTTAGGAATATAATTTATACATATATATATATGTGTGTGTGTGTGTGTGTGTGTGTGTGTGTGTGTGTGTGTGTGTGTGTGTGTGTTTGTGTGTGTATGTGTGTGTTTGTGTGTGTGTGTGTGTGTGTGTGTGTGTGTGTGTGTGTGTGTGTGTGTGTGTGTGTGTGTGTGTGTGTGTGTGTGTGTGTGTGTGTGTGTGTGTGTGTGTGTGTGTGTGTGTGTGTGTGTGTGTGTGTGTGTGTGTGTGTGTGTGTGTGTGTGTGTGACCCTGGTTCGATTCACGGACAGTGCGCTGCTTTTATATGAACATATAAATTTGCTTATCTTACTTTTCCCAATCAAAGTATTCTGGACTACATACTGATTTAGTCACTAACGTGGATGATCCATTATATATAAAGCGAACACAAACCCTTGAGTCTGCAACTAGGACGTGTTCACGAATCTGCTACGATCAGACCGTTAATAGTGCAGTCTGAGTAGTTTCTTATACAATGACTGTACATTATGCAGTCTGATTACAAGTACTACTACTAATAATAAACTTCTATAGCGCCTACAGCCCCACGACACTGAGTTCAGAGGCGCAACATACAAGACTCGTTGGGAAAAATCGTTTAACATGGAAAAGCAAGAGTACAGTACATTACAGTGCCGTACAGTCTGCTTTCTTAAATATACATATTCATCAGAGATAAGACGATTTCTTTCTGGAGGGAATTTTACCATGTAGTAACTACAACTAAAATTAATGTATACTAACTATATACTTTTTAAACAGTAGTGCGGTGATGCACATTTCCTGCCCATACGCTGGGTGGTACGATGGATGCGACTCACCACCATCCCCCCGCCCCCCCCCCCCCCCCACACACACACAACCAACATCCGCTGAAGTAAAATACTTTCCGCCTGATGAAATAGTCCCGCTTGAAGAAAAAAAAGTTACGCTTGTACGCAGTCAGAGGATTTTTGCGCCTTCGAGGGGTGTGCAATTGGAGTTTTCTTGCGAGCCTCAAGGGGTGTAGTTTTTTTGTGTGCCTAAACAAAACACAAATGGCCAGTCTATAGGTGAACCACTGACCTTTATTCTCACACGGCAGGCCGTTAGATCCTTTTGCAAACTCACAAACAAATCCACCATTGCGTAGATTCAGACATCGTCCTGAGTGCTGGCACGGGTTAGATTTGCAGACGTCTTGAACTGAAGGAAACAGTAACACAAGGCCATGCTCATAATAACATAGCATGCGTCAGATAAGAGATTGCACGTATAACAAAACACCTTGAAAACCGCGAATATTTATGTCAAAGTGTTTAGCGCTGGTGAAGAACAAGCAGAGTAATGACATTTGCGAAATGATCATTTACACAAAAGACCTAGATGATACTGGCTAAAGTGTCTGAAAATAGCAGATGTTATTCAATTTTGCGAAATCCAAATAGTTATGCAGACAGTCTTGGAAATTTGACAAAGAATACAACATGCAATAAACTACTATCTTAAGTACAAATATTCAAAGATATACGCTTGACTATGATATTATGGCCTACTAAGATCATCAAAGATTAGGTAATCTAAGCCTCATGTAGGAATGGAAGACTGGAAAGCTCAACTATACACAATAATTACAAACAAGAAGCACATATCTTAGAACTGCCTGTCCCGATACCACAATGTTGACAACGTTGGTTCTCCTAAATTTACATCAGTATTTTAATTGGTATTAATACGTACTTTCACACTGGATACCGTCGTATCCAATGCGGCATACACATGCGTAAGTTCCATTGCGAAAGCTTGTGCAATTGCCGTCATTGACGCAAGGCGCCGATAAACAACCATCGCTTTCT